>JAJJWW010000433.1:162500-431609 GCA_023531295.1 Papaver armeniacum | reverse complement strand
CATAATTTCATCGTTCAGCTATCAATACTCCTACATTTCCCATGGACGGACAAGTTACCGTGAGTAATATTGTCCCCCGACTTTCATTGTTTCTCACTTGAAATCCACGAACACTCGGTTACCGTGAATACTATTTTCTCCTGATTTCAACTTAGGTAAATACTTCCACGGATAACTTGTTAAGCCGTGTGTTGATGAGTGGATTTTCATTCAAGGCTAAATTTGTAAAGGCCAAAATTATGCGCATAAACACTTCGAAAAGATAAAGTCATTGATAAGTGATGAATACTTCTTCGCCCTTACTAATTCACCTAGAATGGAGCATGTGACAACAATCCCATTCTATGAATAAAATAAACAGCAAAATTCATCCGGGTTGGAGCATGTAGTGATCCATATACCTGTGTTCGGCGTATTGAAGTGTGCATGACCGACCTTGTATTTCTTGTACCCATTCTGGGGTGCGGCATGACGGCCAAGTTGTTGTTCTCAGCAGAGCAACACAAATCTCCAAGCATTAATAATGAAGCATGTACGAAATACCATACATGCTACAACTCTCGGTGTGTTATACTAGCCGGTTGAGCATATTTGAACTGGGGCGACATGCCTCCAGGTCACCGAGCGATCACGACCATCCAACTTCACCAGCATGATTGGATGGCTTAGATTAAATCCATGACCCCAAGCAGGTATTGGAGTATTCACCACCGACCCAATGCGGGACCCGCATGGTCGGCCTCCCAGAGGAAGCATCGCTTACTGGTTCACGTCCATCCAAAACAACATGGACGGTAAAACCCAAACTAGGGTTACGGCACATTACATGTGTCGCCAAATCGATCTCAACCATCCATCTTGAGGCATAGATGGAGGGTGTAGATGTAGATTCAAAGAGGGCCCATAACGTGTCAACACAAAACCGTGGTGGGCCACTACACACGCTGACAGTCGGTGAAACCAACCATGGTTGGCCCATCACAATCGTGCGCCCAAACAAACCATGACACACGGCCCCGGTGAAACCTAAATTAGGGCTTGTATCGATCACGGCGTCCATCTTCTCGACACCAATGGAGGGTCCAAGATTAGATTAGCGAATGGGTCATATCAACATGACCACTTGGTGGACCAATCTATCCCCTCACGATCGGCCAAGGCATACCATGCCTTGTTATCCCAAATCGTCCGCCCAAACTAGCGTGGTCACGTTTCGGATTGCAAACTAATCTCGGCCACTCAGCTTCCTTAGGACGATTGAGTAGCTTAGATCACGTTTTCATGGAACTGATCGGGTATAAGGCGTGAACCCCGGCCCCTACCACCTACCGCGAGGCCAAGTCAGCCAGGCCGACCAAGGTGGTCATCTTGGGCAACGCGCAGAAGTTGTGTACCTTTGCGCGTGCCCACTGCGACACTTGTTTCTGTCCTGGCGGTCTCCGACCGCTCAACTGGCGGGAAAATTGAGTGGCCCATCACACTTTCGTGAGATAATGGGATATGGGCGCCTGCATATGCCGTCTGCGCATGTACGTCGGCCTGGCCCAAAATCGTATCCCAAGCTTGGATTCAGCCAAGGCCCGAAGTGATGCTTGCACGCCTCTTCAAAATCAAAACTTCATCGGCGGGCCTTGAGATGGGCGTCACGGATCATCTCGTCGAGTCAGCTCTACCGATTTGGTCAAGCAGCCCTTTGGTTAGGAGTTAAGAGAGACAGGTAAGGCATCACCCGATCATATTCCACCACTCTTCCACATGGAGTGATCGGTCAAGTCGGGGCTTTTTATTATAGCCTCCAAAGCGATCACTCGAAGATGGTGGACATGATGCTTAAATTCGTGACTTACTCAGATAAGCCTTAAAAACAGCGATGCTTCATACATCTTCGAATATACTTGATGCATAGAATACACACGATACTTCACAAGTATCGACTTCCTAAATAACTCGGTTATTTAGTCTAGCATTACATGCTACTTTATGTGGGTCCACGATCCACACACTCGGACATAAATCATGTCACAAAGCCCAGGGATACATCTTTGGGGTATTGGTGCGCGTTTACGGGCGTGTCGGCGTGCAACACGCCATCACAAGAATGTGTCGGGGAAGTCATGAACGGTTAGAGATGGCGGAAGTGAGCCCAAGGCCCGGTCGTGTAGCACCAACACACAACTCCACTACTCCATCACTCCACTTCCTCCACTTCCCACGAGAGACATGAATAAGGCTCAAATGACTTGTATAAATAGGTTCTCCTCCTTATTTCCAAAGAACAACACAAGTCGAGACAAGACAGAAACCAAGTGTTAATACAAAACGTATTCAAACAAGGCCCGATAGCACACATCCTGGCAAGTCGGTTCGGCCTTGCATTTACAAGTCATAAACAAGCATATACCTTCACAATCCCTCAACACCTTCTTCGCTTCCTCCTAAGATCCAACCCCATCTCCTTCACTTTGTGACCGAAGCAAGTTTGGAGCGGCCATTTCTTGGTTTAGGCGAGTTGTTATGCAGTTGATTTCGAATCACAAAGCACTCACGCTTGATGCGTTTGTTTTAAGGTTTAAATTCATTCCTCATCCACACTCCCAAGTTACAAATTCAGCGGGAATAGTTTTCACCCATAAACAATTGGCGACCATAGCGGTAGGTTGATCTCGTTGCAAAAAATTAAATTCTCAATTTTTCGGTTTTCATCTCGCAATGTATCCTCTTTAGGAAAGCACGGGTGGTTCAAGACATCATGAGAGTGTAGCTAGAATGTTGGAGGATGTCTTGGCAAATCAAGCCACGATATCGCTAGAAAGCCGGAGCGAAACATTTCGCCTTTTGAATGATATAATAACAACTACAAGATGGGTCGGCGAAATATACTCGGGCGGTGCAAAAAATGTTGAATCCTTGGCAGGATTCACACCTTTGCGGTGGAGATGCGAAAGAATGCGTAATCACGGGGGACTCGGGAGAGACGAACAACATGGTCCGGCCGACAACGAAAACTCGGGCAACTCTCTGAAGGAAAGACTTGTCGGGGTACACTTGTCTCTATGGGACAAAGAAAAGGCCTACAGCTTACGGGCCCTGCTAGAAGATTTATATCTCAAAACTCTTGTCGAAGCCGGAAAAGCCAATCCACATGACCTTTCAACTAAGTGAAGAAATGCTCGGAAGGAGATCAATCAAGGAACACGTGAGTACGAGGGATGGGAGCGTTCAATTCGATCACTCTGACAGGTGTCAGTTCGACACCTTCCACCTCCGTCACGAGGCAAGCGATCGGCGGATATAATGGCACTCACAAGTTTTCCAACTTCATCTACGAAACGTACTCCATCAAGCCATATAGACGCCACAACTCCCACGAACGGAAAAGGCTAGACTCGAAATACCTCGCTCGTTAGGATGGAAAAGATTTTGGAGTTCTTTGGAGACGTGGGTAAGAAGCAGAAGAGGTGGAGCTACCTCCTATATGGCGTCCACCAACTGATCCAAGTAATGGACCCGAGGTATTGTCATTTCCACCGGTTCCTTCACCACCCTACCAGTGAATGCAACGCTTTGAGAAAGCGCGTCGTTCGAGAAGCTTAATCCGGGGATAGCCTTCCTTCTGCGAGATTAATGAGGGCGATTTCCTTAGAGGCGCCGGTTTGGGTACAAGTGAGGCTTCAAAAGCAAGTAAGTTCTATTCAACAAATTTACAAGAAAGATAGTTTTAGAATTCACTGGGGACTTAGCATCCCTGCATGGAGAAAAAGGCTCAATGATCAAAATGCCATGTTTGTTTCCATTCATACTTCCCATGCAAAACGTTGCAATTTCATATGACATGTGCAATCATTCATGACCAAGATGCAAATTCCATTTAAAATAACCTCTTTCAGAAAAGTTATTCACCAAACTATCTCAAAATAAACCAATTCAATTACCTATTAATTCAAAACCGGAAGTCAAGAAATCCTCACTATCACTCAAAAAACATCTAAAAGAAAGACAAGTAGGTAACGAGAATCCCTTGAGGAAAGTCCTTCGGCTGACAACTCGTCCTTTTGGGCAGAGAGATTTTCATCCTTTGAAGTACAGCCTGTGACTTCAATTCCCTTAGACAGCTTTTCACCTCTTCTTCTGGAGTATCTGTCTACGAAAGGACTTCATCTTGTAATTCTGGAATCTCCACAGATCTCGGAGAACCCTTTGAAGAACCAAGGAGCATTGAAGTCGTACTGCGCAAACACGTCTCGATGGCACTTCCAATCTTCAATCATCTCCTCAGAAACTGTTCGACCAGTCGTGACGCTCATCCCATGAATAGAAAATAAAGCTTCCTGGACGCGGTTGACCAACGCAAGACGATTCTTGAGCCATTAGTGGTAGCAATGTGGCCATGCTTCTCCCATATCGCCGTGTACAACCCTTGGCCCGAGGCAGCATGGCCAGATCCTCGACCAAACACATGGCCTGGATAAGGGACGGTAAAGGGAGGATCGAACAAAGCCCAGGCTGCATTACAATACTTCACCAATTGCGGGAGCCTTATGCCGGTTCTGGGAGACCCTTCCCCTTTTGGAAGAAGTCACCACAACTTGATTGACCGGAACCTTTTCGAACATGCTCCAGGGCGATCCACTCCAACAATAGCATATGTTGCCTCTCCTATATTTCTCCACGATGTCTACTTCGCTCTGGTGTTGATTTCCGTCACCTCCTCATCAACAGATCACTTACGGGCACCTTGTCCAGCCGGGCTTGCCTCATCTCCGTCATCCAGTCGGTGAAGGAGCGGTTTCGGTTTCACGGACTTCGGCATGAGGACCGGTGTCACCCGGACTCCTGTCAACCTGTGTCTCACAGGACTTTGTTGTTACGAATGCGCGCCAACCTTGTGAAAACATTTCTATTTGGAATTCCTTGAATTCAAGCAGGATCACTCTTGAAGAAATTACTGGAGAAATGAAGGAGTCGACGGAAAGAGATTTAAATACACATATTGGAGGAATTGAGGATCCACCCGAACCACATGCCTGCCTCTTAGATCTCTCTCACCAGGGACTACAATCCTCGGATGCGGTGCAGTTTGCAGGCTGGAAGTGGCTTCAACCGAAATGCTTCTTCAAAACGTCGGAAGATGCCTCACCACGAATCTGTCACAACATTCTCAGGAATTCTGGAAAGTCAACAGTTGCCTCCTCCAAAATTCCTTGTACTTATCGGTTACTGATAGACACATTTTTGTGTCGAATTTGATCTCAATACTATATATTGTTGGCACTCGATTTTGTATTAATTTTGGTGTTTTGTGTGTTTGTAGGTATTTTGGGCATTAGACATTTTTGGAAAAATCAGCTCGAAAAGTTGTTAAAAGCACCCCGGAGGGCATTTGTTATCCGGACTCTCATTGTTGGTTAAGGGGCACCTCAATTACTAAAGGCACCCTTAGGATATTGCACCCAGCGGTGGATAAGGGGAAACCTCATCTCTTCGTTTGAAAATGAATTTTGGCGGGAAAAAGAGTTCTTTGAGTAGCAAAATTTGAGGCAGAAAAGAAAATAGACGGTTTAGAAAAATTCAATGGTTTGAAATCACTTGGTATTGTTCTCTTGGGCTGAAACGGGAATGGTATGGGTGTTGAATCCGATCAATTTGGCTAGATAATCTGTCGAGGAACTTCAGGACTGATTTTTCTCTCCGTGAAAATATTCTCGGACATTCTTTGGGAAGATTTCATGGGACAACACAGTCTACAGCGTTATCATCCCTAGTGCAGGCGTGTTTCGGTAAGTTTAGAGTGTGTAAACAACATATAGCGTGAGAGTTAAATGCAGGAAAATATTCTCTTTCATTGCCCAGTAATAGGGGGTTACACCGAGTTATGTGATTTTCTTCTTTGCAAGAGGTATAAATAGTGAAGGAGATGCCGGGAATAGGGATGGAGTTTGGGATAAATTGGGAGAAAACGGGGCGGGAATCGGGTTCAGAGAACTTTTTACGCTCTTTGCACCTGCATTGAAGAACATGAAGAACATAAGGCATACGGACAAGCGTCGTTTAATAGCGATAACGACTCCCACTTTAGTGGGTCTACCGTGAGTTGCGGAAACCCATCTTAAAACTTCTGGCCCAGCGGCGACACTGACATTTAATGGAGTTCTTTGCTAACACTCGGTTGTAACAATTATAAACATTTACAAACCCGTTTTTATTACTTTTCTCCCTTTCACCATTATAAACACACCTTTTTGAGCAATGAAAAAATCCTTTGAGTGTGTTTTACCATCGGAGCTAGAACCCATCAACGGACGACGGAGCTTGTTTTGCACCCATGTGGTAATTCTATTTAATTCCTTTATGACTATTTGCGCTATTATAATTGATTTATGATTTTTCTTGATTATTTGTGAATTCGTTTAGATGTCGCATGCTTAGTCTTAGGCACTTTAGATGCGTCGTACTTGTGAATTATATATAATTCTTTATAAAATCTACCTTGGCAAAAAGAATTAAGAGTCGATGTTTGTTATTTTATGAGCTTTAATTTATCGGAATTAATAGATGAACCGCATGAATGTAGTGGTGGAATCTAGGAGTCCCGTATCTCTTCATCTTGTGACATAAAATTGTATATATTCTCTATTTTTATTATTTTCTTTATTAAATCTAAAATCGATTTCAACAAGTCCGAGTGAACGACAACTCTACTTACCACTATTCTAAAAATTTCATCATTTTTGAAGCAAGAAAATCACTACAATAACTCCGGTGTAATCCTCATTGCCTAAACAATGAAAGAAAATATTCCGAAAATATTTTTCTTCCAGTTTAACTCCTCCTTGTTGCATATGTTGTTTGCACTCTAAACTTACTGAAACACGTTCCAGAATTAGATGATAACGCTGTAGACTCGTGTTGTCCCATGAAATCTTCCCAAAGAATGTTCCGAGAATATTTTCACGGGAGAGAAAAAAAAATCAGTCCTGAGTTCCTCGATTGGTGATTATCTAGCCAAATTGGATCAGTTCAACACCGCCACCATTCTGTCTAGCCCAGTAGAACAAAACCAAATTGATTTCAGCCATTGAATCTCACAAAAAGCGCTGGTCATTCTGTTAAATTTTGCGGTCAAAGAACTCTTTTTCCGCTTAAAATTCATTTTCCAAGCATGAAGGAGATGGGGTTGCCCCTTATCCAGCTGGCAGGTGCGAATATCTTTGTGGGTGCACTTAGTAATTGAGGTGCCCTTAACCAACAATGAGAATCCAGGATAACAAATGCCCTCAGAGGTGCTTTTAACAACTTTTTAAAAATTTGATTTTCCAAAAATGTCTAATGCCCAACAATACCTACAAACACACAAAACACCAAAATTAATACAAAATCAAGTGCCAACAATATATAGTATTGAGATCAAATTAGACAAAAAAATGTGTCTATCAGTTACCACTGGGTTTCTCCCAATGGGACAGAAGGGGAAGGCTTCTGCGATGCCAAGAACACGTCAGCATCAAAGATACTCGAAAGAAGTTCTTTTGGAGCCTCAGACGGATAGATAAATGGAACACCCTGGTCAAACCCATTTGGCGGCAGACCACAACCGTTGTACGGAGTCAGTGAGAACTTCGTTGAAAAAGATGGGATATATCCTGAAATGTAGGCGTCGAGATAAATAAGTTCTCAAATTTCACTCTTGTTGGCATCGGTACACAATGCAACATCGGGACCCGTCGAAGCAATAGCAAAGTCTTCGGCCGAGCAATGGAAGAGTGGATCGGCACATGGGCGAGAAATTTCTGAGAAGACACATTATCAAAGATATCCACGAGTTTTGCATGCAAGTTGGGGCCTCCTCATAGCAATATTCTCGAGCCACCGTACAAATTGCTGAGCGATGTTGCAGGAACAAGAGCATAACTTTTGAAATGTTCCCACAAGAATACTGAAGAAAAGCGAAGTGGACATACGACTCCATCTTCTTGTACCCGTTGGAAACATGCATATCCATTGCTAAAGCGTCCGGATGAAGAATACTGGCCCGATCTGAGGAACAAGGCACCTAAGGAAAGAACTTCACCTTTTGCTAGCTTTATAGAAATCTTGTGGGACACCTTATGGTTTCTTCTTCCTAGAACCGTCGTCATATATATCTACGGATAGCCACAAAGGCGGGAATGCAATCACGAGCTCATTTTCCAACTCGATACGGTTAAATTACGGAGACCACTACGATACCCACCTAGGTGTAAAAACATCTTGTATCTTTTTTCTCCTCCTTGTCTAGATGTCAGATTATGCCACCTTAAGGTATATCGTCTAATCACGTTGTTCAGGTGTCAGAAAGCTCATAATAAAAACTCCCTGACAGCAGGCGGGTTCATCAATGCGACTACGCTTTCCCGAATGTAGTCATCTCTCCCCATCTAGATATAGCTGTATGAGTAGAAGGGCGCCATCGAAATGAAAAGTAATCAAAGCTGCTGACATCTTTCTTAATTTCAAGAGTAGGATGCCATGGCTTATTGAGAGTTTCCTTTGATCAAATTGGCTGTCCTTATTATTCACATCTACATATCATCCATCCCTTCATAGAAGCCGATGGAGTGGACAAGTCTTGAAGTCGATAGGAGAAGGCGGATATCCATTTCTGACGAACCTCATCACAAGTGCTTGAAGAAGAAGATGGATCGACTTCACTATTTTCGAATCGGGCGGGACTATCATGTGAGAGGGATGTTTCATAATGTTTTGGAAAAGACAAGGTGAACAACTCATCGACAATATTCGGCATATCTTTGGTTGTCAACACTTCCCGGAGCTTGGCACATTATCTCCGGAGAAGACATATCAACATGAGTTCTTTTTCTTCATTCTACAATAAAGAAAATTACGTTTTTGTATATAAAAACACGTCGTACGTGTGCGAAACTGCATTCACGTTGGAATCCACAAAGAAGTGGGATTGGGTCCAAACACCGGCTCAAGTTTCAAGTCCGGTGTTAGTTTTAAGTGGGTATCGGTTTCAATCTGCCGTATTGGTTTCAAGTCCGGTATCGGTTTTCAAATGCAGTATTTCTCAAGTTTCAAGTCCGGTGTTGATCAAGTCATAAGTACGGTATTTCTCAAGTTTCAAGTCCGGTGTTGATCCAAGTCTAAAGTGGGTGATCAAGTCACAAGTCGGTATTGCTCCAAGTTTGATCGGTGTTGATCAAGTCACAAGTCGGTCGATCAAGTCACAAGTCCGGTATTGCTCAAGTTTCAAGTCCGGTATTGATCAAAGTCACAAAGGCTGGTATTCGAATAAAGCGACCGCCTGTGGGAACGATTTTCGGTCGAAACACAAGGTCGACGTTCAGCCGAGCCTTGGTCCCACTTGATCCCGACCCAGTTGTTGAAAGCCGGAACCCAAAGTAGTCCCAATCGAAGCTCTCCAAGAAGAAGCCGTTCAGCTCCAACACTTCAGCAGCTCTCGGGCTTGCTCCGAAGAGCTTCTCACAGGGACCCACATTTACATTTGAGCACAAGCAAGCTAGGTGTTTGGTCAAAGCATCAAGTTGGTGTTTGGTCAAGCTAGGTTGGGTGGTGTTTTAGTCAGTAGCAAGATGACACTCGACAAGTACATCAACCGTGCGATCAAAGTAGGCACAAACATGGCCGATGTTTGAAACATGTACACGGTGGTCCGCGTTTGATCAGAAGCATGCACATCTGCCCATGTTGAATCAAGCATGCAATACATCGGGTCCCACGTTCGATCAAGCGACAGCGGACCCACGATTAACCAGCAGGCACATAAAGCCCACGTTCGATCAAGCGAGGTTGATAGCCACCCAAGCAGCGTAATATTCCGTCAGCGGGCAAAGCCCAGCATCATGCTGAGAACACTGCTTTGGACGCCTCTTGAACGTGACATGCTCAAGGGACGGATAACAGTCTCTCTGGTAACATCTAACTTTGTCTCATAAGCTTTGTCTTTAAGCTGTCACCATCTCATACCCTACCCACAATAGTGTAACATTATACGCTAGGAAGGGGACTTAATGTTGATGGTGGATTTTCATTCAATGCTAAATTTGTAAAGGCCAAAATTATGCATAAGTACTGCAAAAGATAAAGCCATTGATAAGTGATGAATACTTCTTCACCTTACTAATTCACAGAATGGAGCATGTGACACAATCCCATTCTATGAATAAAATAAACGAAATTCATCCGGGTTGGAGCATGTAGCAACAATCCCATATACCACTATTAATTCTGACATTATTAATTAATGCATGACCGGCCTTGTATTTCTTGTACCCATTACCCGATGCGGCATGACGGCGATTGTTGTTCTCAGCGAAGCAACGAATCTCCAACATTAATAATGACATGTGCGAAATACCATACATGCTACAACTCTCGGTGTGTTATACTAACAGATTGAGCATATTTAGACACAGCCCGACCATATCGGTCTTAGAAGCGATCCACGACCATCAACTTCTACCGGCATGATTGGATGGCTTAGATTAAATCCATGACCCCAGCGGGTATTGGAGTCACCCGACCCAATACGGGCCCGCATGGTCGGCCTCCCAGAGAAAAGCATCAAGCTTGATTCGTCCATCAAAACAACATGGACGTGAAACCCTAAACTAGGGTTTCACGGCACATTACATGTGTCGCAATTCAGTCTCACCATCCATCTTTAGCAGGCATAGATGGAGGTGTAGATGTGAATTCAAAGGCCCGAGGCATGTCAACAAACACCGTGGGCCCACCTACACACATGACCAACTCAGTCAAAACCAACCATGAGTTGGCCATCACAATTCGTGCGCCCAAACAAGCCATGACGCACGGCCAGTGGGAAACTCTAAGATTAGGGTTTGTATCGATCACGAGCGTCCATCTTCTCAAACACGAATGGAGGGTCCAAGATTAGATTAGCGAGTGCACGGTCATACCAACATGACCACCAGTGGACCATCTATCCCCTCACTGATCGGCCAAGGCATACATGCCTGGTTATCCCAAATCGTCCGCCCAAACTAGGCGTGGTCACGTTTCCGGATTGCAAACTAATCTCGACCACTCAACTTCACCTGGGACCGATTTGGTAGCTTAGATCACGTTTTCATGGGACGGCTGGGGTTTGGCGTGAACACCAGCCTACCACCCTACACGCCCCGAGCCGTCGGCCAAGACCGACCAAGATTGGATCATCTTGGAACGCGCCCGGTGCTGGCACGATGGCGCGGCTTTCGCGGCACTTGTTTTCATGTCCTGGCTTGATCTCGACGCTCAACCCAATGGGACAAGTGAGTGGACCAGATCACACTTTTACGTGAGATATTGGGATATGAAACCTACATTGTCATGCCGTCTACGCATGTACGATCGGCTGGCAAATCATCCCAAGCTTGGATTCAACCAAACTGAGAAAGAGTGATGCTGCCTCTTCAAAATCCAAAAACTTCATCAGCGGACATGGAGATGAGCGTCCACTGAGATCATCTCGTCCATCCAACTCTAACAACTTGGTCAAGCAGCCTGGTTAGGAGTTAAGAGACCCGGAGTAGGGCATCACCACGATCATCGTCCACCACTCTTCCACATGGGTGATCGGTCCAGTCAGGGCATACCTGTATAGCCTCCAAACATCACTCGAAGATGGCTAGACATGATGCTTAAATTAGTGACTTACTCCGTGTAAGCCTTAAAACAGCGATGCTTCATACATCTTTGAATATACTTGATCGGTGCATAGAATACACACGATACTTCACAGAAGTATCGACTTCCCTAAATATCTGTTATTTAGTCTAGCATTACATGCTACTTTTTGGTAGGTCCCAATCCTCGAAAATCAATCATGTCACAAGGGGGGATACATCCCAGGGTATTGATCACGGGGTTTATTCTGATGCGCGTGCAACATGCCATCACAAGAATATGTTAGGAAGTCATGAACGGTTAGAGATGACAGGAGAGTGGGCAAGACTGGTCGTGTAGCACCAACACACAACTCCGCCTCCCATCACTCCACTTCCTCCACTTCCCACGAGAGACGTGAATAAGGCTCAAATGACATTGTACAAAAGCGTATTAAAAAACCACCAAGGCTGATAGCTTACATCACATTAGCGGTTCAACCTTTCTGTTACAAGTCATAAACAACCTACACCTTCACAATCTCAATACCTTCTTAGCTTCCCTCCCCTAAGATCAACCCCCATCTCTTCACTTTGTGACCGAAAGCAAGTCTGGAACGGTCATTTCTTGGTTTAGGCGAGTTATGCTGATTTATTTCTGGAATCAAAAAAAACTCTCACCGTGATGCATTTGTTTAAGGTTTAAATTCATTCCTCATCCACACGCCCCAAATTACCAAATTCGGCGGGAATAGTTTTCACCCATAAACACCGTGACTTTTTATTTCTTCTGAGATTTTACTTCCACAACTTATTCTCGCCTGTTCTCTTGAGCTTGCTTCACCATTACCGATTATGCATTCCCAAATCCAGGTCGTCTCCATTACAGACTCGAATGATCTTCTCCATCTTATATCATCGATCCATCACCATTTTGTAAGCCAACAGCGATGGATGTTTCAGGCAGAAGCTACATTATTCTCTACTACAGCTCATGTTCTCAGCGTCTTCGTCGTCGCTACTAATGGTAGCGGTAACTACAATTATTTATCCAACTGCCGCAGCTTCATCATTTATGCAAAGCTCGGTCATTCCTCATCATAGATGATCATTCAAGCAATGAGAACTCGGAGTCTTCCATCCACATCATGACCCGAACAACTTCATTCTTTCAAATCATCGGTTCCATGCCATCCCCATGAGCAAGCTGGTGATAAGTATTCTCAGCCTAAGCAAACTATAGACACCATCTCCCATTACATTCGTAAAAACTCAACCTTCATCTTTATGTTGCCATCAAGGCATAACCTAAGACGACATAAATGACACGAGCTATAACAACTCATGAACCCAAACTCTCCTCAGATTCATCAACTGCCACTAACATCTTCAAGCTCTTTACTCTGATTTATCACCATGAGATGCAACAAATTCGCGTCATCAACATCTCCATCTCTTTCAAACCAACCTTGCCAATCCATTGCGATGCTTAAATCGCTGCGATCCCAGCATCACTATTGAGCTGCTCTCCATCGATCGATCTACATTTCCAGTACTCACAGCTAGCAGCATTATTCCTTTTGAGGCGAGAAGATATGGGGACACCTAATAATAGCTTTAACAGGTGGATGCCACTGATAGTGTGCCACACCTTTAGCAATTATTGCATCCTACAATTTTCACAACTTTGGCTTGCTTCGGTTGTGCTTAACTTCTCATATGAAGTCGGAATGACCTCATTCTTTCGCCATTAGCTTAGTCTTTTTGTCCTCTTCAAGGTGATGCAAAGAAATCTCGGATTTGAGCTAGTTCCACTTCCTTTTGGTTAAGATGATCTCAAACACCTAAGAAACTCAAAACAAACAAAATCAAAACATAATGATACAAAAACTACCAATAAAGCAAAGCATTTGAGTACCAAACTAGTGCAAATATTGCAGCTATCAAATTCCCCCACACTTGTGTTTTGCTAGTCCTCGAGCAAGCTACAAAAATAAAATAATGGTACAACAACTCATGTAAATCGAAATCAGTTGCATAGCATGTTGCAACAGGCCTTTAAACCCCTAAGTGTCCCTAGTGGGCGAGTTATAGTCTCGTGAGGGCTTACAAGAAGTATACCCACAAACCTACTCCAACTTCAAAAGCGTTCCAGCTTCCAAGCATCAAAGATCTATGAGGACATAGAGTTTTACATGCTAGTAATAAAGTTAGAAATACCAAAGAACATATTCTCATTCTTAAATGTTGAGTGAGAAAATAACCACACCATAATGAGAGAAGCGTGTTTGAGCGATCAATAAGCATTCCGCCTCGACACTACCTCACTTAAAAGGATTTTATGATAATTGCACTCAATAAGACGGATTTTTATGGGTCTCACATATATGCAGGTAGGAATGAAGAGAATCCTACACACGTTGAATGGTGGGAAAGGAAACCTTAGAATTATTTGGAGACTCCACAAAAAATAGTGGAAATTAAAAGACATTTTACGATGATCTCTTAGAAAAGAAATCAACCATTATTATTAAAAATAGAGGATGATAGAGTACTTACCACCTTCACATCGATTGCAATGATGATAACACCACTCTCATAACATCCAATAAACGTAGTCTTCATTCGGCTCATCTTCTTCATCTTCTTGGTCTTCGTCTTCGGTCTTCAAGCTATTGATGATAAATTCTTGAATTTCGTAGAACTTTGACAATTTGTAACTCTTTTCTTCAATTTCTTGTTGCTTGAAACTTCTTCATAAATTTTTCTTCTTCCCATGGCTTTATTAAATGAATACAAAAAATACAAACCAAAATAATACAAAAATTCCTCTTGTCTTTTTTTTTTTTTTTTTGATAAGAGAAATAACTACAAGCGAAAATAAAACAAACAATGAAATTGTTATGGCGGGATAAGTACTTCCTGATTCTTCACAACTTATATTGTCTTCGTCTCACATAAACTTCAATATAATTCTCATCTTTTGATTTTCTTCGCTCTTGTAAATAAGTCTTCAACTTGAATATAAATTCCGCTCATATGTAAAGTCTTGACACATGTATATAAAAGTCTTCCCATTGTATGTTGCTTTACTTGGATATAAATTTGCTCTTCCTTGTCTTTTGTTGCTTGTAAACCTCGACGTCTTCAACTTTTCCTTGTAGATTTTGATGTCACTCCTTGTTGATGATGGTTGTGTTTCTATGGACTGTTGTTTAGAGAGAATGGTGCTAGCACCAAATCAAACTACAAGAAAGGTGGTTTTCATCTATAAACGTCACCCTCATGATTGAAAAAATTAGCACTCAAGAGATCAAAATAGTGCTTCTATTGGTGGGAGGTTGGGTATCTCACCCATTTCTACACGGAATTGCTGTACGGTGACACACACTCAAAAGAAAGCTCTTTAGTCGACTACACAAAAAATTTGATGCATTTTCTGTTGATTTGAAAATGGTAGTCTCCACTAATGATTGATCAACAACTCTAATAATGCATTTCCTATGCTCCTAATCTGTATCAACACGGCATGATTAAATCCATTATTTAACACTCTAACAAGCAAAAAAATCTGAATGTAGTTCCCTAACACTTCCAAGTTCGTTATGTCGGTCGGAATCTCTATGTAAACATACCTAGAAGGATGCTAGTGACTCTAAAATCTCTAAAAGTTGGAGTATTTTTTTTTATATATATTTTTTTTTATGCAAATATATAAAAAGTTTGAAAAATCTAGGCAAAAAGCTAAAAACTCTATATGCAAAATACTCCCCCACACTTAAAATTCACATTGTCCTCAATGTGCAAAGCGAAAAAGTACGTGTGTGAGAAGATAAAACACGAAAACTGTACAAATTGGTAAGGAATTTGGGCAAAACACTATTTCTAAAGTTGTTCGCCTCGTCTTTTATACGGTGTCAAAAAGGGCACAATGTTTCGATAAACGGTCCCAGCAGTTATGGTATCTGAACTGAACTACGTGCGGTCGAATTTTTACGACGAAAAGGTGTTCGTCATGATTTTCTTCAAAAATAGATTCGGACTCAATGAGAACAAACATGGGGATGCAAATATGAAATAAAACAATAAAAACAAAAATTAAAGGTTTGGATACAAAACCCTATGGGTTTCCTCCCATTAAGGGCTTAGTTTAACGTCTTTAGCTCGACTTGGCATTCGCTATGCTCCTCCGGAGGAGTGCATCAACAAGGTTGATCTCTTCCATAATTTCAGATGTGAATGACTCATAATATGGTTTCAATCGATGTCCATTCACCTTTAGCTCCTTTACCATTTCTAAACTTACATTATGTCTTGCACCATGAGGAAAACGTGAAGCACAATAAAAGGACCTATCCAACAAGAACGTAATTTACCGGGAAATAAAGTAAGACGAGGAATTAAATAGCAAAACTTTTACTGTCCAGCTTTTGGTGTTTTCTAGAAATCATCTTATCATGAAAAGTCTTTGTTTGCTCCTTGTAAATCGTGGAACTTTCATACGCGTCATTACGATCTCTTCCGAGTTCATAGTTGGAAGTTTCGTTGATTACCAGCCCCACCATGTCCATATTGCATTGTTTGAATAGCCCAAAAAACCCTATCTCGATTTCAACGGGAAGATGACAAGGTTTACCGTACACAAGTCTATAAGGAGACATCCCAATAGGAGTCTTGAATGCAGTCTTATACGCCCATAAAGCGTCGTCGAGTCGTAAACTCCAATCCTTTCGTGTAGGATTTACTATTTTCTCCAAAATAGACTTCAACATCGATTAGAGACTTACCTTGCCCATTTGTTTGTGGATGATATGTTGTAGCAATCTTGTGAGATATGTTGTACTTTTTCAACAAGCCTTGAAAGAACTTGTTTCAAAAGTGCGATCCTCCATCACTGACTATGGCTCTTGGATTTCCAAACCTTGCAAAAATATACTCTTTAACAAAGTCTGTAACCACTTTAGAATCATTAGTAGGGGTTGCCTTAGCTTCCACCCATTTTGACACATAATAAACCAGCTAAAAGGATATAACAATTACTAAAAGAATTAACAAAAGGCCCCCATAAAATCAATTCCCTAAACATCAAATATTTCAACAAAAGTATGGGAGTTTGTAGCATTTGATTTCGAGCACCTAGATTGCCCGTTTCTCTAGCATCGATCACAAGTAGTGCAAAATATATATGCATATTTAAATAAAGTTGGCCAATAGAATCCTCTCAAACCTTGAGTGTGGTTCTTTTAGACAAAGCGTCCTCCACAAGCATATGAATGGCAAAAGACAAGATATAATGAATTCAGATTCGGATCGCACCTTGTATAACTGGTCGAAACGATGTTTCCATAGGTATGGATCATCCCATATATATTGATATATTAATCTCTTAAGTTTTTCCTCTCGGCCACGAGACAAATTCTTTGGGTTGTTTGGGCACTAAATAATTCACAATATCCAGCGTAGCATGGCTCACGAAAATTACAATGAGAATAGTTGCTCATCAGGGAAGCTTTCACGCAGCCGGATAGCTTCTTCGTCTGATAGATGACTCAGAGTGATCCTGTGATGTTCTCAAATGCGCTTTCTTGTCTTTAATTTCGAGATCAAACTCTTGTAAAAGTAATATCCATCGAATGAGCCTTGGTTTCGCCTCCTTTTTGCCAAGTAAGTACCGAAGTGCTGCATGATCGAAAACACAACAACTTTTGTACAATTAAATAGGAGCAGAAATTTTTCAATCAAAAACGATTGCTAATAACTCTTTTTCGGTGAGTCGTGTAATTTTGTTGAGCATCATTCAATTGTTACGGAAGCATAATAAATGGCATGGGGTAGCTTCCCAATGACGGCCCATCTCTTGCAATGGCATAATCACCCACGCATCACACATTAGCTCAGATAGCTTACTCCAATGCCTGTGATTTTCATAATGAGGATGTTATCAAAAGTTCTTTCAAGCGATTGAATGCCGTAAATACTTCTCATCGAGTTAAAACCCGTCTTTTTGCAAAAGGTTGCGTAATGGTGCCGCAACCTTGGAAAAGTCCATGATAAACTCGATAAAATCTGTAGTAACGAAAGAGCGAATTTCCCTCGCGTAGTGGGAGGAGTTAGAGCAAGAATAAGATCGAAAGCTTAGATTTATCAACCACTAATCCTTTAGAATATAATATGGCCCTAACAATGCCATGAGTTACCCATAAAATGGTACTTCTCCCAATTTAGCACAAGATTAGTCTCAACACATCGTTTAAGAATTAATGTAAGGTTATCCAAGCACAAGTCAAATGAATCACCATACATTTGAAATCATCCATAAAAACTTGATAATGTTTGACATCTTGAAAAGATACTTACCATACACCTTTGGAAGGTAGCGGGTGCATTAAAGAAACCAAAAGGCATCCTTCTATATGAAAATATTTTGAGCGGGCGTAAAAAGTAGTTTTCTCTTGATCCTCGGAGTCTATAACTTATCTGATTGTAACTTTGAAAAACCGTCAAGAAAGCATAGTGAAAGTGTCGGACAAACATTCCAACATTTGATCCATAAGGTAAGAGAAAATGATCTTTTTTTAGTGGTTGCATTCAGTTTTCTGTAATCTATCTGACCCTCCAGCCGTTTTGCACACGAGTTGGGACAAGTTCGTTATTATCATTTTACTGCTGTGACACCCGACTTCTTTGGTTCCTTGTCTGGGCTCACACCATTGCTATCGAAATGGGGTAGATAACTCCCACGTCCTAATCTTTAGTATCTCTTTCTTAACAGACTTCCATCATTGGAGGATTCAAAGCGGCGTTATTGCCTCTCTTATAGGCTTGCTTCATCCTCAAGCAAGTATTTTATGCATGCACGTCGGTGACTTATTCCCTAGTATCGGCCCGATTGTCCATCCTATAGCGATTTTGTACCCCTCAAAACTCGAAGAAGTCTTTGTTCCTGCAATTAGGTTAGTGCATTCGAAACTATAACTGAAACTCTTCATTATCACCCAAATACATGTATTTTAGGTGATCAGGAAGAGCTTTAGTTCAAGTTTCGGAGCCTGCAAATAGATGGAAATAATTTTTCATCGACGGGGCAAAGAGATAAAAGAACTATTTGAGTTTTGAGGTACTTCTTATAAAGAGTTCGAAAGCCTAAAACTTCTTTGTTTTCTCCTCCACACTCAAATCTTCCATCAATGGGTGTGGATTATACAGTTTCAAGAACATCCTCCCCATTCATATTGAATAGCTGTTGAGCCAAGTTATCAATCACATCCCGGGGAAATAAGAATGGACATCACTAGGATATCTCATCGTTTCGTAAATGTTGAAACGTATTACTTCTCCATCAGAATTCCATAGTCAACGAACCATCATATACATCAATTTTAGTTCTAGCCGTGCTCATAAATGGTCGACCAAGAAGCAAAGGTAGAGATGTGTCATTTGATCCGTCGTCATCTCAACACACACAAATCTGTGGAAAAATTAGTTGGTTCTTTGCACAAGTACATCCCCTCAATAATACCTCTAGGGTATACATTGAGAGCAGTCAATAACTGTAAAGTAATTCAGTTTCTTTCAATGGACCCTAACCCAGAGATTCATATATAGATGCGGGCACAACATTTGCTGATGTCCTAAATCAAGCATAGACTTATTAAACTTGAGTGTTACCAATAACAATACGAATTTCAAAACTACGGGGTCTTTACATTTTAAGTGGGAGTTTCTTTTGCAAGATAACTTGAAGCATTTTCCCCACTTTCATTACCTCATTACCGGTTAAGCTTTGTTTATTGGTACACAAGTCCTTAAGAATTCGCATACTTTGGGACTTATTTAGTGCATCTATCAATGGAATGTTCACATAAATCTTCTGAAAATATCTAAATATCCTTTATCTTGTTCCACCTTTTTGAATTAGCAAACAGCGAGGAAAAGGTAAAGGGGAACATAAGTAGAAAGCAGGAGGTTTGAGCGTTCGTTTTAGGTACCTCATCGATTTGGGAAAATGATGAATCTCTTTCTCAAAAAACCACGGCCCTTAGGGTCTTTGCTTTTCTCGACATCTTCACGGTTGCATAGTTAGTGTACCACTTCTCAATGTCACGGCATTGATGAGTCTCTTTGGGTTAAGAGGTTTGAGAAGGAGTTTCCCCACTATTATGCGGCCAGAAGATGCTGAGAAAACAAAGACCCCAAGGGCCGGTTTTGGAAGCGACTCTTCCCAAATCGATGAGCACAAGAACAACGCTAAAACCTCCTGTTTCCTACTTATGTTCCCCCTTTACCTTTTCCTCGCGGGGTTTTGCTATTCAAAAGGTGAATTATAAGGATATTTTAGATATTTTCAAGGAAGATTGTGTGAACATTCCATTGATAGATGCAATTAGAAGATCCCAAAGTATGCCTTCTTAAGGACTGATGTACCAATAAATAAGCCAACTTTCCGGTAATGAGGTGTGGGTGGGGGAAAATGCTTTCGACTATCTTGCAAAAAACTCCATATTAAATAATAGACCTGGTAGTTTTGAGAATTCCTATATTTGTTGGTGGTAACATAAGTTTAATAGGTCGAAAATAGCGATTTAGGAGCATCAGTAAATGTTTATCTTTCACATCCTCTCGATGAATTCTCTTAAGTCCGATTTACTTTACAGTTATTTGCTAATGTATTGCCTAGAGGTATTATTGAGGATGTACTGTGCAGGTGAGCATAACCTAATTTTCCAATGTATAAGATTTATTGTGTGTTGAGATGACGAAGACGATGACACATCTCTGCAACTAACTTCTTGATCGGCAATTTAAGCACATTCGTGATTGTTATGATGGTTTCGTTGACTATGAACTGATGGGAAAGTAGCGTTTCAAGCATGCGATGGGTCTCAGTGATGTCCATTCTGCTTCCTATTTGATGTGTTAGTAGCTTGAGCTCTTTGAATTACATTTCAATATGTGGGAGAATTGTTCTTGAAACGTGTTAATACACCCATTGAAGATTTGAGTGTGGAGAGAAAACTAAAAAGCTAAACTCTAGTATAGAAGTACCTCAAAACTCAAATAGTTCTTTTATCTCTTGCCCTGCTCTGTGAAAAAATTGGCTTCCGTCTATTTTGCAGGCTCCAGAAAACTTGGACTAAAGCCTTCTTCTGATCGCACAAAATACAACTGAATTGATAATGAGAGTTTCCAGTTTATAGTTTTAACAATTGCAGAAATTAAGTTTCTTCGAAGTTTGAAGATTATAAAACCTTATAGAATGGACATCGCTGATATCCAGGAATAAAATACACGACGAAGAATGAAGCAAAACACAGAAGATTATGTAATGAGTCGTTAAGAAGGATACTAAAGTTGTGGAACGTGGGAGATTATCCTACCCCCATTTCTGATAGCATGGGTGAGCCGAACCTGTATAAAGAAAGTCATGGTGTCACAGTGGTGAAAAATGATGGCCAACGAACTTGTCTAACTCATTGTGTAAAAACTGAAAATGCAACCACTAAAAAAGATCATTTTCCTTACCTTTTAATAGTCAAATGTTCTCCGGACACTCTCACTCTTGTTTTCTTGATGAATTTTTAATCAGATTGCTATGCTTTGAGGATCAGAAGCTACCGTGCTAAAGTTCAAATATTTTCATATAGAAAGGATGCCTTTTGAACACGCTACACTCCAAGGTGTATGTGTATGCTGCAGTCCGAAGCATTGCTCGAGGACACATGGATGTTCGTGTGTATGGTGACTTGACTACATTAATTCTTAAGCGATGTGTTGAACTAATCTTAATGGTGGGAAACCATTTATGGTAACTCATGGCATTATTAGGCAGTATTACAAGGATTAGAAGTTGTCATCCCAACTATTCTTATTCTTCTCTAACTCCTCCACTACGGTGAGGAGAACCGTTGGTTGCAGTGGATTTATCCTTGAACATCAGAACTTTCCCAGATTCGCGGCACCGATCCTTTACAAAAGGCGTGGTTTAACTCGTGCATTTGGCGGCATTCTGCTGAAGAACGATAAGCATCCCTAGTAAATGTCGAAGCTAATGTGTGATCTTCGATGCGATAGAACAGATGTGGAAAGCTACCCCATACCGATGGCGTGTGCTCTCGCATTCTGCAGAAAAAGTTATTAGCTGGAAATTTGAGTGGCCTAAAAAATTGTGTGTTTTTACGATCATGCGGTACCGATGCCTGCGAAAAAAGGAGTATAAAGATAGGCTCATTCGGAAATGGATATTACTACAAGTTTTGTCCTCGAAAATTAGAACAAGAAAGGCATTGAGGCTGCTGTTCAGAGTCATCTTTCTTATAGGTACGATCGCAGGGATAGCGTGAAAATTCAATTGGCCTTATTCTCAATTAAATTTGAAACCATCTTCTGTGTCTGTGAAATTATTAGTGTCTAAACAAATCCCAAAATTTGTCCTGCATTGGAAGTAAGGATCAACGTAATCAGCCACTGTATGGGATGATCCCTTTACCTATGAAATCTGAAGGTCTTGTCAGTCACAATTGAATATATCTTGTCTTGTTCATGCTTTGTGAGGACTTTGAGTCTAAGAACCGCAGCTCCAGAAAGTAGCTCATATGTATTTTGCGCTACTTTACGTGATCGATATAGCGGGGTGAATCTGCCGAGAAATCAAATGTAAGCTCCCTCGCCTTTGTTAGTATTGATGTTAGAATTATTTTTATGGGGCCTTGCTATATCCTTTTAGGTTTGACCGATTATAATGTCAAAAAATGAGTGAGTAAGACAACCCCTACTTAATGTTCTAAAAAGTGATTCTGGCTGTTAAAATTGCTATTTTGCAAGGTTTGGAAATCAAGAATACATAGTCAGTGCGCACTGAACACAAGTTCACCTGAACTGTTGAAAAAGTACAACATATCTCACGAGATTTGCCTGACATATCGTCCACAGACAGCGAGTCTCACAATATAAATTGTCTATTTTGGAAAATCCTACACGAAAAAGGATTGAGTTTACGACTGTTTTTCGGCGCTGTGAATTATAAGGCCCCGCGCGATCCATATAGACTGATATGCGATTGTATGATAAATCTTCTGTTGAAAGCTCGAGCATAGGAGCTTTTGGAGCTATTCCATGGACATGGTTGGGGCTGGTAATCAGCGAGAAAACCAACTATGTGGCTGGAAGAGTAAAATGTGGCATTGTAATCCGGCAGTATTTAAGGAACAAGCAAAAAAATTTTCATGATAAATGATTCCACAAAGAAAACACTTCCGTGTTGCGGAAAATTTTGCTATTTAATATAGATCTTACTATTTCTATTAAATTCGTGTTCTTATTGGATAGATCACTTTGCTCCGTTTTCCTCGTGGAAATGCGTAGAATTTAAAGGCTAAAAAAATTGAATGGATTATCGATTGAGAACCATATTATGGTCGTTCATCTGGAAGTATGGAAGAGATCAACCTTGTGGAAATGAAAAAAATGGGAAATTCTCAGAAGCAAAGAGCGTTAAATAAATATAATGGAGAGGAAACTACATAAGATTTTGTATCTTAAACCCTTTTACTGTTTTTAATTGTTCATACTACATGTTTGTAGTCAAAATCCCAAGAAGAAAATCATGACGGTTTTACCTTTTTAAATTTCGAAAAAATTTTTTTAAACGAGATTCCGAATGGATTACCCATATTTAACTGTATAAAGGCGTAGGCAATTTATTTTGTGAAATAAGTATGTTTGCCAAATTAAGATTTTGTTTTTTATATAACATCCCGTCGAAATTATTCCCGGATTTTGTGAAGGACAATGTGAATTTTAAGTATTGGGAAACTATTTTGCATATAAAGTTTTTAACTTTACTAATTTCAAACTTTTTATTATTATATTTGCATAAATATATATATAAAAAAAAATACTCAACTTTTAAATTTTAGAGTCAGCATCCTTCTAGATATGTTTACATAGGAGCCGGCGGGTATCGAACTGGAGATGTAAGGGAACTACATCCCGGAATTTTTTGCTTGTTGTGTTAAATAATAGTTTAATGCGATATTACAGATGCATTATTGAGTTCTTGATCAATCATTAGTGGAGACTACCCATTTCAAAATCAAGATGAGCACGGACTAAAATTTTCTTTGAGGTGTGAGTAATCCTCCCGTCTGTCGTCCGGTAGAAATGTGGCCCTGACCTCCCACCAACAAGAGCACTTTTTGGCCTCTTGAGTGCTGGCTTTTTTCAGTCATGGAGCCCGATATCTCGAATCAAAAAAATCCCTCTCTACGCTAGTTTGATTTGCTGATTAGCCACCATTCTCTCTCTGCGCCGGAAATAGCGGGTCCATAGAAGCAACCGCATCAACGAGGATGACATCAAATGCAAGGAAAGTTGAAAGGCATTGAGTTTACAGCTGCGACTAGAGAGAGAATTGGAAATTTCATATCCAAAGTAGCAACCTTTTAATGGGAAGGCTATATACGAGACTTTTTACATAAGGAAGCGGGTATTCAGAAGTTGAACTTATTTTTGGAAAGCGAAAATCAAAAGATGAGTATATTGAGTTTGGGCGTAATATAAGTTGTGAAAATCAAGCGATAAATACGATCCTTTGGCATAACAATTTCATTGTTTGATTTATTTTCGGTTTGTAATTGTATTTATCAAAAAAAAAAAAAAAAAAAGACAAGAATTCTTTGTATTTCTTTTTATTCATTTAATAAAACGCATGGGAAAATGAAAACAAGGGAGTGAAGAAAAGAGTTAAATTGTCAAGAAATTCTACGAAAATTGAAAATTTATCATCAACGATTGAAAGAGCGAGACAAGAGATGAAAGGAAAATGAGCGAATATCGTTTGGATGTTATAATGAGAGTGGTGTATCGTCATTTTTAGCTCGATATTGAGGTAAGCTGCCATCCTCTTATTTCTTTTTCTAGGATCGCTCCGAAAATTATCTTTTAATTTCCACTATTTTGTGGAGTCTCGAAAGGAGGTTTCCTTTCCACCATTCAACGTGTGTGAATTCTCTCTTCATTCCTACCTGCCAGGACCCATAAAAAATCGCGTCTTGTGAGGGGCAAAGTACTCATAAATCCTTTTAAGGCAAAGCTCGAGGCCCGTCGCATTGATAAACTCTGCGCTGCGGATCTCTCGATATGTGTGTTATTTCTCATATTTTAAGAATAATGTTGCTTTGGCATTTCAACTTCGTATTTTAGCATCTGCGAGAAGTATGTCCTCATAGATCTTTGGATGCTGGGAGCACAAAGCTTGAGATTGGAAGTAAAATTTGTAATTGCCTCTTAGTAAACTCCGCGAAGACCTAGATCCACCAAAGAGCCTGTTACATGCTAAATACTAGCAAAAATTCGGCGATAATGAGTGTTGTACCTATTTTGTAGTTTTCCGAGGACTAACTTTAAAGCACAAGATATGAAGAACTGATAGCACGCGTATTTGCACTAGTTATAAATGCCTTTTGTATCATTATGTTTTGATTTGATTGTTTGGTTGGTGTTTGAATCATCTTAACAAAGGAGATGGAACAAGCCGTCAGACCCCAAGAGGACAAAAAGACAAGCTAATAGCGAAAAAACCTTCGGCTTTCATATAGTAAGCGCCCGGCTGAGCAGCAAAGTTATTAATTGAAATTGCTAAGGCGAGTGGCAAAAGCAAGGGCATCCCCGGCCAGTGAGTATAATGGCGCTAGCTGTCTGAGAGGGCGAAGGGTTGGCGATGAAACTAGTGATCTTGCGAGCTTCGTGTGAAGCCTCGATATGGGTGGCGTGGCGGCTGATGGCGTTTAACTCGATGTTATCTCATGATGATAAGCTCGAATGCAGAAGGCGTTGGGGAAACTCTGGAGGAGAGTTTGGAGTTCGGTGAGTTATAACCGGGTCATTATAGTCTTGTGGTTTAGGTTGGTAGCCAGCTGGAGATGGTGATCTATATTTGCCCGGAGCCGAAAACTATCACGGAGATTTGATGGATGAGGGAATGACGGCTTTGGCCCTCTTTGTTGAGTGGGCCGTGAAATTGCTTAGTTCTGCCACCATTAGTAGTGGCAGCTCCGTAGTAAATTGCCGCTTAAGCATTGGCCTAAAAAATGGTGATGGATCGATGATATAATGGAAAATCATTGAAAATCCATATGTGCTAATAAACGATGGTGAGAAACAACTCAGAAGAACGGCGCGAGGCTCGTTATTGGAAATAAAATCTCGGAAAATAAAAGTCCACGATCTTATGGGTGAAAACTATTCGTACAGAATTTGAATTTGAGGCGTAGATGAGAATGAATTTAAACCTTAAACAAATACCTTTGCGCGCGTAATGCACGATAAATGCGATGCGACTTCCGGGAAAGCTCGTTCAAATGAGAACTACTTCGATCTAAAATTGAGAGGAGATGGAAATTTGATCTTGAGGAAGAAGCGAAGAAAATTAGACAATGAGGTAGGCGATTTACTTGACTTGTAGCGAAGAGGCGAAACGAAACTACGGATGTATCTCCGATGTTTGAGTAAGTTTTGTATTAACAAGTCGGCTGAGCATTGTGGAGATGAAGAAGTGAGGTGATGGGTAGTAGGTATGTTGAAATTGCTACACGTCTTGCCCCACTTTCTAGCCGTGAAATCTCCCTAGCAGTTCATGACTTCTAACATATTCTTATGATGGCTGGCTCAACTACCCATTATGTATCCCCCGGTTTGACATGTTGATTTCTGAGTGTTTAAAAAGTAGCATCTAATGCTGAACTAAATCTTGAGTTATTTAGGAGGTCGTACTTGTGAGTATCGTGTATTATAGAATGCTTGCATCAAGTATATTACGTATGAAGCATCGCTATTTTTAGGCCTGCGGAGTAGGAGTACGAGCTAAGCATCATGTCTAGTATCTTGAGTGATGGGGTTTGGAAATATACGACAGATTGTGGGTGTGGAGAGTGGTATTATACTGATGTAAGTTATTAGGGTGTGATGTGGCCGCTCATCTGCGTCCGCTGATGAGTTTTGGATGTAGCATCCTCAGCCGGTGGACAGATCCAAGCTTGGAATCTGGCGGCCCGTCATTGCACATGTGTGTATGGCCTATGTAAACCCCATATCTCATATCTCAATCCCCTCAATTGTCGGCGGGCGGTCGGGGCTCGGTTGTGGCGAGATTGCGCAAGATTTTGCGCATCGTACCGAGTAGCATTAGATGACCGGTCTTAGCGCATTCATTGTAGATGGTAAACTGTGATTAGCCTTAAGATCCCATGAAAATTGATCTAAAGCTATAAGCCTCGTCCGGTGAAGTTGAGGTGGTGAAGATGGGCAGCATGTGGCCGAACGGCCGGCATTGTATGCGCTGACTGGCACGATGTCATCTTATTGCTAATCTAATCTTGGACCCTCCATTAGAATCTTACGAAATAATTCATTACAAACTAATTTAGGGCTCCTTGGCCGTGGAATCATGGCTGACAAATCTTACAGGTGGTAACCATGGTTAGTTTGACGATTATTCATGTGTGCTAATCTACATCTACACCATTTTTTTCCATCCCATACTTTCTGCGAAAAGATGTTGGTTGGGCTGCATTTACATGTAACTATTATTTAGGGTGGATGGACCAGCTGGCTGCCCTCTTGGGAAAGCGTATGCCGGGATCACGTGGAGTGATGGTAATCTCAACTTTTGCTGAGTCATAGTTAATCCTAAACCATCCAATCATGGCAGTATGATATAAGTTTCTAAGAACGATATATTGGATCGGGACTAAATATCTTTCAATAGGGCTAATTTATATTTGCAAGCCAGAGGATTAAGTAGCATGTATGAGAGTATTTCCGCCATGCTTCTTACTGAGAATTTAATTTTTCATTAAATCATCTTTTGTAATAATTTACAAAAATACAAAACGTCGTGCATTAATTAATAATCTTTATTAAATTCCGCGAGGTATATTAAGTTGTTACTATAACAATTGGAAATTTAAGTTTATTTTATTGAATTAGTAAGGTGAAGAAGTATTCATCACTTATCAATGGCTTTATCTTTTACGGAAATGTTTATGTATAATTTATTATTTAACATTGAGTGAAAATCCACCATCAACATTAGAGTCCCGCTCTAAATTTGAATATTTGACTTTCCGATTAAAAATTCAAAAACTATAACAAAGTTAAAACGATTTACCGGGAAGAGGCGAATCTCTTGAGACATGTCCGTTCAAAGCGGCATTCATTCCTGTGTAGGTCTTCTGCTCAATCGATATTACGCTGTTTAGACCGTGGAGGCATCTTACCTTGTCAGGCGTGGAAAGCTATGTTTACTTTTGTTTTTGATTAATGATGGGTCACTGCGTCTGCGTGGGATTGATGTCGCAGGCCGAACATGGGCAGATGTGCATATATGCGATCCAAGCGCTAGTATTATAAACATCGACATGTTTGTGCCTAGGCTCAAATGCGATTGATGTACTTACTCAGTGTCATCTTGCTGCCGACTTAAATACGCGGCCGGCTAGCCATAAGCTGATGCTGTTAAACGACCACCCCTGTGTCTCAAAATGCAAATAGTCTTTGTAGCGTCAGCTTGGGCGAGGCCGGGGCGTTGAGAGTGGGCCCAGCACCCAGAAAACTTCGGTCTTCTGCCCAGTATCTGGGGCAGGATGCGCTGGCTCATGCACAACCTTGCTATGTTCACGCTAGCTCGGCCTCTTGACTGTTTTGCTCAGATTACCCGGCCTTATGACTTGATCCAATACCCGAACTTGAAAACAATATGCAGACTGTGACTTGACTCAGTCCGGGACTGTGACTGTGTACCCGGACACAAACGAACTATGCGGGCTGTGACTGTCAGTCCCGGGCCGAACTCAGTGGCGACACAGACACACAAGCTGAAGCTCCCCATGCCTGGCTGCAATGCCCAGATGCAAAAGCAAATCATGCCGGCTAGACCAATGCCGGCTACTTGCGCCCGTGCGGAACTGAAAACAATCACGAGACTTGCATGCTCGTGAAATGGGCAGAATGAAAGAACTCGAGAAATATTGACCACACAAGAGATAATATAGTGCAAAGTAGTGATGGCGATATAAAAAACTATGCAATGTCTTGATGGGTTGTTCACCTTGTCTTTTCCAAACATTATGAAACATCCCTCTCACATGATAGTCACAGCTTCCGATTGAAAATGGAGGTGATCCAATGCTTCTTCTTCGTTTGTGATGAGGTTACATCTTCGAAGAAATGGATATCCGCCTTCTCCTATAGACTTCAAGACTTGTCATACTCACTGGCTTCTTATGAAGGATGGATGATATGCATGTTGAATAATAAGGACATTAAAGCCAATTTGATCCAGCGCAAATCCCGATACGGTCATGGCATACACTACTCTTGAAATTAAGAAGATCTTTGCGGGCTTGATTACTTTCATTTCTCGATGGCGCCCTTCTACTCATACGGCTATATCTAGATGGGGAGAGATGGCTATTACTCTGGAAAGCGTAGCTGCATTGATGAACCTGCTGTTCTTTGGGGTTTTATTATGAGCTTTCGACACGTTTTCAACGTGATTATGACGATATACTCCAGAAGGTGGCATAATTCAAACGATCTAGACAAGGAGGAGAAAAAAATATCTGATGTTTTTACACCTGGTGGGTATCGTAGTGGTCTCACTGCAGACCCCGAACCGTATCGGGGAGTTGGAAAATGAGCTCGGGCGTGATTGCATTCACATCTTTGGGCTATCGAGAGATATATATGACGGCCGGTTCTAGGAAGAAAACCATAAGGGGGTGTCCTGGTTAAGATTTCTATAAAGCTAGCAAAAGGTGAAGTTCTTTCCTTAGGTGCCTTGTTCCTTGGATCGCTGTATTCTCATCGGGACAGCCTTAGCAATGGATATGCATGTTTCCAACGGGTACAAGAAGATGGAGTCGTATGTCCACTTCGCTTTTCTTGGGCATTCTTGTGGGAACATTTCAAAAGTTATGCTCTTGTTCTGCCAACATCGCTCAGCAATTTATACGGTGGCTCGAGAATACTCTGTTGGCAGAGGGCGTCCGAGCCGGTGCGAAACTCGTGGATATCTTTGATAATGTGTCTTACGTAAATTTCCGCCCACTGAGGCCGATCCACTCTTCATTGCTCAGCCGAGAAGACTTTTCTATTGCTTGGCGGTCTGATGTTGCATTGTGTCGATGCCAGTGATGTAATTTGGAGAACTTATTTATCTGCACTACATTTCAGGATATATCCCATCTTTTTTCAACGAAGTTCTTACTGTGACTCCGTACAACATTGACAGGGCTGCTCGCCAAATGGGGTTTGACCAGGGTGTTCCATTTATCTATCCGTCGGAGGCTCCAAAAGAACTTCTCCCGAGTATCTTTGATCTTTGACGTGTTCTTGGCATGTAGTCTTCCCTTGTCCCATTGGGAGGCCCCGATGATGGCCCATAGACACATTTTTTTGTCTAATTTGATCTCAATACTATATATTGTTGGCACTTGATTTTGTATTAATTTTGGTGTTTTGTGTGTTTGTAGGTATTGTTGGGCATTAGACATTTGGAAAAATCATTTTCGAAAAGTTGTTAAAAGCACCACGGAGGATTGTTTTATTATCCAGGACTCTCATTGTTGGTTAAGGGGCACCTCAATTACTAAAGGCACCACAGGATGTCGCACCCAAGCAGCTGGATAAGGGCAACCTCATCTCCTTCGTTTGAAAATGGGTTTTGGCGGGAAAAAGAGTTCTTTGGTTGGCAAAATTTGGTGAAATTTAGACGGTTTAGGGAGATTCAATGGCTTTGAAATCACTTGGTTTTGTTCTCTTTGGGCTAGAGGCAGGGAATGGTATGGGTGTTGAATCCGAGTCAATTTGGCTAGATAATCACCAATCGGGAACTCGGACTGATTTTTTTCTCTCAGTGAAAATATTCTCGGAACATTCTTTGGGAAGATTTCATGGGACAACACGGAGTCTGGCGTTATCATCTAATTAAGGAACGTGTTTGATAAGTTTTAATGTGCAAACAACATATAGCAGCGTGAGGAGTTAAATCTGGGAAGAAAATATTTTCTCGGAATATTTTCTTTCATTGCCGAGTAATGAGGATTACACCGGAGTTATTGTAGTGATTTTCTTGCTTCAAAAATGATGAAATTTTAGAATAGTGGTAAGTAGAGTTGTCGTTCACTCGGACTTGTTGAAATCGATTTTAAGTTTAATAAAGAAAAATAATAAAAATAGAGAATATATACAATTTTTATGTCACAAGATGAAGAGAGTTCTTTGGGACTAAGAGTTCCACCAATTCTCACATTCATGCGGTTCATCTATTAATTCCCGGACAATTAAAGCTCATAAAATAACAAACATCGACTCTAATTCTTTGCCAAGGTAGATTTTATAAAAGAATTATATATAATTCACAAGCATGACGCATCTAAAGTGCCTAAGACTAAGCATCGACATCTAACGAATTCACAAATAATCAAGAAAAATCATAAATCAATTATAATAGTGCAAATAGTCATAAAGGAATTAAATAGAATTACCACATGGAGTGCAGCAGCTTCTCAGGTCGTCCCAGTGATGGGTTCTAGCTCGCATGGTAAAAACACACTCAAAGGATTTTTCATTGCTCAAAAGGTGTGTTTATAATGGTGAAAAGGAGAAAAAGTAATAAAACGGGTTTGTATTTATAATTATTCAACCATTTATTACAAAAGAGCGATAAATGTCAAGTGTCATTTATCGCTGTAGTTTTAAGACATCTCCGAACTCGACCCGAAAGTGAGTCGTTATCGGTGTTATAAAACGGTTTGCCGTGCGTCTTATATTCTTCATGTTCTTCATTAGGCGCGGCGAAAAGTTCTGCTGACTCGATTCTCTCATCTTCTCCCAATTCTATCCCAAACTCTCCATCTATTCCACGGCATCTCCCTTCACTATTTATACCTCTTTGCGGCAAGAAAATCACTGCAATAACTCTGTGTAATCTCATTACTCGGCAATGAAAGAATATTTTCTTCCCAGTTTAACTCCTCACATATTTGCTATATGTTTGTTTTACACTCTAAACTTACGAAACACGTTCCAGAATTAGATGATATTTAAGTAGACTCGTGTTGTCCCATGAAATCTTCCCAAAGATGTTAAGAATATTTTTCACGGGAGGAAAAAAATCGATCCACAGTTCCTCGATTGGTGATTATCTAGCCAAATTGGATCGGATTCAACACCCTTACCATTCTGTCTAGCCCGGTAGAACAATACAAGTGATTTCGGCCATTGGAATCTCACTAAGCGCTTCCAAATTCTCATTTAAATTTTGCCATCAAGAACTCTTTTTCCTTAAAATTCATTTTCAAAGCGAAGGAGATGAGGTTTCCCCTTATCCAGCTGCAGGTGCAAATATCCTACATGGGTGCCCTTAGTAATTGAGTGCCCCTTAACCAACAATGAGAGTGGGATAACAAATGCCCTCAAAGGGGTGCTTTTAACAACTTTTCAGTGATTTTTCCAAAAATGTCTAAAAACCAAAAATACCTACAAACACAAAAACACCAAAATTAATACAAAATCAATTACCAACAATATATAGTATTGAGATCAAATTCGACACAAAATGTAATACATCGAACCGATAAGTACAAAGGAATTTTGGAGGAGGCAGCTGATTGACTTTCCGAATTCTCGGGAGAATGTTGTAATGATTCTGAGTGGTGAGGCATCTTGACGTTTGAAAGAAGCATTTAGGTTGAAGCCACTTCCCGATAAACAGACCAGATCGAGATTGTAGTCCCCAAGCGGGGAGAGATCTAAGGCGGGCATGTGGTTCGGTGATCCTCAATTCCTCAATATCACAGGGTATTTAAATCTCTTTCTGTTGAAGCTCCTTCATTTCTCCAGAGTAATTTCTTCTAAGAGTGATCCTTGCTTGAATTCAAGGAATTCCGAAATAGAATGTTTTCACAAGGTTGGCGCGCATTCAGAACAACAAGTCTGGTGACATCGACTTTTCGTTGAGAGTCACAGTGACACTTTGGTCCTCATCTTGAGAAGTCTGGTGGGCTTGAAACCGCTCCTTCACCGGACAGTGACGGAGATGAGGCAAGCTCGGCTGGACAAGGTGCCTCCGTAAGTGATCTTGTTGATGAGGTGGTGACGGAAATCAGTACCCAGAGCGAAGTAGACATCAGGAGAAATATAGGAGAGGCAACATATGCTATTGTTGAGGTGGCTGCCCTTGGAGCATGTTGCGAAAGGTTCGGTCAATCAAGTTGTGGTGACTTCTTCGAAGGGTCTCCTGCAACCGTGAAGGCTCCTGCAATTGGTGAAGTATTGGTAATGCGGCACTGGGGCTTTGTTTCGATCCTCCCTTCTTTTCCCTTATCCAGGTCATGTGTTGGTGGAGGATTGGTGTGCCAGCTCGGTTCGAAGGGTTGTGCACGTGATATGGGAGAAGCATGGCCACATTGCTACCTTTCTGACAGCTCAAGAATCGTCTTGCGTTGGTCAACCGCGTCCAGAAGCTTTATTTTCTATTCATGGGATGAGCGTCACGGCCCCGGTCGAGCAGTTTGAGGAGATGATTGAAGATTGGAAGTGCCATCGAGACGTGTTTGCGCAGTATCGACTTCAATGCTCGCTCCTTGGTTCTTCAAAGGGTTCTCCGAGATTCGGAGCTCCAGTTACAAGATGAAGTCAACTTTCGTAGGCGTATTACTCGCCAGGAAGAAGAGGTTGAAAAGTTGTCTAAGGAATTAAAGTCACAAAACAGGCTGTACTTCAGGATGAAAATCTCTCTTGCCCAAAAAGGACGAAGTTTTCTTTGAAGGACTTTCCTTGAAGGATTCTCATTTACCTACTTGTCTTTTCTTTTAGATGCTTTTTCTTTTTGAGTGATAGTGAGGATTTCTTTCGACTTCCGGTTTTGAATTAATAGGTAATTGAATTGGTTTATTTTGAGATAGTTTGGTGAATAACTTTTCTGAAAGAGGTTATTTTAAATGGAATTTGCATCTTGGTCATGAATGATTGCACATGTCATATGAAATTGCAAACGTTGCATAAAAGGGAAGTATGAATGGAAACAAACATGGCATTTGATCATTGAGCCTTTTTCTCCATGTGCGGGATGCAAGTCCCCCAGTGAATTCTAAAACTATCTTTCTTGTAAATTTGTTGAATAGAACTTACTTGCTTTTGAAGCCTCACTTGTACCAAACCGAAGTAGCCTCTCTAAGGAAATCGTCCTCATTAATCTCTCAGAGAAGGAAGGCTATCCCTCTGGATTAAGCTTCTTCTGAACGATGCGTTTCAAAGCGTTGCATTCACTGGTAGGGTGGTGAAGGAACCGGTGGAAATGACAATACCTCGGGTCCATTACTTCTTGATCAGTTGGTGGACGCCATATATGAGGTAGCTCCACCTATCTGTTTCGTACCCACGTCTCCGGCAACTCCAAAATCTTTTCCATTCGGACTGGGAGCGTAGGTATTTCGGGTCTAGCTTTTCTGGTTCACGTGGGAGTTGTGGCGTCTCTATATGGCTTGATGTGGAGTACGTTTCAGAGATGAAGTTGGAAAACTTGTGAGTGCCATTATATCCGCCGATCGCTTGCCTGGGTGACGGAGTGTGGAAGGTGTCGTAATATCACTGCCGAGTGATCGAATTGAACGCTCCCATCCTCTGTACTCACGTGTTCCTTGATTGATCTCTCCTTCCTCGAGCATTTCTTCACTTAGTTGAAAGGTCGATGTGGATTGGGCAGTTTAGGGCTTCGACAAGAGTTTTGAGATATAAATCTTCTAGCAGGGCTCCGTAAGCTGTAGGCTCCTTTTCTTTGTCCGGCAGACGTTGTGGTACCCCGGACAAGTCTTTTCCTCTGTAGAGTTGCCTCGAGTTTTCGTTGTCGGCTGGACCATGTTGTTCGTCTCTCCTGAGTCTCCTGTGATTACGCATTCTTTCTGCATCTCCACTGGTAAAGGTGTGAATCCTGGCTAAGGATTCAACATTTCTTGCACTGTCTGAGTATATTTCTGCCGACCCATCTTGTAGTTGTGCTATTATATCATTCAAAAGGCGAAATGTTTCGCTCTGCCTTCTAAGCGATCTCGGCTTGTTTGCCAAGACATCCTCCAACATTCTAGCTACACTTCTCATGATGTCCGAACCACCATGCTTTTCGGGTGAGGATACATTGCGAGATGAAAACCGAAAAATTGAGAATTTAATTTTTTGCAAACGAGAGATCAACCTACCGCTATGGTCGCCAATTGTTTATGGGTGAAAACTATTCCTGCCGAATTTGGTAATTTGGGGTGTGTGGATGAGGAATGAATTTAAACCTTAAACAAACGCACTTTCGCGGTGAGTGCTTGTGATTCGAGAAATCAATCTGTACAACTCTGGCCCTAAACCAAGAAATGGCCGGTTCAAACTTGCTTCGGTCACAAAGTGAAGGAGATGGGGTTGATCTTAGGGAGGAAGCGAAGAAGGTGTTGAGATTGTGAAGGTATATGCTTATTTATGACTTGTACTGCATACGAACCGACTTAGGATGTAAGCTATCGATTCCGTGTTTGAATACGTTTTGTGCCACTTGGTTTCCTATCTTGTCTCGACTTGTGTTGTTCTTTGGAAATAAGAGGAGAACCTATTTATACAAGTCATATGAGCCTTATTCATGTCTCTCGTGGGAAGTGGAGGAAGTGGAGTGATGGAGTGTGGAGTTGTGTGTTGGTGCTACACGACCCGGTCTTGCCCACTTCTCCCCGCCATCTCTAACCGTTCATGACTTCGACACATTCTTGTGATGGGCGTGTTGCCTGTCAGCCGCCAGTAAACCGCCGGACCAATACCCCGTATGTATCCCCCGGTTGTGACATGATTTATGTCTCGAGTGTGTGGATCGTGGGACCCACATAAAGTAGCATGTAATGCTAGACTAAATAACCGAGTTATTTAGGAAGTCGATACTTGTGAAGTATCGTGTGTATTCTATGCATCAAGTATATTCGCATGTATGAAGCATCGTTTTTTAAGGCTTATCGGAGTAAGTCACGAATTTAAGCATCATGTCCACCATCTTCGAGTGATCGTTTGGAGGCTATCACAGTAAGCCCTGACTTGACCGATCACTCCATGTGGAAGAGTGGTGGACGATGATCGTGGTGATGCCTTCATCGGTCTCTTAACTCCTAACCGGGGCTCCACCAAGCCGGGTAGAGTTGGGACGGACGAGATGATCCTCGTGACGCCCCATCTGCGTCCGTTGATGAAGTTTTGGATTTTGAAGAGGTGTGCAAGCATCACTCTTCAGTTTGGTTGAATCCAAGCTTGGGATACGATTTTAGCCAGGCCGATCGTACATGCGTGTCGTGATGACGGTGTAGGCGCCCATATCCCATTATCTCACGAAAGTGTGATCTCAGGCCACTCAATTTTTCCTACGAAGTTGAGCGGTGAGATCAGTTTGTGATGAAAACAAGTGCCGCAAAAGCAACGCAGTGCTGCCAACTTCAGGCGCGCGTTCCAAGATGACCAATCTTGGTCGGTCTTGGCCGATCGGTCTGGCGTGTAGGTGGTAGGCTGGTTCACGCTATACCCGATCGTCCCATGAAAACGTGATCTAAGCTTCCAAATCGTCCGGTGAAGTTGAGTGGCGAGATTAGTTTGCAATCCGGAAACGGACCACGCTAGTTTGGGCGACGATTTGGGATAACAAGGCATGGTATGCCTTGGCCGATCAGTGAGGGGATAGATTGGTCCACAGTGGTCATGTTGATATGACCGGACTGCTTAATCTAATCTTGGACCCTCCATTAGTGTTTTCTAGGAGAAGATGGACGCTCGTGATCGATACAAGCCCTAATTTAGGGTTTCACTGGCCGTGTGTCATGGTTTGTTTGGGCGCACGAATTGTGATGGCCAACCATGGTTGGTTTTGACCGATTGGTCATGTGTGTAGGCGGGCCCACGGTGTTTGTGTTGACATGTTATGGGCCCTTTGAATCTACATCTACACCCTCCATCTATGCTGCGAAGATGGATGGTTGAGACTCGATTTACGACACATGTAATGTGCCGTAACCTAGTTTAGGGTTTCACGTCCATGTTGTTTTGGATGGGCCAGAACTAGTAAAGCGATGCTTCCCTCTTGGGAGGCCGACCATGCGGCCCGCATTGGGTCGGTGGTGAATACTCAATACCGCTTTGGGTCATGGATTTAATCTAAGCCATCCAACATGCTGGTGAAGTTGGATGGTCGTGATCGTTTCTAGACCGGGTATGGTGGGTTCGGGTTCAAATATGCTCAATCGGGCTAGTATAACACACCGAGAGTTGTAGCATGTATGGTATTTCGTACATGCTTCATTATTAATGCTTGGAGATTTGTGTTGCTCTGCTGAGAACAACACTCGAGTCATCATGCCGCACTCATTAATGGGTACAAGAAATACAAGAAATTTGGTCATGCATTAATTAATAATGTCAGAAATTCCACAGGGTATATGGGATTGTTGCTACATGCTCCAACCTGGATGAATTTCGTTTATTTTATTCATAGAATGGGATTGTTGTCACATGCTCCATTCTAGGTGAATTAGTAAGGTGAAGAAGTATTCATCACTTATCAATGACTTTATCTTTTGCAAGTGTTTATGCATAATTTTGGCCTTTACAAATTTAGCCTTGAATGAAAATCCACCATCAACACACGGCGAACAGGCTATCCGTGGAAGTATTTACCTAAGTTGAAAATCCAGGGAAAATAGTATTCACGGTAACCAGAGTGTCTGTGATTCTGGCGGAGAAACAATGAAAAGTCAGGGGACAATATTACTCACATTAACTTGTCTCCATGGGAAATGTATGAGTATTGATAGTTGAACGATGAAATTATGGGTTTGGGTTTATTCTTTGTGCAAGCCCATTTGTCTCTTTGCGATTTTTATTCACGACCAGTTTAGGGCGTGAGTTTCCTAACTTGGGATTTTGGCAAGTCTTGCAACTGTTTAACAGAGGATTTGGTGCACGGGCACAACGAGAGTATAAGAGATATTTTCTATCTTTTATCTTTTATCATATTTTTGGAGAGGAGAAGAACAGGAGCTAGGGCTTGGAGTTGGAGATTTTTCTACAACCTAGGGTTTGCTTTACCTATTCTCTTTTATTATTTTTCATGGGTTTTAAGAAATCCATGAGTAGCTAATCACCTCATATTGGTTAAGGATGTAGTCGGATATCATAAACATGTTACTAAATTAATATATTGGTTTTGTTATCTCAATCAAATTGTTATTCTCTTGTTCTACCATTTATTATCGTTTATGATTGTATGATTGTTTGTTTAGGAGCGCTATTAAATGAGCATGAATGCATTTCTAAAGCTAGGCTAGGGTTTTGAGATACGTAATTGTTGATAACCCTTGTCATAAGTAGCATGTTGTAATTACAATTGTATTCAAAACCTTTGTGTGATTGCAAGTAGTGCCTTGACCTATGTTAAATAGTTTACTCGTAGTATTTCTATTGCATGGATTAGTCTAATTCTTAGAACTTAAAGCACTTGGAGGATTAAACCTAATAGCACGTTGCATTAGGTATACTATTATTTATACTTGTGAAGTGAAAGAACTTAAATTATTTTTGCGTCGGCTGACAACCGGCCACCTATGTTATTGTTGCTAGTATTAAATCTTTATAGAGTCATCATGAAAATTATAGCTTGGCACACACAAGGGTGTGGTCAGAAAAAAACTCAACAACATCTTAACACTTTACTAACTATAGAAAAACCTGATGTATTATTCTTATCCGATACTAAATCTCAAAGTATTTTAGTGAAAAAGATTCTAAATTGTAGAACCAGATGGTATAGCTGGGGGCTTTCAATTTCTTGGGTGGAGGGATTTCACTTTGAAGTTTTTCAATGGAATCTGAATATGATAAACATCATAGTAAAAAACAATTTTCATTCAAAGGAATGGTTACTAAACTTCTTTTATGCAAAACATGAAATGAAACTTGAAGTAATGATATACTTAGAGAATATAACGCAAAGACTAAACTTAAACTCAATGCCTTGGTTAGTAATAGGCGACCTTAACATAATCTTCAATAGTGAGGAAAAGGAAGGTGTCCTTCCTTTTGACAGCAAAATATTGAACCTGTAATGAACTTAATCCAAAGAACAAGTTTATAAGACCTGGGTTTCAAAGGAAATATATTCACATGGATTAATAAAAGAGAGGATCTGGAAAATATAAAGTAAAGGCTAGACAGAGCCTTATCCAATGATCAAAGGAGCATAGAATTCCAAGAATCATCTCTTGGAAATTTGGAGGCAGTTAGCTCAGATCATGGGCCAATTTGTTTTTCTCTAAAACCTTCTTATTCTCACGTGTCTCCAATTTCAAATTTTACGATACCTGTCTTAGAGAACCTTCTTGCATTGAGGTTATAAAAATATCATGGATAGTAAATTCTGAGAACCCTGTCTTAAATATTATTTAAAATATCTCTACTTTAAGCGACAATCTTAGAACCTGGAAAAGAGATGATTTTGGAAAACCAAATATAAAAAGATCAAAATCCTCTTAAAAACATAGAAATGTTAGACAAAAAACCAACTAATGACGCTAATATAAATCTAATACACAAAAAGCTACTAGAACTAGAAGCATTGTATGATTCACAAGAGAAAATCGCTAAACAACAATCACGAAATAACACTATAGCTCTAGGTGAAATAAACACAACCTTTTTTCATGTTACAACTTTGAAAAGGAGAAAAATGAACAACATAGACTGTATACATGATAAAAATGATAATATAACATCTTCTATAATTGAAAATGAAGAAGCCCTGACTTATCAAGTATTACGGAGTTAACGTAAAGTGCAATTTACTTTAATTAATTATAATGCGAAAAAGTAAAGTAAATGGCACAGCCAGATTTTGTTAACGAGGAAACCGCAAATGCATAAAAACCTTGGGACCTGGTCCAATTTTGAATACTCCCAGAATTAAGCCGCTATACAAAATCTAATAGTTACTTCGTATAGTTGAGACCAAGCAGACTACCCCTAGCTACTTAGTTCCCTCAGTATCCATGCGCCTTCTACTTCTCACACATGTGATCATATTCCAAACAACAAAGGAAGAATCTGTTTGGTAACCACTTTAATCAATCTTTCTACAAGATATAGATGAGTTATTGGCAAAGGATCTTCCGTTTAATCTAATAAATTTCGTTGTCTGGTTAAATCAATCTATCCAATAACTACTGAAGTAGTCAAGTTTAGATTCGAACTCAATCAATATAGATATCAAAGAGAAATATAGAGAATGCTGATCTCACGCAACTAATCAATCGAATCTACCAAAGATAAATCGATTCTAGTTGGATCCCAACCGATCAAGGTTTGTGCACACAATTCATAAGATACGAAATCTTCTTCGTCTTCAAATATTCTTTTATCTTCAAAACCTGAACAACACCACTTGAATCTCTCGTGATCAATCACGCACATAACAGAGTCTATTAAGAATAGATTATCACAAGATATCTTTAGATATAACAATTGTTCTAAAGATCCCGTCGATACTTCGATCTAGTTTGAGTGAATCTTATATCAGAAGAGAAGATTCTCAAGAATAAACAAACAAGGTGCAATCAAAGTTTCAACAACTGTTAGTCAATCAAATCAAATCGAAAACTAATAACACTACAATTATCTAGTTCCCCACCAACGGTACTCGTAGAGTTTCTTGATCCCACATAAGTCTTTAAACGACCGGTCGTAAGAGATTTCACTTAATTAGGATACTTTCCTCTCCGAATAGACGTCTCCACCAGAAACAAAAAGAAATGAAGTTTGCGTGGCTCTTAGTATAGTTTGTTAGAAATTCAAACTTAGGTATTTATAGACCAAGGATGTTTGGACACCAAGGAATTTCCAAAACCGAAATATTCTCAAGATATGCAAGGTTTTCCTAATTCCAATAAATGCTTATCCAATATTTTTGAAATATCTCAATAGGAAATCTCCAATTAGTAAATGAATATTACTAATTTTTATTTTCTAGAGTTATGCATTAATTATTGGTTATTAAATCATATAAAACTGTTAGAGCACCTTTCTCGTTCGAACTGTAAGCGTTGCTATCTCAAGCTTGTTTGTCAAGTTTAGTTACCAAAATGTTAGAGCATGGCTTGGTTGAACCCACCAAGCATTGGTATGTCAAGTTTGGTTGTCATATTTTAGTGAATCAAAACTCATGTTAAGAGTCGCATGATTATGTACTAGAGTTAATCTTCGTATAGGTTAGCTTGAAAGTATTAGGATATGAGTTATTACAATTATTGCGAAGACTTGAAGATGCGAAGAAGCAAGGAGCTACAACGACAACAATCATCCTTCCACTTGAGTTTAGTGATATTTGACTTGAAACTGCTTTCATTCCCTAACGTATCTTTCAAGTCGTGCATATTGAAAACATAATCTGAAGCATATTTGAACTATATATAGACATAATATTAAGTAATACAATACGAGGTTTATTGATTAACCATTAAACTTTGTAGATAAGACATCGCCATAATCATTTGAATGTTATTTTGATTATGTATGGGTATGAGGTGAGGATTTCATCCTAGGGAAACAATGTTTACATGTGTTTTAAAGAAGTAAGTTCATAAACTTGTTTGTGAATCGAAAAGGAAATTGCCAGGTGTTATTGGTTTTGTTATTCAATGCATATCTTCTGAACAACCAATATGTGTGATAGAGTATAACCGCTCACAACTTGTTGTGTTCTTGGTAGAACTGTTCACGGAGGCCCCACTTATGTACTTGGTATAACTTTATTAGTAAACTGATCTTAAGTAATCACCTGTGGTATGATCGGATTTTGTATGTCTGACCTTGTAAGGGAAGGGAATCGATCCTTGTAAGGGAAAGAGAACCGATCCTTGTAAGGTAAAGGGAACCGATCCTAGTAAGGGGAAAGGGGAGCGATCCTAGTAACGGGTGCAGTACATCAAAGGGAACCGTCCTTGTATGGGGTGCAGCAAGGTTTATAGCAGTAGAAGAGGAACCAATCCTATGGAAATGTGCAACACATATAAGTTAGATACCATATATATGTGTGGAACCGATCCTAGTACCTAGTCAACCGAACTTTGGGAAGCTAGTGTGACTATGCATAATACTCACATGAAGGTAGAACCCGAAACTTGTCTTGGTAGAACCGTAAACCCATCATTATAATTGAATGTTGGTTTGATCAATCACATAGTTCTTGAAAGTCGGATGTACCAATTCTAAACTTGTTTGGAAGTGTGGCAAATCGGTTTCAAGGTTGTAAGTGTGAAAGAGAACTTACAAAGTTAAGATGTCGACAAACTTTGAACATGTCTGTGTGAATGTTTATTTCTATAATTGTTCAAAGATATTCCTTAACGGCTAAGGGAAGAGAATCCCAGGATCGAAACATAAGTAAGTTAAGAATATTTTAACTAAGGTTATTAATTTCATTTTGTAGGGAAATTACAGAATTAGTAATGTGCATGTACTAATTAGATTTCTACGAGAGATTTCGATCGTTATTTTTTGGACAGAGCATTTCCAGGAATTATGAAAACCAAATCTGTGCTTTTATGGATATCTTGAGAATATTTTCGGTTTTGAAAATTCCTTGGTGTCCAAACTTCCTTGTCTATAAATACCCGAAGTTTGCCTTTCTAGCAAACTAATCCTTCGTAACAACAAATTTACTCTTTTGTTGTTAAGTTCCCAGGTGTAGTTTAGATTATTCGGAGAGGAGAGTAACCAAATTAGGTGAAATCTCTTACGGCCACTCAATTTAAAGTCTTCTTTTGGATTGAGAAGCTCTAGCGCGACCCGTTGGTGGGAAACTAGATAATTACGGTTTCTCTTTGTTTTCGATTGATTTGATTGACTAATGGTGGCTGAAGTCTGATTGCACCTAGTTTGTTTATTCTTGAGAATCTTCTCTTCTGATATAAGATTCACTCAAACTAGTTCATAGTTTCGATAGGGATCTTTATATTGTTATTAATTCTAAAGAAGATCTTGTGATAATCCATTGTTAACAGACTCCGTTTTGTGCGTGATTGATCACAAGAGATTCAAGTGATTGTGTGCAGGTTTTTTATTGAAGATTTAAAAAGATTTGAAGACAAAGAAGATATTGAAGATCTAACTTGGGTTTTATAATCTTTGGTGTGCACAATACTTTTTTCGGTAAAGAGGATCCAATTAATAATCGGTTTATCCTTGTGGTAGATTGGATTGATTAATTGAGTAGATCGGCATTAACACGATTCTTCGGATTAAAGGTGTTGTTGGCTTAATCTTAAACGATTACCTTAGGGTGATTAAACATAAGATAGATATAAGGACCCGACGAAGAAGTTTATGTTAAGATAAAAAGAGCCTTTGTCCTACTCATATCACTTGGATGAATACGAACCAAAGGAATTGTTCCAAGTACGTGACTTATTCACAAGTAGGAGGCATGGGAATACAGACGGAACTAAGTGAACTATAGGGTTAGTTACTTTGTCTCAACTATACAAAGTTAGGTGTAATTTTGTGTAGCGGCTTAATCCTGAGAGTATTCAATTGGACAAGGTCCCTGGTTTTTCCGCATTTACGATTTCCTCGTTAACAAAATCTTGCTATGTCATTTACTTTTATTTTCCGCATTATAATTGTTTTATTATAAATAAAGTAAATCACACAAACGTTGATTCCTATTTACTTGATAAGAAATCCTATTGTGTTTGTTTAAGTCCAGAACCTTTGTATCAAGTAAACATACTTCGTTGTTGTATTGTCTCGATCTCGTATCCATAGAGCGATCACATTTAAGTGTGAACCGATTAGTTGCATTGTCTCGACTCAGTCTATAGACAATCACTTTTATAGAAAGGACTTATAGGTAGGAAAAGTTTTAGCTTGAGGTATATTTGGGTACCCTCGCCTTTTGAAGTGGTATTAGAGCAGGCAAACACGAAAAGATCTAACAATCTGTGTTTGGTGCGATCCAACCTATAAGAATTGAATTTAATGTATAATTCAGTTAACGTTATGCAAGAGTATGAATACTCAAATGTTGAAGATGTTACCACTTCGTTAACTCATGATCCAGGAGTTACGAAAGCATCTATGTCTATCTCTGATGAAAGAGAAGAAGGTGATAAAGAGTTGGTAAAACTCCTAAAGCCTATCTGGAGTCTTTGTCTTCTAAAGTGCTCATTTTAAAGACAAAGTCAAATCTTCTTAAATAGGGAGGTCGGAGAAAAAGGCATTCAATTGAACCGTCTAGCCAAAGAGAAAATAGATCTCGTTGTCAAACTAAGCTCTTGGTAAATCTCTTACGGATAAAAGACACGTCCCATGATTCGACTAATGATCTTTGTTGTGATTTCTTCTGATGAGGAAACTAAAAGTCCTTGCTCGAGTTTCACAGTTGGACAGACAAAACCGGGTTGATCACATCCCCAAAGCAGTCAAGATAATGGTAGTTTTCCTAACTACATCAAGTTAGAAGAGGGTGAGAAACCAGCTTCTAGATCTACCGATGATCAAACGAAATCTTGTCCAAAGGAAACTTTGAACCGATTAGTGATGACTCACAGGAATACAACTTTGGTCACTTGACAAGAAACTTATACTTATTCAACATACGGTGGTAAATTTTTTGAAAGAAGTTTCTTGTCTTAAAAAACTGAAAGATTATTCCTCAGATGAAAGATAGATTATACTACATCCCGATAAGATCAACTCAAATGAGTCAGAGGAAAGAGTTGATAATCGCTTCTGGAAAAAGGTTCCTCCGCACCCATATCGAAACAGTTCTTTTTTTGATGAGGAACGACTTCAGAAGAAAGGGAAAGGGCGAATATCTACCAAAAGAAACAATCATGATTTTCTGATAGTTGTTTCAGATGATCACACTAATGTAAATAATAAGGAAGTCCTTAGAATGAGAAAATCGTATTCAAATCTCATTGAAAGAATTAAGAGAGATCTAGCTATCTCCGAGAATTCTCACATTAGTACATTTTCTCCACATGATCATATCTCTAGAGTTAGAAAAGATCATCATCTTAGGAGAAAATATTTTGGGCAGAAATTCCCTAAAAGAGACATGAACTATGTTTCTGATATTCACTGTAAGCTGGAAAAAGCTTACTCCAATGCAACTTAGTTGTATCGTATGTTGTGCTTTCTCATCCTTTCGTGCTCATAATCTTGGATGGTAAAGGCACAATAAAAAAAAAAGCATATGATTGTGTAGTTGTTTATCAAAAAAACTACTCGTGATAGTTTATGGATTCTTTGCGAATCCATGGCGATTAAAAATATTCATGTTCAACATGATTTTCCAAAAATAGGTGATATTTGGAATTTTGGATTTTTAATAATCCTTCCACCTTGAGAATTTCATACTAAGGAAATGAAATATATTTTGATATTTTGGATTTTCAGAGGTCTCTTGGTCCGAAAGTTGACTCTTTTAAGAGGAAAAACTTTATCTTTTCCGTATTCGAAACCTGAGAAATCCTTTTATATATTATTCATAACCGAGCATGCTTCCAAAGAATCGCAGGTGTCTCAAAGACTAATAAGGAGGAAGCTCAAAAGTTAAGGATTGTCAAGGAATCAATACGAGAGAAAGAAAAAGGCATTATGTCCGATTATGATTGATTAGCTCTGCTGGATCTCAAGATGAGTCATGTCTCGTTGGCTTACAACCTTCAAGATCCAACCAAAACCAAGTGGATTCATTCTGATAGTATGTCTCAATATATCCAAGGTTTTGATGAACTAGAAACCAATCTTGTTATGACTATTCGACATTAAGATTGGGTAAAAGAAAAGTATGTAGGTGTTGATGGTGGATTTTCATTTAAGGTTAAAATTGTAAAAACCAGAAAATTATGAGCTGACATCTTGTAAAAGATAAAGCCATTAATAAGTGTTGGATACTCCCTCACTTAATTCACCTAGAATGGAGCATGTGGCAACAATCCCATTCTATGAATACACGAAATTCATCGAGGTTGGAGCATGTAGCAACAATCCCATATACCTGTGAATTTCTAGCATTATTAATTAATGCGCAATTGTATTTCTTGTACTCATTATCGGTGCGGCATGACGCGAGTATTGCTCTTAAGGTGAGCAACACGAACCTCAAGCATTATAATGAAACCATGTCGAAATACCCGCATGGTGACTCTCGGTGTGTTATACTAGCCCGATTGAGCCCCTCTCGGTGTGTTATACTAGCCCGATTGAGCATCCTACTGGCCGTGACGGTCGATATGATCCTGATCATCCAACTCCACAAGCATGATTGGATGACCCGGATCAATTCCATCACCCCCAAAACGAGGTATGGAATATCCTTTGCCGAACCAACGCGGACCCCGCGTGGTCGGCCTCCCCTCAATTGGCCTAGCTTGCCAAAACGTCCAAACCATAGCGGATGGGGCGGGAAAACCTAAAATTAGGTTTGCGGCATATTACATGTGTCGCAAAATGTCTCAACCATCCATCTTCGCGGTATAGATGGAGGGTGTAGATGTAGATTCAAAGGGCCCCGAGCATGTCAACACAATCACTGTGGACCGCCTACATACTTGACTAATCGGTCGACCAACTATGGTTGGTCATCTTGATTAAATACGCCAATCAAGCATGACGCATGACCTTGAAACCCAAAATTAGGGTTTTGAGCATCACGAGCGTCCATCTTCTCCGGCATGAATGGAGGGTCCAAGATTAGATTAAGCAGGTCCGGTCATACCAGCGTGACCACCGTGGACCCATCTATTCCCTCACCCGATCGGCCAAGGCATACCATGCCTGGTTATTCCAAAACGCGTGCCCAAACTAGCGTGGTCACACCTCCCAAAACCGCAACCCGATATCGACCACTCAACTTCGCCTTGGACGATTTGGATGGCTTAGATCACGTTTTGTGGGATATTCAGGTATAGGCGTGAACACTAGCCTACCACCTTCACACCGGACCAATCGGCCAAGACCGGCCAAGATTGGTCGTCTTGGAACGGCGCCCGTGTGAGTGTGGCGTGCGGCTCTTTGCGGCACTAGTTTTACGTCAAAGTTGATCTCACCACTCAACTTCACCGGATGAATTGAGTGGCCCGGATCATACTTTCGTGAGGTAATGGGGTATAGGTGCCTACACCATCATGTCGTCTACACGCATGTATGGTCGTCACGGCCAAAGTTGTATCCCATGCTTGGTTTCGACAAGTCAAGAGTGATGCTGCGCACCTCTTGAAAACCTAATTTCATTAACGGTCGCGGATGAGTGTCTCAAAGATCATCTCATCCGTCCAACTTCACCACTTGGTTTATACAACTCTGTCGGGAGTTAATTAATTAGTGAGGCGTCATTACCCATCACTTTACCACACCATGATGCGGTTACACTGCGCAAAATACACACGATACTTCACAAGTATCAACTACGAATAACGCAGATTATTCAATTCAACATTACATGCTACCTTTCGTGGATCCACGATTCACACCTCGGACATCAATAATGTCACAAATCGGGGATACATACTGGGGTATTGGTCTTGCGGTTTCGGCGTGCGCGGCGATGCAACGCGCCATCACAAGAACGTCTCGGGGAGTCATGGACGGTTAGAGATGACGGAGAAGTGGGCAAGACCAGTCGTGTAAAACCAACACACACCTCCACTACTCCATCACTCCACTTCCTCCACTTCCCACGCAGAGACGTGGAATAAGGCTCAAATGACTTGTATAAATAGGTTCTCCTCCCTATTCTCCGGATAGGAGAGACAAAAAGAGCAAGTCCGAGAAAAAACGAAACCAAGTGTTAATACAAAACACGGAATCGATAGCTTGCATCCACTGTAGCCGGTTCAACACATTACAAGTCATAAGCAAGCCAACACCTTCACAATCTCAACACCTTCTTCGCTTCCCTCCCTAAGATCAACCCCATCTCCTTCACTTTGTGGCCAGAAACAAATCCGGAACGGCCATTTCTTGGTTTAGGCCGGACTTGCACAAATTGATTTTCGAATCTACAAGCACTCACCGCGCGGTGTATTTGTTTAGGGTTTAGATTCATTCCTCATCCACACACCCAAATTGCCAAATTCGGCGGTAGTATTTTCACCCATAAACAATTGGCGACCACAAATGGAGGTTGATCTCTCGGTTGCACAAAATTGAATTCTCAATTTTTCGGTTTCCATCTCGCAATGTCCTAAACCACAAGTGGTTCAGATATCATGGGAAGTGTAGCTAGAAGGCTGGCGGATGTCTTGGCACATCAAGCCGGTATCACCAGAAGGCAGAGCGAGACATTTCGCCTTTTGAATGATATAGCGGCACAATTAAAGAAGGGTCGGCATGCATCTACTCAAGCAGTGCAAGAAATGATGAATCCTTAGTCGTGGAGTCACACCTTTACCGGTGGAGAGGAAAAAGGGCGTGTAACCAGGGAGACTCAGGAAAGATGAACAACATGGTCCAGTCAACAATGAAGAACCGAGGCAACTCCATAGAGGAAAGGACTTGCGGAGTACTCTACAACGTCTACCGATAAAGAAAAGGAGCCTGCGGCCTATGGAGCCCTGTTAGAAGATTTATATCTCAAAACTCTTGTTGAAGCCCCGAAGATTGTCCAATCCACACCGGCCTTTCATCCAAGCGAAGAAATGCTTGAGGAAGGAGAGATCGATCGGAAATATGTGAATACAGAGGATGGGAGCGTTCAATTCGATCACTCGGCGGTGATATTATGACACCTTCCACATCCCTTTACTCGAGGCAAGCGATCCCGCGGATATGATGGCACTCGTAAATCTTCCAACTTCATCTCCCGTAACGTGCTCCACATCAAAGCCACGTAGAGACATCACAACGCCCACTAACGCAGGAAAAGCTGGACTCGAAGTGCCTACACTTTCCGTTCCCGATGGAAAATATTTTGGAGTTCTTTGGAGATGTGGTACGAAATAGAGAGGTAGAACTACCTCTTGTATGGCGTCCACCAACCGATCAAGAAATAATGGACCCGAGGTACTGTCATTTCCACCGGTTCCTTCACCACCCTACCAGTGAATGCAACGCTTTGAAGCGCATTGTTCAGGAGAAACTTGGTTCAGAAGGATAGCTCTCATTCTCTAAAAAATTAATGCGGATGACTTCCTTGGAGAGGCTATCGGTTTAGATACAAGTGAGGCTTCAAAGACAAGTAAGTTTTATTCAGCAATTTTACAAGAAAGATAGTTTTGGAATTCACTGGGGACTTAGCATCCCCACATGGAGAAAGAGACTTCATTGATCAAACGCATGTTTTCTTCCCTTCATACCTCCATTTTACACGACATTTGCAATTTCATATGACATGTGCAATCATTCATGACCAAGATGCAAATTCCATTTCAAATAATCTCTTTCAGAAAAATCATTCACAAAACTATCTCAAAATAAGCCCATTACCTAATAAATCAAACCCGAAGTCAAATTGTGGAAGGAAATCCTCACTTGCACTCAAAAAAGAAAAGCATCTAAAAGACAAGTAGGTGGCACGAATTCTTCAAGAAAAATCCTTCAACAACAACTCGTCCTTCTGGGCAAGAGAGTCTTTCATCCTTTTAAGAACAGAAACTGCTTCACCTTCAACTCCTTAGACAACTTTTCAAGCTCTTCTTCTGGCGAGCAACACATTACCGCGAAGGAGCTTCACCTTGTAATTCTGGAACTCCCGAATCTCGGAGAATCTTTTGAGGAACCAAGGAGCATTGAAGTCGTATCGCACAAACACATCTCGATGGCACTTCCGTCTTCAATCATCTCCTCAGAAACTGTTCGACCAGTCGCGACGCTCATCCCATGGATAGAAAATAAAGCCTCCTGAACGCGGTTGACCAATGCAAGAAGACTTTTGAGCTTCAGTGGTAGCAATGTGGCCGTGTTTCTCCCATATTGCCGTGTACAATTCCTTGAACCGAACCGGCACACTTAATCCTCCAACCAACACGTGGCCTGGATAAGGGACAGTAAAAAGATGATCGAACAAAGTCCCAGGTTGCATCACCGATACTTCACCAACCCACGAACCTTGTCGATTCTGAGGAGGCCTTTGAAGGAGTCACCACGACAGCTTTATTGGCCGAAGCCTGCCGGCGTTCTTCAGGGGAGCAACTTCAACTATAGCGGATGTTGCCTCTCTTATATTCCTTCCAACATCTACTTCCTCTGGGTGCTAATTTCCATCACGACCCCATCAACAAGATCACTCGGGAGGCGGCTTGTCCAACCGAGCTTGCATCATCTCTGTCATGGTCGGAAAAAGGAGCGGTTTCGCGTACTTCTCGGATGAAGATCAAGTGCACGCGGACTTCTCGAGATGAAGATCAGTCACCGCCACCTTCTCATTTTGAATGCGCGCCAACCTTGTGAAGACATTCTCTTCGGAATCCCCCGATTTCAAGCAAGAATCACTCTTAGGAAGATTCACTCTGGAGAAATGAAGGAACCAACGAGGAAGAGATTTAAATACCTCGTGATATTAGAGGAATCGAGGGATCACCAGACCACATGCCTTCCTCTTGGATCTCTTCTCCGCTTGGGGACCGCAATCCTCGGCTCTGTTCGTTTGGGAAGTGGCTTCAACCGAAAATGCTTTTTCAAAACGTCGGGAAGATGGTTCACCACGAGAACTGTCACAACACTCTCAGAGAATTCACGAAAATCCAACGGTTGCCTCCTCCAAAATTCCTTGTACTTATGTCGGTTACCACCGGGTTTCTCCCAATAGGGCCGAAGGGAAGGCTCACCCGTTCTAAAACACGCGAGCGTTAAGAATATTTGGGAGGAATTCTTTGTAACCCCGGTGGACGGATAAATGGGACACCGATCAAATCCCATTTGACGAGCCGCCCTGTCAATATTATGCGAGTCACAAAAATTCTTCGTTGAATAAAGACGGGACATATCCTCCGGATGCAGCTGTATGCGGGTAAACAATTTCCCCAAATCTCATAGTCTTAACATCGGTCGCAAATTACGCATCGTGGACCGTGAAAAGTGATATCAAAAGTCTTTGGTCTGAACAATGGAAGGTGGATCGGCCCCATGGACGGAAATCTCTGAAAGACACATTGTCAAATATGTCCACACGAGTTTTGCGCACTTTCGGGGACGCCTCCTATTCCAGCGGAGTATTATCGAGCCACCATACAAGTTGCTGAGCAAATTTGCAGGAGTAGGAGCATAGATTTTGAAGTGTTCCCATAAGAATGACTGAAGAAAAGCGAAGTGAACGTGCGATTCCACCTTCTTGTACCCGTTAGAAACATGCATGTCCATTGCTAAGGCGTCCAGATGAGAATACAGCGATTGATGCGTGTCGTAAGTGCAATCAAATTAATATCTTATTTCCACTCAATTAAAAATAATATAATGGAAGTCAAGTTTCGTTTCCCACGAAGAGCAGGGAGATTTAGTTGTCAAAGAGTGTCACAATGGAGGTTTGTTTTTGATTTAAAGTAAATAACAAAGCAATTGAAAGTAATTAAGTTTGCAAGCAATGGAGAGAAATATGATTAGGGAATCCTTCTTCGTTACTAAACCGTCATCAAGTTATTATATTCATCCATTAATACAATTAATCACAAATTATTACCAACCATGGAATAACAACTAGCTGGAGTCTATCCCCAAATTCCTTAAATCATTTGATGGAAGCTCTCAATACCAGATTCTATTCTTCAAACCACCTAGTAGTAGCTCACTCAAGGTGTAATTTGTCCGAATGCTTTATCTTTTGTGAATTATAGTTTGATCCTAGTAGTTAGACTCTTAGCTCAAGGTCCACTTTCTAGTGTCGTTTATACACACAATCACTACACAGAATCCCTCTGCAAGGTCTTGTGTTCTCTACTTTTGTATGAATTATTCGACTATTACTTATCTCCTAACTCAATACTAGCATTTGATTTAATCAACAAATTAATTCAGTTTGGCCACCTAAACAATCTATCAATCAATCATAAAAATTCTAATTAGTATAAACAATCAATAATCATGTGAAGAACTTCAAAATAGATTTATATAATAACTCAAATCATGTCTAGAACTTAGAATTCATCCCCAATCACTAAGAAGTTTAGCTACTCATGGTACTAACAAAACCCATGAGTTTCATATGATAAAATGGTAAAGAAATAGTTACGGTGATGAATCGCTCCAAAACCCTAGATTTTCTTCCCTTGAGTTCTCCTCTCCAATGGCTTGATAAAAGATTATGAGATATCTCCAAAAATATTAGAAGTTCTCTTAAATAGGTATCCAAGTTGTTGTCGTACCCCTGCTTAGAATCCCGGTTGAAAATAGTTGCCAAAAGTCGCCAAAATTCCAAATACAACTCACGTCCAAGGCTGGTCGCATGGAAGAAATCCCATAAACAGCTAATGGGTCGCGTATAAGGTCCAGCCCATTTCATTCTTTCAGCTGTTACATGGCCTATCAGTTCCACGGAACTGACATGGTAAATCCTATTAGTTCTCACGGAATTCCCCTGTGTTTTGCTACGGTGGAATTTCCCATCCGTATATTCACCTGAGATTACATTAGGTTTGAAAGTTCATACCGTAAGCCCCCCTGTTGTTACATACGTTGGAGTCTTCTATCCGTACTCCAACTGTCCTTATTTCACCGAGCTCTCACCCATAAAGCAACATCAAGCTTCAATCACCATCGCTACAGCCAATGATTCTCCATCTCTGCCGTGTTCTTCATTGCTCCATCATTTACTGCCGATAATAGCAGCAACCATTTAACCACGGTAAAGCTCTGTCCGTAACTCCATCAAGCTCTTTTCTTTGTTCTTTCTTCTCCATTACTTCTCAACAGTCGCCAGCACTCATACCACCACAGACTCATGAACTCTGTTCACAGCTCATCGACTGCTTTTAAATCCCAGCAACGAACTCGAGTTCTTCCATTGACATCCAACTTCATTAATGGCAGCAAACCTCTTCATTCTCTGCTAATCTCGGGCTGAACTCCTAACTGCAATCAGCCATCGACGTCCATCACACTGCCATTCGAGCTTCTTCTCAGATTCTTCATGCTCGATAGCCAACAACACCACAGCGAGCTCCACCTTCTTCAAACCCGAGCAGCAACAACCTCTTCCTATTCTTCTCCATCTGCCACATGACGCCGGTGCGGCAACATCAACACGGCTTAAGTCGCTCATCTCTTCTATACTCATTACTGCCATTCTCACGACCATTAACACCATATCCATCGATGGCAGCAGCTCAAACCCAAACCACAGAACCGTATTCTTCCCTGACTTCTCTTCACTGATCTTCGATAATGGCAGCAGCATCCATTCTCATCATTCGCTTCCAATAATTCATCATCACAACCCATCAACACAAACATCATCATTGCCCACTGTCTTTCCTTGGCAACGGACTTCCTATCGCTGGCAGTGGCGGTAAGAATTAATGCTGTTTTGTGCATGGAAATAAAGAAGATGAAGTGACCGTTCAGCCTTCTTCCATGAATCTTGTCTGCCACTACCAGTAATAAGGACGGGTGCCCTTATAAATTCTCTGGTGCCTACACAAATTTCATAACTTTTCTTTGCTTCAACCACCCATAAAATCTTCATATAAGTGTCGGAACGACTCCATTCTTTCTCGGGCCGTTTGTTTCGTCTTTTCGTCCTCTTCGAGACGATATCAAGAACTCCTCAATTTGGATGAGTTTCACTTGGTCTTTGGCCCTTCTCGACTTGCGGCTAGCTTCTTTTATTGCACAAATATGTGCCAATTTGCTTCTTTTGGATGATTCACCTAGCAAAAACATAAATAAGAGAAAACAAGAGTAATATACAATAATTTGCAAGAATATATAGCAATTACTAGCATGGATTCAACACTAAATATATGCAAAATATGCACTTAACAACGATCCAAGGAACAAGGCACCCAGGGGAAGAACTTTACCTTTTGCCAGCTTTATAGCGATCTTAACAAGGTCACCTCTAATGGTCTTCTTTCCCAATCCGTCATCGAATATATCTCTGGATAGCCATAAAGACAGGGGACGCAATCATCTTGAGCTCATTTTCCCACTCTTGATCCGGCTTCACGGTCTCGCACGAGACCACTCAGACACCCACTAGGTGTAAAAGCATCTCGTATCTTTTTCTCCTCCTTGTATGCAGACCGCCGAATCCCGCCACCTTTTGAAGTATAACATCATAGTTACGTTGCTCCCGTATCGTAGAGATCATAAGAAAGACTTCGGAACATGCATGTTCATTAATGCAGCTACACTCTCGAGTAATAGTCATCTCTCCCTATAGATATGGTCAGATGAGTAGAAATGCGCCACCGAGAAATGAAGGTAATCAAACCCATGACGTCTTTCTTAAATTCAAGAGCAAGATGGATGCCATGACCGCATTGAGGATTTGCGCTTTGGTCAAATTATCTTTAATGTCCTTATTACTCAACATGCGTCTCATCCATCCTTCATAAGAACCCAGTGGAGTATGGCAAATCTTGAAGTCAATAGGGGAAGGCGGATATTCGTTTCTCCGGAGACAAAATCTCATCACAAGTGCTGAAGAAGAAAATGGATCAGCATCCATATTTTCTGAATCGGAAAGCAGGACTATCTTATGAGAAGGATATTTTCTAATGTTTGGAAAAGGCGAGGTGAATAACTCATCATCGATGTTCGGCATATCTTTGAAGCCGTCAACACTTCTGGCTTGGCCATAGCATTATCTCCAGAAGACATCTCAACAGGAATTCTTTTCTTCATTCCACAATGAAATAAAAAGCGGGAGTTAGAACTTGTATGAAAAGCGCATGAAGCATGTAGTCACGCACGACAAGACACGTTGAAATGCACAAAAGCTGGGATTAGGTCCAAACACCAGGTATTACTCAAGTCAAGTCTGGTATTGGTTTCAAGTCCGGTACAAGTTTCAGTCTGGTATTGGTTTCAAGTCCGGTACAAGTTTCAGTCTGGTATTGGTTTCAAGTCTGGTACAAGTTTCATTCTGGTATTGATGTCAAGTCCGGGCACAAGACTAATATAAAGTCGACTTTCTGTCAAGCATATGTGGGTGAGACCCACGTTCAATCAAGCATACACTATGTCGGGCCGCGTTCATCCGCACACATCATAACGATTTTCTTTATTCATGGGAATCGTGTCTACGAGATTCAAGCCAAGGGTTTTTCAAGATATAACCTAATAGCTAAGTTCTGCATGCAACGGTGGAAAAAGGAAGCAAAAACAACATGGATTCACTACTTGTTTTACTTAAGCAATCCCGGGCGTTTTTGCTATCAATTTAGAGTGGAGGAACTAATCATGATGTATCTATCAAAAGGATTTTACCTAAGAAATTAGGGTTTTTCCCAAAAAAAAAAAAAAAAAAAAAAACCTAGACTTACGTTGACGGACGGTGGCAGATTCCGGCGACGGCACCTCCTGTTGGCCGGTCGGCAAGCAAAAAGAAGATCACGCGGGAGCAACCAAATAAAAAAAAAAAAGAAATTTCGTGAGAAAAACCAAAGGGTTGGTCTCTTTTATAGACAAAAATTAGAAGAATCCCAATAGAACAAGGATACTCTCTTGGATTCCTTTTCTGATTCAAATACCCAAAGAAGGAAACCGAGGTCCCACCAAAGGATTCCATCTGGCTAACGGCGTGGGCGACTAGCGGTCGGTCAATACTCTTCCGGTAAAACTTCTTTTATCTGTCTTTCTCACATATGTATGTCACCATCTCATGCCTACCCCACAATAGTGTAACCATTATGTGCTAGGCGGGGGACTTAATGTTGATGGTGGATTTTCATTTAAGGTTAAAATTGTAAAAACCGAGAAAATTATGAAATGACATCTTGTAAAAGATAAAGCCATTAATAAGTGTTGGATACTCCCTCACTTAATTCACTAGAATGGAGCATGTGGCAACAATCCCATTCTATGAATACACGAAATTCATCGAGGTTGGAGCATGTAGCAACAATCCCATATACCCTGTGGAATTTCTAGCATTATTAATTAATGCGCAATCAGCCTTGTATTTCTGTACTCATTATCGGTGCGGCATGATTTGAGTATTGCTCTTACAGCAACACGAACCTCAAGCATTATAATGAAACCATGTACGAAATACCCGTCTGACAGCCGACTCTCGGTGTGTTATACTAGCCCGATTGAGCCCCTCTCGGTGTGTTATACTAGCGATTAAGCATCCGGACTGGCCCAGTATCGGCGGATATGATCGCGATCATCCAACTCCAAGCATGATTGGATCACCCAAATCAATTCCATCACCCCCAAGCAGGTATGGAATATCCACTGCCGAACCAATGCGGACCCCGCATGGTCGGCCTCCCTCGAATGGCCTAGCTTGCCAAAACGTCCAACCATAGCAAGATAGGCGGAAAACCTAAAATTAGGGTTTGCGGCATATTACATGTGTCACAAAGCAGTCTCAACCATCCATCTTCGCGGGTATAGATGGAGGGTGTAGATGTAGATCCAAAGGGCCCGCAGCATGTCAACACAATCACCGTGGGCCCGCCTACATACTTAACCAATCAGTCACGACCAACTATGGTCGGTCATCTTGATTAAATCGCCTGAATCAAGCATGACGCTATGACCTTGAAACCCAAAATTAGGGTTTTGAGGCATCACGAGCCCATCTTCTCCAAAGATGAATGGAGGGTCCAAGATTAGATTAAGCAGTCCTGGTCATACCAACGTGACCACCGTGGACCCATATATTCCCTCAACCGATCGGCCAAGGCATACCATGCCCTGGTTATTCCAAAAATACGCGCCCAAACTAGCGTGGTCACACCTCCCAAAACGCAAACTGATCTCGACCACTCAACTTCGCCCAGGACGATTTGGATGGCTTAGATCACGTTTTTGTGGGATATTCGTGTATAGGCGTGAACACCAGCCTGCCACCTTCACACCGGACCAGTCGGCCAAGACCGACCAAGATTGGTCGTCTTGGAACGGGCGCCCGAAGTGAGTGTGGCGTGCGCTCTTGCGGCACTAGTTTTATTCATAAATTGATCTCGACCACTCAACTTCACCGGATGAATTGATGGCCCACATCATACTTTCGTGAGGTAATGGGGTATGGCGCCTACACCATCATGTCGTCTACACGCATGTATGGTCGGCTGGCCAAAGTTGTATCCCATGCTTGGTTTCGACCAAGTCAAGAGTGATGCCTACGCACCTCTTCAAAACCCTAATTTCATTAACGGTCGTAGATGAGTGTCTCAAAGATCATCTCATCGTCCAACTTCACCGACTTGGTTACAACCACAGTCGGGAGTTAATTGATTAGTGAGGCGTCATTACCCATCACTTTACCACACGTGATGCGGTACCACATAAAATACACGATACTTCACAAGTATCAACTTCGAATAACACGGTTATTCAATTCAACATTACATGCTACCTTTCGTGGATCCACGATTCACACATTCCGGACATCAATCATGTCACAAATCGGGGATACATCTGGGGGTATTGGTCGGCGGTTTGGCGTGCAGCGTCAACGCGCCATCACAAGAACGTGTCGGGAGTCATGGATGGTTAGAGATGACAGGAGAAGTGGGAAAGACTGGTCGTGTAACACCAACACACACTCCACTACTCCATCACTCCACTTCCTCCACTTCCCACGAGAGACGTGAATAAGGCTCAAATGACTTGTATAAATAGGTTCTCCTCCCTATTCTCCAGATAGGAGAGACAAAAAAAGAGCAAGTCCAGACAAAAAATATAAACTAAGTGTTAATACAAAACACCGGAACTGATAGCTTGCATCCTGTAAGCCGGTTCAGCTTTCTGTTACAAGTCATAAGCAAGACAACACCTTCACAATCTCAACACCTTCTTCGCTTCCCTCCCTAAGATCTACCCCATCTCCTCCACTTTGTGACCGAAACAAGTCCTGAACGGCCATTTCTTGGTTTAGGCCGACTTGCACATTGATTGATTTCCGAATCTATAAGCACTCACCGCGCAGTGCATTTGTTTAGGGTTTAGATTCATTCCTCATCCACACACCCCAAATTACCAAATTCGGCAGGAGTAGTTTTCACCCATAAACAGTAGGAACAAGAGAAATTCTTGCTGAGCTCAAAGTCCTAATTGACGATCTTGAAAAACAAGAAGTGGTTGCGGACAAGTCCCTGGAGACATGCTTTAAGAGTTTGAACACTGAAGAGACCTCAGTGAACAACAAGAGCACCACTAGAGATTAAGTTTTTTTGTTGTAATACTTAATCTAGTTTAATGGACATCAATTTTTGATTTTTTTCATTAATTGTATTGGTCTATTACGAATAAAACTATTATGAATAAAATTATTTATTTGAGTGATTTTTCTTGTGATAGTTTTTGATTTACATAGCATGTGCTTAATTGCTTTTACCTTGTTGCTATGTATGTTTATAGGATGTTTGATTTCGGTTTTACTACCTTAATATTCGATCTCATATTGTAAACCCTCATGGTTTGGGTGACTTTTTGATTTAGCGGGATTAAGTTCTAGCCCTAGTAGGTAAGCTTTATCAAAGAATTATGAGGGGTTCTAATAGAAACAATATGTGAAAAAGTCACAATATGTTGAATCGTTTTGGTTTAGCATAAAAGCATATGTGTTTGAAGGTTTTCAACTTTTTGCTTGCAATTGTTAAAACTTGGTTTTCAACCTTTCTCTGGTAAAGGTTGAGGTGTGTTGTTATTCTTTTTATTCACGTATAAGGATGACAACGTGGTGATATTTCGATATCAATTCTCCCTGGACGAAGATGCAATCATATTGGAGAAGTGGATGCGAAATTTGAGGTAACAATCTTGTTAGTTAATTATTTTCCTGTTTAAGAAAAGCCTGAGTTTATATTATATATATATATATTTGTTGTTTTTGCTTAACAAAATTTCGTTTCAATTGATATTTATTTCATGATGTGTGTGTGGATGTGTGTTTCAATTAGTTCCGGTTAAGAAAAACTATTGTTATCTTGCTTTATTGTGTGGTATCAATTGTTTAGGCTTACAAAATTTCGGTATAATTGATGTGTGTGTGTGTGTGATTCAATTGGTTCCGGTTAAGAAAAACTATTGTTATCTTGCTTTTGTATGGTATCAATTGTTTAGGCTTACAACATTACGTGCAATGCGGTGCTTATAATGTCTATGTTGTTTCAATTGCTTCGGTTGAGGTGAATAATTATGCAAGTTGATTTATTTTGGTTTGTATGAATTATTTATGGCTTAACGAAATAATATGTGTAAAGGATGAGTTATTTAGTCCAATTCGATTCGGATAAGATAAACTAAGTTAATTGATCTTAGTTAGACTTATCGAAGTGAGGTTTCAATTATTCAAGTCTAATCAATGCCTAAACAAGAAATGCTAGTTAACTAACCTAGTACTTGTCTTGTTTAAAATTGAAAGGTCTAAGTTTATGGATAATTAGAACCCATGAGAAAAATGTAGTTTATCTTTATTTTGGTCTTATCGAATTAAGCGGTTCTTTTTGAACAATCGGTTTAGCAAAGGGACCTATATGCTTAGTTGTTTTTGGTTTGCTAAACTAAATTGGAAAAATTGTTTCGGCAATTGTTTCCTTGGTAACATATCAAAATAAGACTACTTGTAGTTTCGTTTTGATATTGGTTATCGAAATATGATATGTGGAACCCTCGTGCCTAACTCTTTCTAGTTTGCAAGTCTATTCCGAGATTTGTAAGATTCTTTTCGTGTTGTCCTTTATTTTTTCGTTTCTTTGCCATTTTTGTGAAAAAAGGGGGATAAATATATGGAGTAAACAGTGATCTTTGGCATTGATATCTATATTGATTGACATTGCTAGGGCAAAGAACATTGGTACTTAAATGTTTTTATCTAACGAAAGAGTGAAAGCACAGACTAAGGGGAGTAACATGTCATATGATTGGTATAACAAAGATGTGCGGATTGAATATTTACCTATCTTCCTTATGGGGAGTAATAGCTTTGCTATTATAATGTCAACAACGACATTTTCAAGGATTGAATGTAAGCGGTTTCAGCACTTTGTTGAATCGGAATCAAAGCGGATTGTAATGAATTATTGTAATTTGTTTATCCATATGATGTAAGAGTTTTGTCACTAAAATTGACAAAGGGGGAGATTTTTAAAGCATGGCTCGGTTGAACCCACCAAGCGTTGGTATGTCAAGTTTGGTTGTTATATTTTAGTGAATCAAAACTCATATTAAGAGTCGCTTGATTATGTACTAGAGTTAAACTTCGTATAGGTTGGCTTGAAAGTATTAGGATATGAGACATTACAAGTATTGCGAAGACTTAAAGATGTGAAGAAGCAAGGAGCTACAACGACAACAATCATCCTTCCACTTGAGGTTAGTAATATTTGACTTGAACTTTTCATTCCCTAACGTATCTTTCAAGTCCCGTATATTGAAAACATAACTCATGAAGCATATTTGAACTCTAGATAGACATAGAATTAAGGAATACAATACGAGGTTTATTGCTTAACCATTAAACTTTGTAGATAAGATATAGCCATAATCATTTGGATGCTATTGTGATTATGTAGGGGTATGAGGTGAGGATTTCATCCTAGGGAACAATGTTTACATGTGTTCTAAGTAAGTAAGTTCATAAACTTGTTTGTGAATCGAAAAGGAAATTGCCAGGTGTTATTGGTTTTGTTATTCATTGCATATCTTATGAACAACCAGTATGTGTGACAGAGTATAACCGCTCACAACTTTTTGTGTGGCCTAACTTATGTATTGGTATAAATTTTATTAGTAAAACCGATCTTAAGTAATCACCTGTGGTATGATCGGATTTCTTATGTCTTACCTTGTAAGGGAAAGGGAGTCGATCCTTGTAAGGGAAAGGGAAGCGATCCTAGTAAGGTGTGCAATACATCAAAGGGAACCGATCCTTGTATGGGGTGCATCAAGGTTTATAGCAGAAAGGGAAACCGATCCTATGGACATGTGCAACACATATAAGTTAGATACCATATATATGTGGGGAACCGATCCTAGTACCTAGTCAACCGAACTTATGGGAAACTAGTGTGACTATGAACAGTACTCACATGAAGGTAGAACCGAAACTTGTTTTTCCGAGATATTTCGATCATTATTTTTGGACAGAGCATTTCCAGGAATTATGAAAACCGAATCCGTGCTTTTATAAATATCTTGAGAATATTTTCGATTTTGGAAATTCCTTGGTGTCCAAACTTGCTTGTCTATAAATACACGAAGTTTGCTTTCTAGCAAACTAATCCTTCGTAACAACAGATTTAATCTTTTGTTGTTTATTCTTAGTGTAGCTACCTATTCGGAGAGGAGAGTAACCTAATTAGGCAAAATTTATTATGACCGCTCAATTTAAAGTCTTCTTTGGGATTGAGAAGCTCTAGCGCGACCCGTTGGTGGGAAACTAGATAATTGCGGTTTATCTTTGTTTTCGATTGATTTGATTGACTAACGGTGGTTGAAATATGATTGCGCATAGTTTTGTTATTCTTGAGAATATTCTCTTCTGATATAAGATTCACTCAAACTAGTTCAGAGTTTCGACAGGGATCTTTAGACTATTGTTAGTTCTAAAGACGATCTTGTGATAATCCATTGTTAATGCAGGACTCCCGTTACATGCGTGATTGATCACACGAGATTCAAGTAATTGTGTGCAGGTTTTTTATTGAAGATTTAAGAAGATTTGAAGACAAAGAAGATATTGAAGATCCACTTGGGTTTTATAATCTTTAGTGTGCACAATACTTGTTTCGGTAAAGAGGATCCAATTAATAATTGGTTTATCCTTGTGGTAGATTGGATTGATTAATTGAGTAGATCGGCATCAACACGATTCTTCGGATTAAAGGTGTTGTTGTCTTAATCTTAAACGATTACCTTTGGGTGATTGAACATAAGCTAGATCTAAGGACCCGACGAAGGATTTTATGTTAAGATAAACAGAAGAGCCTTTGTCCGACTCATATCACTTAGTTGAATAGAGTTGATACCAAACAAATTTGTTGTTCCTTTACTGTTTGGAATACGAACCAAAAGAATTGTTCCAGTACGTGACTAATTCACAAGTCTGAGGCGTGGGAATATATACGTAACTAAGTAAACTATATGGTTAGTTACTTGGTCTCAACTATACAAAGTTAGGTGTAATTTTGTGTAGAGGCTTAATCCCGAGAGTATTCAATGTGGACAAGGTCCCGGGGTTTTTCTGCATTTGGGGTTTCCTCGTTAATAAAATGTTGTTGTGTCATTTACTTTTATTTTCCGCATTATGATTATTTTATTATAATTACATTAAATCACACAAACATTATTTCCTATTTACTTGATAAGCAATCATATTGTGTTTGGTTAAGTCCAACCTTTGTATCAAGTAAACATACTTCGTTGTTGTATTGTCTCGATCTCGTATCCATAGACGATCACGCGAAGTGTGAACCGATTAGTTGCATTGTCTCGACTCAGTCTATAGACAATCACTTTCGGAGAAAGGACTTATAGGTAGGAAAATTTTAGCTTGAGGTATATTTGGGTACCCTCGCCTTTTCAAAAACTGTAAGTCTTGATTTCTAGTATACTTATAGCTAAGTTTTGGACTAGGATAGAAAGTGTAGTTGAGCTCTAGACTCCACGACGTTCATCATGCAAAAAGACTAAGAACTACTCAAGGAACCAGGTGGAACCTCATCGACATAAAGGTATGTGGAGACTTCGATTATACACATTTTCTATTTCGATCCGAGTTTATCTCACTTATCTATTTCTCGAAATATGTGTTGGTAAGATTTCGCTTTGGCCAAGTTCATCTTTACTAGTGACGAAAGTCATGTTGATTATTTCAATGAATTGAAAATCGCTTTGATGAAAAATTGTTTGTGAATTACTACTATATTACATCCTCTAAGAATGTTTCAATGATTGAAATGAGAGTTTAGAATATATAACCATGAATGGATATAAACATTGTATGAGAATTCATACTTGTGTAAGTCCAAAATCCTTGAACCAAAGTATGCGTACTTTGCTGCTCAGGATAACCGGACCTAAGTCCGCGTACTATCGGTAGTTCACATCCCGTGAATTTCTGCTGGAGTTTGTGAACTGAAAACAAGCTCAGTCTGTGTACTTAAGTATGCGTACAGGTATGCGTACTTAAGTGGGTTATTTTCTAAAAAAAGTTTAATTCGTGAACTAAGACATTTATAAATTAAGGAATGCAGTCTTTACAAACAGTGGTCATAATGTTCATGAATCGATTCGAGTGAATCAAAACTGTTTTTGCTTCGATTGTGTCTTGTATAAAAAAATTCTATGAGATCTAAGCAATTGAAAACTCTCTAACTAGTATTTTGAGTCATTTGAACTAGTTATGGTGAAGATGAATAAGGTTGATATGAAAGTGCTCATATGGCTATCCATTGGTTAACTACTGTTAAACCAACGAATTGTACACGTTTAGGTACGGTTACTCAAACCTAAATGAAGTTACATTTAATGTGTGTATAACAAGCTAAGTTTGATCTAACGGTTGAAAGATATTAGCTTGAATCTAATCAGGTTTTCATCTAACGGTTAATACTGAATGCTTTGTCACCAAGGTAACTTAGATCGCAAACCCTAATTTGGAGACTATATAAAGGAGAACTCTAACAACTGGGAAACTGTTGTATCCTTACAACAATGAACAATAGATGAGATACAATTGGTGAAAATCACCTCTTGAATACAATGATTCAAGCCAAATTAATGCTAGAGGCACAACCAATATTTCCATTAACAACAAAATGCAGGAACCAAGAGATAACTCTTCTTACAGATTAAATGGACTAATAATTGAACCTTAACTTTACTCAATGCTGAGACCGACGCGTGGCAACTAATCAATCGGTCAAGAAATGACCCTAGCTGATCCTACTGGAGCACTAAACTAGTTAGATAAGGGCAGACCACAGCAGGTATTTCCTTCACAAAGGATACAACAATGCCTACCCCTCAAGAATGTCCTTGTACTCAAGGACAAATCTTGATAGTGAGACCAATATTTCCAATATCCTCCCATGTAGCATCCTCCTGGGGATGAGTTAGTTCATTGATGAGAACTTGGCGCACTAGACGGCTTGCCTCGAGGATAGACCTTGTATGCAACACCTTCTCTGAAGCATGATAATCGCACCATGAGGATCAATAACAGGTAGAGCAGGGGAAGGAATGTGCTTTACTCCAATATGTTTTTTCAGTTGAGAAAAATGGAACATTGGGTGTATCCCGGAGTGAGATGGCATCTGCAGTTTGTAGGCCACTCCACCAATCCTCTGTAAGACTCTGAATGGGCCATAGTATTTGGCTGAGAGCTTGAAGTTTTTTCAATGATAAGTATGCTTGCCTGTAAGGTTGGAGCTTTAGATAGACTAAATCCACTTCGCAAATGATCTTTCAACTCTAGAGGAATCAAAGATAGAGTTTCATTCTATCTTGAGCTTGGTGGAGAGATTCTTTGATAATATCAAGCATAGAGTCCCTTGTCTTCATGTAAGTCTCAACAGCCTCCACAGAAGTAGTAGCAGTGGATGGAAAAGCTATATGTGGAGGTATATAGCCATACAATGCTTGGAAGGGAGACATCTTTAATCCTCTGTGAAAGCTGGTGTTGTACCACCATTCTGCCAGTGACAACCAATTACTCCAGCTGCTAGGTTTGTGACCTGTGACACATCTCAAATAGTTCTCTAAACATGCATTAACCCTCTCTATTTGGCCATCTGTTTGAGGGTGGTATGCAGTGCTTAAATTTAAGCTTGTACCCAGTGCCTTGAATAACTCTTGCCAAAATGTACTGGTGAATATCTTGTCTCTGTCAGAGATGATAGATGCAGAAATACCATGTAATTTGAAAACTTGATTGAGAAAAACTTGTGCTACAGAGGAAGCTGTAAATGGATGTTCTAGAGCAATGGAGTGTGCATACTTACTGAGTATGTCTACAATGACTAAAATGACAGTCTTCCTATTACTCGCTAGGTAGGCCCTCAATGAAATCCATTGTAATATGTTGCATGATCAGGGATATGTAGCGGTTGGAGAAGACCAACAACATTGGTGTGATCACTTTTATTTCTCTGGCAATTGTCACATTGAGACACAAAAACCAAAATATCTTTTTCACCCCCTTCCAATAAAAATGACTTTTGGCTCTTGCATAAGTAGCTTGAATTCGAGTGCCCCCACGGCGAAGTATGTAGAGAAAGTAAGAGAGTGTTTCTTATACCACCTCCAGTCCCAATGTACAGTTTGGTTTTGTATCTTAAGATTCCCTCCTTGTAAGTGAAATGCTCAAAACTGGAAGGACTCAGCAGAAGTTTTGAAATAATGTTTTGTGTTGTATCATCAGAATAATAACTAGAGATTACCTCCTGAGCCCATGCAGGTGTAGAAGCATCTAACAAATTGCAATGAGCTGAATTATGGGGCCTTCTAGAGAGTGCATCTGCCACTACATTCTCAGCTTCCTTCTTGTATCTTATAGCATAATCAAAGCCTAATAGTTTGATCAACCACCTTTGTTGTAATGGGGTAGTAATTCTTTGGTCCAAGAAATACTTGATGCTTTGATGATCAGTTTGAATGATGAATTTGGCCCCTTGTAAATAATGCCTCCACCTTTGAACTGCCATTACAATGGCCAAAAACTCTTTCTCATATGTTGATAATGCTCTAGCTCTTGGACCCAGTGGTTTGCTAAAGTAGGCAATTGGCTTTCCTTCTTGAAGTAATACAGCTCAAATACATAAGTCACTTGCATCACTCTCAACCACAAATTGTTTTGTGAAATCTGGTAAGGCCAAGATTGGTGTTGTTGACATGGATACCTTGAGTTGTTCAAAGGATGTTGTTGCTGTTGAAGTCCAAAGAAAAGAATTTTTCTTGAGCAGATCAGTGAGAGGTTTACTGATTGCTCCATAGTTCTTGACAAAAATTTTATAGTAGCCGGTAAGGCCAAGAAAGCCTCTTAGTTATTTGATAGTGGATGGTTGTGGCCAAGACTGCACGCAAGCTATCTTATTTGGATCTGCACAAACACCTGCAGCTGAGATGATGTGGCCTAAATATTCCAGTGAGAGGATTGTCCAAAGAGCATTTGGATATCTTAGTATAAAGTTGATGTTGTCTGAGTAAGGAGAAGGTAAACTTGAGATGCTCCAAATGTTCAAACATAGATTTGTTGTAAATTAAAATATCATCAAAGAAGACCGAATAAACTTTCTCAAAGTCAATTGAAATACTTTATTCATTAAAGCTTGAAATGTAGTCGAGCATTAGTGAGGCCAAAGGGCATCACTTTAAACTCATAATGGCCTTGATGGGTTCTGAAAGTTGTCTTGAAAATGTTTGAAATATGGACTCTGATTTGATGGTATCCAGCTCTCAAATCAATTCTTGTAAAGATAATAACTCCATTTAACTCATATAATAGTTCCTCAATAATTGGTATTGGAAATTTGTCCTTAATTATAATGATGTTTAACTTTCTATAATCAACACAGAATCTCCATGTGTTGTCTTTCTTCTTGACTAAGAGTATATGAGAGGCAAAAGGACTATGGCTAGGTTGGATAATGCCAGTGTCTAGCATTTCCTTGACAAGTTGCTTAACTACTCCTTTCTGGATATAGGGACATTTTTAGGCTCTCTCGATTCACGGGGGTAGAGTTGGGTTGCAATGGAATTGTGTGATCTAAACTTCTCTGAGGAGGTAGTTTAGTTGGCTCAGCAAAAATGTCAGTAAATTCTTGAAGTAAGGGAAGTATTTCAGGAGGTGTTGTGGGTTGTGTTGTAGGTGTAGAAATGCAAAATAGATGACCCACTAAACCATGAGAATTCTTAGAAAAACTTCTTTCTTTGCCTCACCACTCATCATGAACAATGAAGGTTTAGGAGATGTACCTTGTAATGCAATCTTCTTAGCTTTGTACTTAAAAGTAATATACAATTTGGAGAATTTAAAAGTGACATCACTTAATGTTCTCAGCCAATCTGCACCAAGTATAATTTCATAACCCCCTAAGGGCAAGACCCCCGAGGTCAGTCCATAAATTGGTGACCCTGCATGCTCCATGTCAGCTGTTGACAAATACCAGTACTTACTGTCTTCTCACCATTTGCAACTGTGACCAACATAGGATCAGTAGGCTCAACATGACACTGAAGGGAACTTGCTAAAGCACTATCAATGAAACTTGTAGTACTACCTATATCAATAAGAATGGAGACCTTTTAGTGATGAAGAATGCCAGGGATTCTAATTGTTTCCCAATGAGCCCCTGTAAGAGCATGTAATGAAATTCCAACATCGAGTGAATCGAGATTTAGTAGACTCCTCAAAAACTTCTTCCTCTTCCTCAGTATCTTATGATTCATTATTGTCCATTTGAAGCATGAAGATGTTCTGTTTTCCTTTAAAAAATTGTCCTGCCTTATACACTCCATCAGCTTGTAACATAAACGTTGAGCTCTTATTTTATTCATCTCTTCAAAGTGTGAGTCTCTTGATTGAAGGAGATGTGGGGTTTGATTTGTGGGGAAGAGTAAATGAGGATCTAGGAGTGATGGTGCAGACTTTGGAGAAGTCAAAATGGGTTTGGGTGGAAAATTATTATATGAAAATTGCCTGTGAGAGTTGAAAGAGCTGTTGAATGACCTTGTAAATGGTTTAGTGGCAGAAGCTGCTAGAGTAAGCATTTGTTCTTGTAATCTGGCTAGGGAAAAGGCATCTTCTAAAGTTTTTTGATGGAACATAGAGACAGATTTACCTATTTCATCTTTCAATCCACTAAGAAAACTCATAACAAAGTATTATTCACTAAGAGAAGGATTCATCTTCAACATTAGTGTTTTGAGCAACTCAAATTCTTCATAATAGTCATCCATGAGATGAAGATTGCACCAGCTTATTAAAAATACCAACAAAGTTTTCTTCAATAGGATTTTCAAATCGAGCACGAGATTTGTAGCTAAATCTGCCATGTTATTTTATGTTTATTGACACGAAAATTTAAAAACCAAGTTTCAGCCTTACCTCAAGGTAGATTGCAAGAATATTCACTTTCTTGTGTTCTTGATATCATTTAGCTAAAAGTATCTTTCACTCTTACGTATCCAGGCTCTAGGATTATCACCATCGTACCTTGGAAAAACCATCTTAGGAAGACGATGATGTTGATAGTGATTGTGATGTTGATTTGAGAATCGATCATCTCCTTTGGGTTACGTATGAGAAGTACTAGCTTGGATTCTAGTATTGAATCTAACTTGTTCATAAACAAATCAAATTTAGAAGTCAGATCATATGAAAAGTTGTTGATATTTGCTTGTAATCTGGTAATGGCAGCGATATTTGCTTCCACTTTATCATTGACATCTTTGATTGTAATTGGAAAAAAAAATTGAATGAAATTTTTGATGAAATTGAATGGATACAAACGGCTCTGATGCCAATTATTGTATCCTTACAACAATGAACAACAGATGGGATAAAATTGGTGAAAATTACCTCTTGAATCCAATGATTCAAGCCAAATTTTGTGCCAGAGGCGCAGCCAATATTTCCATTAACAAGAAAACAGATAATTAAAGAGATAACTCTTCTTACAGATTAAATGGACTAATAATTGAACCCTAACTTACTCAATCCGAGACCGACGCGTGGCAACTAATCAACGATCAAGAAATGAGACTAGCTAATCCTCCTGGAGCACTAAACTAGTTAGATAAGGGCAGACCACAGGTGGTCTTCACAAGGGATACAACATAAACCTAATTCCTACACCTCCTGTGTGATACTAGTTGTGTAAGCTAGAGTCGATTCTCCTTTAACCTTAGGTTTATATCGAGACCCTGTAGGTTAACGACTTAAAGACTTCATTGAGATTGTGGCTTGAGACACCAACTATTTTCTATGTAGTTGGGTGATATGATCTTGTTGTTTCTATTGTTTGAGTATAATCGTAAGATTGGCTTGAGATTAATTTCTCCGATAGGCAAGATAGAAAAGTAGTCACAAACATCTTCGTCTCATCGTTTGTGATTCCATATCTTGTTTAGCTAAGTCGATTAAGATTATTGTGAGGTGATTGATATTTCTAGGTTGTTCTTCGGGAATATAAATCGTATATCAATTGGTTCCTGTTCACCTTGATTTATCAAAGACGGAACAAAACTCGTAGGTATTTATGTGGGATACTGATTTATCTATTCCCGTAGACTTTTACGTGTGATACATATTTGTTTATTAAAGTCTTCGACTTTAGGTCGTGCAACTCTTAGTTGTGGTGAGATCAGCTCAGGGAATCAACTACGTAGTATCCTGCTGGGATTAGAGACATAAGGAGCGCAACTGTACCTTGGATCATTATGAGATTGATTGGGGTTCAACTACCATCCAGACCAGGTTAGTTTGTGTTGAATCGATCAATTAGTAAATCCAACCTTTGGTTGTTGATTGAAATTGATTGATCCTTGAACATTGGTCTTTGGTACCGTTCAAGATTAATTTCTCTTGTATTCAATCAGGCTCGCAGATTTCTATTTGTTTGAGTAAGGATTGAATCGATAAATTGAGATATAACTCTTTGATATACTTTTTATTAAGATTGAGTCTGATTGTCTAGTTGATTCTGACTGTTTAGTTGATTCTCTTAAAAGTATATTGGAGTTAGTCCATAAAGATTGTTAAGAGAAATATTGGGTGAGGTTGTTGTACCCCCCACTTTCAATTGGTATCGAGAGCGAGCAAACACGTTCAAAGACCTTATAAGTCCGTGTTTGTAGCGATCGACTATATGGAGGGCAATAATATCTCTGATAACACAACATCAGTTCAGAGTTAATCTGATATGTTTCAAAATCCTGAAACATCTAAGAAATCACATGGTTCTCAATCTGCCTTCAACTGGGATAAACGTCTTGCAGAACTTAAAGCAAGATAAGACTCTCAACAAAAAATGTTTTAATGACAGAGAACTCGATCTTCTCGTCATAAAAAAGCGTTTAGAGATCGATTTATTTCTTTGCCCTTGATAAGGTAAAATCACTTGCAGAGAATCTGAAAAGATTCAACTATATCTCTAAAAAATTATCTTCTATGCTTGGAGCATGTAAAGAACATCTTGATACACGCGGCCTGGGCTATAAAGGAATAGGCGCTCCAAGTACTAGTAAGATCGATTTTGTTCGTGCTAATGACAATACTTCATGTGAAAAACCTTTTCCAGCAACTGGCATTTCTGAAACAAGGATGGTTCACCTTCGAAATCTACTCGCAAGAGAACGGTCAAGAACAATTCCTTTAACTGCTATTATTGTGGAAATAAAGGACACCTTGAACGGAGATGTCGTTTTTGATTGAGGAATGAAAAACTTCATAACATTTTCATATGGATGTCTAAAGAAGTAATTAAACCTGTCTCTCATCTTGCTGGAGTAAAAGGCATTGTCTGCAATCAAACGAAATGCTGTGATGAGTCATTTCAAGATTATGATTTTGAGACAAAAAACGCCTACAATTGTAGAAGGATGAACGACAGATGGACAACCCCGACTCTTTAATCACTCGAGAAGATAAAAAGGTATAGGAGAAAGAAAAAAAAGTTTAAATTCCTTTACTCTCTCGAAGAAGAACTTGAACCTAAAGTGTCTGCTCCAGACTTCATTCATTTCAATAATCGAATCTCGGAGCTCAAGACCAACAAAACAGACTCAAACTGAGCATTAAGAAGGCAAAGAAATCAGCTCCTTCAGGTATCCCTTGTCCTCCTGGTTAAATCTTTTTCGACTAATCCTAGTGATTTTTATGAAAATCTTCATAAAGAAAAGAGAGAAGAACTCAACGTTCTTGATGAGAAAAATGCTCATCAAAATACAACTTGACTACTCAATATAGCATCCTTCTTGTAATTATAGAAGGATTCTCTTAATTCTCAAGAATTATTTTTTTTTTGTCTTGAGAAAGTAGTCGTTGTTAGTTTCATTATCTTTTCCCTTTACATAATGATGATCATAAAATTGTTGAGCCTTGATCCAGATACTTTACTTGATGTAATGTTTTTAATCGTCAATTCTTGAGAATAATTCCTTGTTATACTTTCTTCAGTTGACCAATCAGTTGTTGTTTATCAACAATTATCTTATGTTCTTCTGAACTAAGAATGTCATCAATCTGTTTAGAATAGGTCCTTGTGTTTCTCAAGACTTCTTCTAAATTTGGCCCATTACTCTCTTGGTCGTGTACCAAGTTTGTAACCACAAGTGCACGTTCGCTTAACCCGCGCGGAACATATACAAGTTTCTCTAGGGTTTAATCAATCAATAATGGATCTGATGAATCTCTGATGGCATTTGTTTCTTCGATTACGAACAGGATAGTGATTTCGACTACCAACCAAAATTTAATTATGGTCATGATGACGAGCGGACTATCCGAGTTATGAGGACCACAATGAATACTACGATGAACGATATCAGGTAACATGGACCTCTTAGATTTGGATTTGGGTTCTAAGGACGATAGTGAAAGTGACCTATCATTAGTTTCGTGAAGTATCAAAAACCAGTTTCGACAATGATCAGAGTGAATAAGTGTCTTCTGACGAAATGGTTGTGAATTTTGACTATTGTCTCTTCCTCGACTCTGACTTAGATTTTTCTTTTGTTTCATTTTGTCAAATGGTGTTTTGAGTTTTGGAGTACCTGTGTTGGTGTAAAATGTAACTCGATGGTTGACTAAGTGTTTTCAACTTAGTTATATGTTTTTTTGTGTTGGCGGTCGTCATTGCCACCTCACTACGTTATCTTTGCATCCCTAAGGCAAATGGGTTTGTTGAAGTTAAATCTTATGAAGTTGATGAAGAGTTTGGATTTCTAAATGATTGGATTAAGAATATTGAAAGAGGAATAAGATTGAGTAATTTGGGTGCAATAGCTAGCCAAGTAGAGTAATTTGCTATGGTGCAGTTCGTGGCTAGATAAGAGTTCTTTCCGGTGTACGCTTTTTACTTGCTTGTTTGTCATGTATCGATCTTTCAAGAGTATTTTGAGCTTTTTACTTGCTTAATTTTTGTCATGTATCGATTTGTTGAGAGTATTTTGAGCATGATGAGCTAAGCCTCAATACAAAGTGTTTTGAGCATGATGAGCTAAATCTCAACACTGGGACAATTGAGAAAGCCATATTCCACAACTGTTTGGTAACTATTGTTGATTCCTTATGACTTTTTGCAAATTAGTTGTGATTTTGTTTAATGATGTATGCTTAATTAGACTTATATTTTTTGATGCACTGTGCTTATAATTCACAATTAATTTTTTGAAAAACTACATTTGGCAAAGAAATGGACTCCAAATTAGTTGTGATTGTGTTTAATGATGTATGCTTAGACTTAGATTTTTTGATGCACTTTGCTTATATTTCCAAATTAATGTTTTAGAAATGGAAAAATATCGTTTGTTCCTTTTTTAGGTGGTCCCATGTCTGTTTAGTCCTTTGGGAAAACTCCTTTACTGTTTGGTCCATAATTATTTAAAAATATTAAATGGACAAAAGTACCCTTCCGTGTTAATTTCTACTTATTTTTTTGTAGCAGTTCATTCTTCAAAATGAACTCCTGTTAATTTCTACTTATTTTTTCAGAAATCACCTAAAAAAACAGAGTTCATTCCAGAAATGAACTCCATATAAAAACCTAAAAAAACAGAGTTCATTCCAGAAATGAACTCCATATAAAAACCTAAAAAAACAGACTTCATTCCAGAAATGAACTCCATATAAAAACTTGAAAAAACAGATTTCATTCCAGAAATGAACTCCATATAAAAACCTAAAAAAACAGAGTTCATCCCAGAAATGAACTCCATATAAAAACCTAAAAAAAAACAGAGTTCATTTATGGAATGATCATCAGCATCATCATCTTCATCATCTTCGTCTTCAACAGCAGCAGAAATAAATTCTTCATATTCATCGTCTTCATCTTTGTCACCGTCTCCACCATCTTCAACAACACTAGCAGCAACAAAAAAGAAGAAAAACGCGCAGATCTTCATTGTTGTTCATCATCTTCATCGTCTTTCTCCATCTTCAACATTCAAACACCAACAACAACAAAAGAAAAAAAAAATCAAGATTCTTCATCTTTGTCACCGTCCCCACCATCTTCAACAACACCAGCAGCAACAAAAAAGAAGAAAAACGCGCGGATCTTCATTGTTGTTCATCATCTTCATCGTCTTTCATCTTCAACATTAAAACACCAGCAACAACAAAAAGAAAAAACAAATCACAAAAACAGAGTTCGTCTTCGATCTCACGTAATCAAATCAAAATCTCTGTTTTTTGTTTCTCTGTAAATCGTCGCATCATATCTACAAATCTTCATCATCGTCTGCATATCTTCATCGTCTATGTTTCTTGTTTCCATAAAAATTAAAACCCTAGAAAAAACAAAGAGAAAACTAGATGCGGAAGAAAAAAAGATGAGAGAGAAAGTAAATCAAAATGATTTCTTCTCTCTTACTTTTTGACTATATATATGGTCCTAATCTAAGGGTATTTCTGCCACTACAGGATGACAATTACATCATCCATGACGTCATCTTAGGACCAAACCATAATTTCTAGGACCAAATTATAATATATTTTCCCAAAAAGGACCAAACAGACATATGACTGGGTCAACAGGACTAGACTCTCTCTAATATATTATTCCTAGGACTATATGGTATTTCCTAATTTAGAAATCTACATTTGACAAAGAAATAGAGTCCATGATAAAGCTAAAATTGTTACAAATCGATGCATCACTTGGATATGATTAATGGTGGAAGCCTGAGTTCCTATTTTTTCGTAAAGTAAACGATGGCATCTACCACTTCTATAAAACTCGTCAATTTTTGGTGCCACAGTGTTAGACTTATTTTCACATTTGTTTTTAGTAGTAGTTTTATTTTTAGATTTTTTTTTCCTTTTTGGTTCTATTTTATTTGTTTATTTGTTACCGGTTTTGGATCAAGAAGAATTTGGAGCCACATAAAGGTTCAGATTTGTGATTAACTAAAGAGTCGGGGGATTAAAGCTAGAGACAAAGCGAAAAGAATGGCGAAGAAGACAAATAATTTTATTTTTAATTTATTAGTTTTTTATTTGGAAATTGTATCAGGGTTTGCTATTATTTTTGTAATTTCTTTTTTTGGACACCTTTTGATTTTTTTTTTTGACTTTGTACTTTATTTTTAAACCTTACGGAAGGGTGGTATTAAATATAAATTGCAACAAGGACGACAATTACGATATTGTCTCGGCCCTTGACAAGGAGGTGACCCAAGTCGACTTCAGCAGTTCGTTGTCCGTCTGGTACGGGAGGTAAGACTCTAACCACCCACAAATCGCATGTTAGTGGGTTTTCTAGACTCCTTCGTAATGCCCACTCGTTTTGCAAGGCCATGTCCAAGCAATGTATAGTCCGCATAGGCTAAATGGTCCTTTGCAAATGATGTGCAAGAATGTGCATCACCGACCATTCCATCGGAAATGCATCAAGGTAATGCATTACTTATTTCACAACATGGCATAGTGATGCCTAGGCATCATATGCTCCATCAACAAGGCTACACAAAAATAAATGAGGCCTTAGCATACTTAATGCTCTTTCGGCTAAGTTATGAAGCTTACTTGTGCATAGCTCGCATATGTACCTTCGACCAAGTACCCCTCCTTATATATGACTTATTGACATTTCTACAACTGAAAGTTGGGAAGGACTTTGACATTCACCAAGTGCCAATTTTGCTATTCATGGTCGTTGCCAAGTCCAAAGTCCCATGAAGCGCCATGATAGTTGTGTTTCTGTTTCGTCCCATAGGCCAACTCGAATGTTACGCCATGATGACGCTACATTGCCTCGGCCAGCCTGCTCTGACCTAATGCACCATTGTGGTGCGATATTATCCCTTGGCCAATATGGCTTTCATATTGTGCGCTAGTGGCGCAATTGGCTTTAGGAAAATGTTATCCCCATAATGCACTATGGTGGTGCGTCATTTAGCCCTAGGCCTATGTTCCTCTTGGTACACAACATAAGCTTGAGATGAAGATATCTCAAGCCAATGATGTATCTTTGAACATGCGCCATGTCAAAAGTACAGGTGTTAGACTATTAATGGAATAAGAATCCAGGAAGACACTACACCCTATGGTTTGGTTTGTCACATATTTATTTTTTGGTGTTCAATGGATACAAATGTTGCAGATATTTTTTTGTTGCTTCTAACATGCATCTGTTGCACTTTTGTATGACATGTGGATATCTATTCCTATTATAAAGCGAACTGCCCTTACTGTAGATGAAGAGGAAAGTGAAGCTGCAAAATTAGATCTTCCAAAATTTCCCTTAGTTTTAAGCTTTTGCAAAAATCCTTTCTAAATTAAGTGAGGGCAAATCAGTAAACTTAACAAATAAATCAGGAGAGAGAGAGTCACGTGAGAGTGGATTCCATTTTGCAATTTTTGTGTGGCAACGGGAATTTAAGATAAAGAAACACATATCCCACTTTGTCCTTGCTGCATGGTTTTTTAGTACACATCTAACAACAAATTACGGACATTTAGGTAATTTGGTAAATAAAGTCCAATTTATCGGTTTCAAATTTTGCTCCGTGAAACGATTTCGGCTAGCGCATCGCGCGTGCCCAACAATCTATGAAAAATAAAGGAAAAAGGATACACTCATAAAATATCATGATGATTAAGGGCGTGAATATCTATTTCAGCATTTTTGGTATTAACTTGGCTATTTCGACTCTTAGGATTGCATGAAGAGTATTGTAGTGTTTCTACAGTTTTGACTCTTGTGTTCCTTTCTTTATATTGAGATCATACATACATCTGCGTGTAGAGCTGGTAAACTACCTCACCCAAACAGTTGTTCCATGTTGGAATGTTTTTTTAGAGACTATTTTTCAACATCACCAAATCAGGAATTGAAATGAAAACTGTTTTGAGAAAGACGACATGGACTCCTTAACCAAGACTGAACAATGACTAGTAGACACATAATGCTAATTAACAAAACTGTTATTGTCACAATATGCTTGACCCAGATCACACTGGTCCAACAAGGGCCAACAAAATCGAAATTCAACTCTTTTAGCGCATTTTGGAAGAATATTGCACCACCGGAAAATTTTTTCCTATCCAAAAATGCTTTATACCCTAAAAATTTTCCCCAAAATTTTTCCCCATATCGTGCCATCGGCCCATCGCGTTAGTGGTCCAATTAAATGATAATAGACCCGTTTGCTCCATGGTAAAGAGAGGTGATGTCATATCATGGGGAAGTGATTTGACGTTAAATTCTAGATTGATTTTTTACAGATTGTTCTGTCAAAACTGTTGTGGATTTTGATGTCTAATATATATAGTCCATTTACACTTTTCCTGAAAAGATTTTTTTGTTCTTAAATTTGTTGCATCACTAAAAATACGAGTAGTACTTCTAAATATACCGCGTGGAAAAAAGAATTAAAACCGCCCCTTACACTGAAGATGGGCCCTACCTATAAATATTAGTAGGGGTTATTTTTGGGCCCACCGTGAAGGGAGATTATAGGGTTAGTTTTTATTTGAAACCTGTTTTGAGGTATACTGAATTTGAGGCAAACTAAATAATGCCAAAATAGGGTCACTAAATAAAAAACAACATCACCCCTTATCCATCCTTTTTGATAATGTCAGAACTACCCATACATAATAAGTGTTACTGATTGTGATTAGATTTGATTAATTAGGAATTTTAAGGATTGATTAAAAATTAAGTTATTAGTGGTAAATTAGTAGACAAATCAAATTTATGTGAAAGAGTTGGGATTTAGGAAGAAGAACAAGAAGTGAAAAAAAAACTTGGGTTTTGAGATTTTAGTGATTAGAAGTGACCAAATTATGTGATTCAAATCAAAGGTAGATTTCTAGACGAGGTTTAGTGTCCTTTTTATAAGTTGAATCTGTCAAAAAATTGAGTTTTTAAAATCCAGATCTACTGACTAGACTTGTCAGCCGAACCCAGGTATATTTTCAAAAAATAGAGGTTCTAAGAATGTGAATTTAGGTTGGTGATTCAAACAAAATCTAACAAAGTCGCATCGATCGAACATAGTGTTTCTCTAAATCATATACTAGGTTCGTCTCAAAATTGATATTCCAAGATCGGTCAAGGCAATCTTACGAAAATTAAAGCGAAGAACAAGGTTAGGTTGGTGGTTCGAACAAAATCTAGCAAAGCTCGCATTAGCCAACATAGTGTTTCTCTAAATCATATACCGAGTTCGGCTCAAAATTTATATTCCAAGATCATTACATTGTCTTACGAAAACCCTAATTTCATCTTTGAAATCATATTCTATTGATCAAACAAAATAAAATCAATCAAAAACAAGATGGGTTTGTTACAAATACATTCTAAAATACATCTGAGAGCAATTGAGATTGGATTTCGCACTCCAACATCGCTCACTTCGATTCGTGTCTCCTTTGCTTTATTAATTGCTTGATTGAATTGGAGTCCAGGATGTCTAAGTTTAAAGGTTATTTTGATTTTGATTTTAGGTTTTTGAGGATAAGAGCCCTTTAGTAATTTAAATTGTTTAAGGACATATAGGTAATTGCACTACCTTTAGACACCCCTTATAAACCCACCCTAGATGGGATAATAAATGAGTATGCCTCAAAAAAATTCAGTATGCCTCAAAACAGGTTTCTTTTATTTTGTTTTCTAACGCGATATGTTAAGAATGTTTAAGAATTTATTGTTTTCGGAAATAAGAGCACTTCCTATGGACTCAACACACTTGAAGTTCGTTGATTTTGATCCCACTATGGACTCAACAAACATGAAAAATGGATGTACAAACCAACAAACTTGTTGGTTTGTTGAGTGAGATGGAACATGTAGCGCGCGCGATGGAAGGCCGGGCGATCGTGCCACAATCGCTGGCGTTGGAAGGAAGAACGCTGGAGTTGGAAGGAAAAACTCCAGCGTTTGAAGCAAAAACGCCCCCAGCTTTTCTCTCTCCCAAAACCGGTTATTATATTTAGGGTTTATTTTTTATTATTTATTTTAGTATTCGTTAAATAATTTGTGAGACCAAACTCTTATTAGTTTATATAAATAAAATCATTAATGAGACCCAACTCTTATTATTTTATATTAATAAAATCACCAGTGGATCCCTAAGATATTACTATATTTGTTCATTTCTACCGTGTTTCTCATAGTGGAAAATGCAGTTTGTTGATTGCCATAGGAATTGCCCTATGAATCCACGACATAAATGGACCATTTGCACCTAGCTAGCCTTGGATTCACGGCCGATGTGTCCGTATGGTGTGAGACATGTTGGCTCAGCAATGAGCTTCTCAAACTCTGTTGTAGCACGAGTCACGACGCATAATCACTGCTAGTTCCTCCTCCCAGCGATAAGTGCGTCGGGGAGAGGTCTCAAATTATCAAACACAAGATTCCTGAACTAAAACAGCAGCGATCTCTCGTCTTGTACCAAGGTAAGAGCAATTACTTACATTTTCTTATGTTTATTTGCTTGCCCTAGCATCTCTCTAATCAGTAAAAATGAATTTTAAGTGTTTTATTAAACCTAGAAATCCCAAATTGAAACCTCGGAGGTTTAGCTGATTTTAGTATTTTTCTCATCTGTGTTCTTGTAAGGTAGGAATTGTTGCATTTGTGGAGTATGGTCGGTAATATGGACAATCAAACTCCAATTTCTGAAGAAGAGCCAAGTTCATCAGAAGAAATTAGAAACTGGCTTGAGTTGCCTTCTGATGTTATATTTCATATGTTTCTGAAATTAGGGGCAATTGACATCTTATTTAGGGCTCAATCAGTATGTTCTCTGTGGCGAAAATTTTCCAAAGAGCCTCTGCTGTTCCGTTCTATAGACATGCGTAATAGGTCAGATTTGTTGGATGATAGCAAGTACAATGTGGAAAAGATGGCAAGAGAAGCTGTGGATAGGAGCTGTGGCCAGTTGGTTGAGTTCTCTATGGATAATTTTGGTAGCGATGAGCTCTTAGCTCATATTGCTGATATGTAAATGAATTTTGTATTTCAATTCGTTTTGTTGTGGATTAGGTTATTGACTAAGGTAACAAACACTTTAAAATAGTTAAAAGATGACTAGTTGGAAAGAATAAACATTTACATTATATGATCTGTGTTATTTGGTGTTAGGTTTCGGGCCTTGATTTGTCAGTAAATGTTAGAACAACTTTAATGACAGTATAGAAGAGAGTTCTTATAACGGAGGAGGTAGTACAGTGCATTTGACCAGCCATTTTATGCTCTTAAAATTATAGGTCAACCTTGGGTTCAAAAAGCCTAGTAGTTACAGTTTGTACTTTATCTGTTGAGTTCAAGTATTCGTTGTTTGAAGTGCACCACTCTTACAAGTTTGATCAAACCTGTTTTGGAGCATGGCTATCCATTGTGTAGGATTTATCCTTTTTCTTAAAAGTACTTTGGGGTACTTGAACATTCTTGTGGTACAATGAAGTCCCCAGATGTTGGCCAATTGCAGATGAACCGAATGATTTCTTTTTATGATATAATAGTTCACCAATGGATATAAATCTGATCAGTCACCTACCGATGGAAAAAAATTGACTTGTTCTGCAACTCCTCAGTATTAATGATTTGTTTTTCAGGTCTGGTGAATTGAGATGTCTTCGGCTTGTATCTTGTCATCAAGTTAGCGGTGAAGCATTCTCTGCCATGGCCAAGAAAGCTGTCATGCTGGAAGAACTTGAAATATGCCATTGTTCTCTCTCAGAGGATACACTTATAGCTGTTGGTAATGCATGCCCTCGGTTAAAATCGCTGCGCCTCAACCGTCGAGGCTACAGGAGGCCACACAGAGAGTGTGATAATGAGGCACTAGCCGTTGCAGGGAACATGCCTGAACTGCGTCATCTTCATCTTTTTGGGAATAAATTGACCAATGTGGGCTTGAAGGCCATTCTCGATGGCTGCCTGCACCTTGAATCTCTCGACCTCCGTCAGTGCTTCAACGTTAATCTAGAAGGGGATCTACTGAAGAGTTGTAGGGACAGGCTTGTAAAATTAAAGCTCCCTAATGACTCAACTGATGACTGTGAATTTGATGCTGCAATTGATGATAGATCTTATGAATTTTCTGAAGGCTACTCTGATCTCCAATTTGGACTATTCAGCTACGACCCAATCTTTGGTCTTTACGACCTCGACCTGGATTTTTATGATTAATTCTGTAAAGTATCATTTACTAAGTTTTGGTTTATGACTGATTGTATCAAATGGTTTTGATTTTTTTATCTCGTACTTGTCTCTTGGATTTCGTCATTGTATCAAATGATGTTTTGAATGTTCGGAGTACTTTTTCTTACGCTAGTGTAGCCCCTATAATAATTTTTGTTCTTTTAATTTCCTCATCTGTTTTGGGAACAATACGCACTGAGTGGTGTGTCCTCATCAAGCACGACTCTTTAAACATACCAGTTGAGATACTATAACATTTTTGAATTCGACTCACAGTGACCTTGGGATTTTGAATCCTTTGACTTCGATTGTAGCAACAAATGTAGTTCCAACATATCTTGTCGAGGCACAAACGATCACTATTCCAAAATGACAATAAATGGAGATTGGAAATTTTTCTTTTTGTTTATTTCCAAGGTAATTCGTTCTTGGTAGTAACGACCACTTCCTTCTACACTTCCTTTCATGTTGAATGTTGACTAGAGAAGATTGAGAGTAATTTATTGGCGTTTCAGTTTTTAATGGTTAGAAGTTGAAGAAGTTGAAGAAGTTAAAGCAATGATCTTAGAGCTCTATAAATATAGTAAAACCTCATTAAGCTCCTTTCTCACAGCAGCAGCAGCATTTCTCTCTGTCTGCCTAAGGTGGGAAAGTATTATATCAATTCATTAAAAGAACATATTACTTCTAAAACCCTTCTAATCCGAAATTGATACCTCAAGTTAATTTATCTAATTTTTTTTCTCTTTTGCTATTTGCTAGCATAGGTGAGAATTCTTGCATCTGTAGAGGATGGATTGCATTCTGAACAATCAAACTCCTTTTTCAACAGAAGACCCGATTTCATCAGAAGAAGTTAGAAATTATGCTGAATTGCCACATGATGTTTTATCTCATATATTTCTTAAATTAGGGGCAATTGATATCTTACTTAGTGCTCAATCGGTATGTCCAACGTGGAGAAAAGTTTCCAATGAGCCTTCGTTATTTCGTTCTATAGACATGCGGAATAGGTCGGATTTGTTCGATGGCAAAATGTACGATATGGAGAAGCTGGCAAGAGAAGCTGTGGATAGGAGCTGCGGCCAGTTGGTTGAATTCTCTATGGATGGTTTTGGTAACAATGAGCTGTTAGCTCATATTGTTGATAAGTAAGTTGCATATGAATGTTCGTTGATCTGGATTGTCTGTTGTTTTGATCTGGATTATCTGTCGTTAGGTTGTGTCAGTACAGTTCATTCCTTAGAACACTGGGATAAAAATGTTTTGTTTTCAGGTCTTGTGAATTGAGATGTCTTCGGCTTGTATCTAGCTATGAAGTAAGGGGTGATGCATTGATGAACGTGACCAAGAAAGCTGTCATGCTGGAAGAACTTGAGATACGCCACTGTTCTCTCTTAGAGGATTTACTTATAGCTGTTGGTAATGCATGCCCTCAGTTAAAAACGTTGCGGCTCAACAGTCGAAGCTACAGGGGGGCACACGTAGAGACTCACTGTGATAACGAGGCACTAGCCATTGCAGGGAACATGCCTGAACTGCGTCATCTTCGTCTTTTTGGCAATAATTTGACCAATGTGGGCTTGAAGGCCATTCTCGATGGCTGCCTGCACCTTGAATCTCTCGACCTCCGTCAATGCTTCAATCTTAATCTAGAAGGGGATCTACTGAGGAGTTGTGGTGACAGGCTCATAAAATTAAGACTCCCTAATGACTCCACTGATGACTATGAATTTGATGATGCAATCGAAGTTGGATCTAATGAATTCTCTGAGCGCAGCTGCTTCTGTGGTTTCCACTCTGACAATGATTCCAGCGACTTCAACTCAGAACCCTACTACAATCCATTATTAGATTTCAGTTATTACGACCCAGACTTGACTTATGACAATGAAGCGCCCTTCGACCCAGACTATTATGTTTAGTTCCATAAAGTATCAGATACTAAATTTTGGTCACTGACTAAGTGAATGGGTGTCCTCTTAAGAAATGGTTGTATTTTTCTTTTTAGTTAGATTTTGCTTTTGGTTTATTGTATCAATTGGTGTTTTGAGTTTTGGAATATGGAATACTTTTTCTTATGCAATTTTTTTCAACTTTGTTATCTGTTGAACGGGCAAACATTTCCGGCCTAAAGGATCAATCGCAGTCAAATAGAGTATTGCTTGTTCTTGGCCAGATACAATTCTATTTGGTGTACATATCTGTCTAATTTCCAGACCATAGCTGCGGGAACCTAGTCATGTGGCTCGGTGTCACACGTGGTTAAAACCATGGTTTCCAAACTCGAACCCTCTATATTACAGTATTTTAAGAAACTCCCCAAGCAATAAATACGTTTCCCGAACACATAAATAGTCTCTGCCTGGGAAAATCCGTGCAACCACAATTTCCTGACCATAGCAGCAGCAGCAGCAGTTATCTTTTGATTTACTCCCAACCTCAAGAGAAATCATGGATAATCAAACTCTGCTTTCATCGGAAGAAGAAGTTAAAAATTGGTCTGAATTGCCTCATGATATTCTGTCTCATATATTTCTGAAATTAGGCGCTATAGATATCTTATTTAATGCGCAGTCAGTCTGTTCAGTATGGCGGAAAGTGTCCAAAGAGCCTTCGCTGTTTCGTTCTATAGAAATTTCTTTAGATATGCAGAATAGGTGGAGACATGCAGGTTTATTTGAAGATCGCCTGTACCAGTTGGAAAAACTGGCAAAAGAAGCAGCGGATAGGAGGAGCTGTGGCCAGAATAAGTGGGAAAATTTGCTCCAGGATAACATGTACCATATCAAAAAGAGGGCGAAAGAAGCAGTTGATAGGAGCTGCGGCCAGTTGGTTAAGTTTTCTATGGAGCGTTTTGACAGTGATGAGCTTTTAGCTTATATTGCTAATAAGTAGGTGAAATATAACTCTCAATTTGTTTGGTTTTGTCAGTTTACATTTTCGAACAACTTAATGACAGTATAGCCTTAATTATCTGTTTTCAGGTCTGCTTCCTTAAGATGTCTTCGGCTTGTATCTTGCGACAAAGTTAGCGAGGATGCATTGGTTAACATGGCCAAGAAAGCTGTCCTGCTGGAGGAACTTGAAATATGCCACTGTTCTTTCTCAGCGGATATGCTTAAAACTGTTGGGAAAGCATTGCCTCAGCTAAAATCATTCCGGCTTAACCGTCGAGGCTACAGGTTTCCACACAGAGAGCGTGACGATGAGGCACTAGCCATTGCAGAGAACATGCCTGAGCTGCGTCGTCTTCATCTTTTTGGGAATAAATTGACCAATGTGGGGTTGAGGGCCATTCTGGATGGATGCCTGCACCTTGAGTCTCTCGATCTACGTCAATGCTTCAACGTTAATCTAGAAGGGGATCTACTTAAGAGTTGTAGAGACAAGCTTATAAAAATGAGGCTCCCAAATGACTCCACTGATGACTACGAATTTGATGCTACAATCACATATGGATATTATGATTTCTCTGGGAGTGACTACAAGGATTTCCTTAACAAAATTTCAGGAAGATACCTCCCAGACAACTATGATGAAGACGACATATTCGATTAGTTTCATACTAACTTGATTAGCGAGTGAGTGAATGGTTGTCCTGTGATGAAAAGGTTGTGATTTCTTTGACTACCGTATCTTTGCTCATCATTTATTAGAGTTTTCTTTTTCTTCATACTATGAAACCTACGATGACTCATAAGACAATGACAGTAACTCGTACTACTATGACCATCCCTACGAGTCTTATGTACGATTAGTTTCGGTTATTTCAGATTTCTGATCAAAAAATGAGTTTTTTGGGCTGTTAAGTTTCTTTTAAGATTTTTTCTGATCAAAAACGACCAGCGAAATTTTCTAAAAAAAATACTTGGAGTATTTGCACCTAAATTTAATTTGAATTTTTGGGCTGAAAGTGTCTGGTAGGATATGAAGCAAAAAGTGCAAACTTTTAAGATACCATTTATAGCTAATTTCCATAGGCCTTATATGAACTAGGACTCCTTTTAATTGATTAGCCTGTCAATTTTGCCCGTAATTCTGATATAAAAAAGACATTTGCAAGATTTGTTTTAGAATAATTTTGAATGACGAAACACCGGTGCACAAACATAGTTGGCCAAAAAACACATAAGCCACCACCTCATTTTTGGTGCAGGTGGCGCGTTTCCAACAGTTCCAAAACTAACACTGTGACTTTGGGATTTCTGAACGTATCAAATGTAGTTCCAACGTATCTTGTGGAGGCACAAACGATTACTAGTATTCCCCAAAATGACAATTAATGGAGATTGGAAATGTTTCTTTTGCTTATTTCCAAGACAAATTCGCTCTTGGTTGTAACAACCACTTCATTCTACTTTGTTGACTAGGAAGATTGAGAGTAATTAACTGGCGTTTCGATTTTCAATTCTCAGAAGTTGAAGCAATTCCAAGCTCTCTATAAATACTAAAACCTTATTAAGATTTCTTTTCACAGCAGCAGCAGCATTTCTCGCCACCTGAATAAGGTACGTATGATCACTGGTATCCCCTATAATTCCGTATCTAGCATCAGTATTACACTCTTCAAATAACCTCAAGAAATTCCCTTATTTTTCTTACTCTCTTTCTAGCAGGAGGATGGATAATATTATGAACAATCAAACTCCGATTTCAACAAAAGAACCTGCAGCTTCATTAGAAATTAGGAACTGGCTTGAATTGCCTTATGATGTTCTATCTCATATTTTCCTTAAATTAGGGGCAATAGATATCTTACTTAGTGCTCAATCAGTGTGTCCAACCTGGAGAAAAGTTTCCAAAGAGCCTTCGCTGTTTCGTTCCATAGACATGCGGAATAGGTCGGATTTGTTCGATGGTAACGAGTACGATTTGGAAAAGCTGGCAAGAGAAGCCGTGGATAGGAGCTGTGGCCAGTTGATTGAGTTCTCTATGGGCGATTGGGGTAGCGATGAGCTTTTAGCTTATATTGCTGATAAGTAAGTAAACTATACATGTTTTGTCTAGTACATATGGAACTACAACCAGATGGAAATGGACAGATTCGCATTCAAATTCGTAACTCGTCACTACTAATGATTTATTTTCAGGTCTGCTGAACTGAGACGCCTTCGGTTTGTATCTAGCTATCAAATTAGCGGTGACGCATTGATTAACATGGCCAAGAAAGCCGTCATGCTGGAAGAACTTGAAACATACAATTGTTCTTTTTCAAAGGATACGCTTAAAGGTGTTGGGAATGCATGCCCTCAATTAAGATCGTTCCGGCTCAACAGTCGAGGCTACTGCCGGCGACTAGGCATGGAGTTTGATGATGAGGCCTTAGCCATTGCAGAGAACATGCCTGAACTGCGTCATCTTCGTCTTTTTGGCAATAATTTGACCAATGTGGGCTTGAAGGCCATTCTCGATGGCTGCCTGCACCTAGAATCTCTCGACCTCCGTCAATGCTTCAACGTTAATCTAGAAGGGGATCTACTGAGGAGTTGTTGCGACAGGCTCATAAAATTAAGACTCCCGAATGACTCCACTGATGACTATGAATTTGATGACTATGAATCGTCTGAGGACAACTACATCTGCTATGCCGATGTCGGCTTTCTGTATTCTGAGTATTATTAACCACTGTATCTTACTCCTTTTATTTAAGATTTTATCTAAGAGCATCTCCAATAGAGGGTGAAAATTTTATTTTTTTATGACACATAGAATTTTAGACCCTCATTTACATAAAATGCATCTCCAACAGTGGGTCCTATTAAGTAGGAAGGGTGTCAAAATAAATACGAAGGTCTTAGAGAAAGTCTTATTTAGACCTTGTGGAATGACCTCCATGTCATCTTTTTAGTTATACTTTAATTTTTTATCTTTAAATAAATTTTTCTAAACCAATAAGAAAAAGGGAATCAATTTATCATCATCCACAAATAACAAACCTTAGAAATATGACCCCCCCACTATTGGAGATAGTTCATGAGAAAAGCATTACTATTTTTGCCACAAAAAAATCACCCCATAAATAAGGATCTAAATAAAAAAATTCCACGTAGGATTTTTAGCACCTTTATTGGAGATGCTCTAATGGTTTTTGGAGTTTTGAGTTATATTTCTTACGACATTATTATCACTACACAATTTTTATGGTCTAAATATGGACTAATGAAATACTGCCATTATAAGAGTAACAGTTAGTGTGTCAGTTAGAGTGTGCCCCTATCAGTTTATAGAGTGTTGTTAGATTGAGTCCTGTAACTAACTTTACAGCTATGACGGCCAGTTTATGTCAAAAGCTTTGTATAAATATCTCTGACAATCACTCTGTATCTTTATCTGAATTCATTAATACAATTCATTGTATTTTCTCTAGCTCTGATTATCTAAGATGGTATCATATTAGGTTAGGATCTTCAAACATTGCAAAAAATTTCTTTCGGATCATTTCATATCTCGCATTTGATCTTTGATCAAATCATTGCATAATACTTCAAAAATCCCTGTAGAAATTCTTCTACAAAAAATAATAGCGTCGGGACCAACAAAATTTATTAATTTATCGCGATATTAAATAATCGCATAAATTAATAATTATTAATTTATATGTTAATCAGTAATTTATTAATTTATCAAAGTCTTGTTTAATTTTTTTAAAAATCAACAAAATGAACCAATACACCTTATTCAAGATACTAGTCTTTAGTGGAAGTTAGTGAAAGCTAATTTCATGGATGAGATCGCGTCAGAGAATTCAAGTGAATCTTTAGATAATGAAGGCACTAGAAAATTGCAAAATATAATCAATGGAATTTCTTTTAAACTACCCTCTAGAGAATATTATTTCAGATTGGTTGACTGACGAAGAAATAATTGAGAGTGTCATGGGAAACGACGAAAGTGGTGATATGAAAGTCAAACATGAAACTCGTAAAGAAGCTACCAAAGTTGCAAAGATATTGAATAGGTTTTTATTGCATCAGGAAACAACAACACCAAAAACTCTTCAAATGTTGAGAAAATTCCAATTTGAAATTCAATGTGACATCAATTAAGAAAAACCAAGTCACAATTGAATCATTCTTTACCAAATTAGCATAAATGTAAAACTAAATTTATATAACTTGAAGAGTTATTAATTTATATGTTGGAAGGGACCTATAGAAAGCTCAAATTTTTTATTATTTTATAAATTTAGCGAATTATTAATTTAGCACGTTGGCACCGACTCGGGACTGGTGAAATTTATTAATTTATCGCGGATTAATTTATAGGGGTTCCACTGTACTTTGATCAACTTCTTTGTTTCTTTCAAGATCTACATTTTCTTGAATTTCTTGATATCACAAATGCCTCCAAAAGCTGCAACTCGTCCTTCGACTTCTGCTGGCAATCAAAATGATGATTCTGATGAAGGATCGTATTCAGATCGCTACAACTTTCGACTTCCATTTACCAATATTGCAAACTTCATCTCTTTGAAGTTAGATCATTCAAATTTCTTATTGTGGAAGGATCAATTCGAGTCTGTGCTCATCTAGGTTGATCTGTTTGAATATGTTTATGGTACAATCCAAGAACCTCCTCGACAAATCACGGTGGATGGTGCTCAGGTTCAAAATCCATCTTGGCTCTATTGGAGAAAGGTAGATCGGTTTGTATCAAGCTGTTTGAAAGCTACATTCACACAATCGGTTTTAGGTGATGTTCTAGGCTTAACTACTGCTCATGAAATATGGGAATATCTTGAAACAACATTTACCACTCAATTTGCTGCTCGTAAATCTATGTTACGAAATCAACTTCAGTCGATTCGTAGAGGAAATCGTTCTGTTGAGGAGTATTTACAACAAATTAAGACAATTATTGATAATCTTGCAGCTATTAATGAGAAAGTGAGTAATTCTGATATAATCATGCATATTCTCAATGGTCTTGGTCGTGATTATAATAATTTTGTTATCTCTGCTCAAAATTGTGAGGTTCCTTTTACTTTTGCTGAAATTAAGGCTAGACTAATTAGTCATCAACAGTGGTTAAAAGATCAAGATTCAGAAATGAATACTATGTTTGATACTCAAAATGCTTCTGCAATGTATAACAAGAACACCAATTCTGGTGGTGGAAATGGGAAGAAGAACAATAATAACAAGAATAAGAGCAATTTCAAGAACGGTGTTTATTCTTCTGGCTCTGGATCTAGTAGTGGTGGTAACAATTCTTCTAGAATGTTGGTGGTTATTTTGGTAGAAGTTATGGTGGTAGTTCTTCTGGAAATGTTGGTAGTTTTTTTTCCAGGCAATTCAAGGAATAACTCAGGTTCTTTTGATTGGTCTACTGTTGAGTGTCAGATATGCAGGAGAACTGGACATTCTGCAAGCAGATGTTATTATAGATATCAACCTGATTGAAATTCAATTTGTTCTGTGCAAAGATCTTTTGCAAGTATTGAGTTAAATCTTGTATCTGAAGATGTTAATGCTTTACCAACTACTACTCAGTAGATTCCAGATTCTGGTGCTACAAATCACATGACCAGTGATGATACTCTTTTATCAAACTCTGCTCCATTCACTAGTTCTTCAAATGTCATGATTGGCAATGGTGAGTTATTACCTATTTCTAAAGTTGGTGATGTTACTTTATCTGTTTCAAGTAAGAACTTTAAATTACAGCAGGTGTTACACATCCCTACCTTAAAAGCTAATTTTCTTTCCATTGCTAAATTTACAAAGGGAAACAATTGCGTTTTTGAACTACATGCTTGGGGTTATCTGATTAAGGATGTTGTTACAAAACAGGTACTAGTTAGGGGCTCTATTTTCAACAATCTGTATCCTATTAGCTCATTTCATCCTTCATCAGCCTCATGTTTTCATGCTTCTATCAAACCTACACCTCTATGGCACAATAGACTTGGCCATCCAGCTGCTGCCATTCTACACAAACTACATTCAGTTGAGTCAATAAAGCTTTCTGGTATTAAGTCTTTAGAGTCTATCTGTAATTCTCGTCTGTTAGGCAAGAGCAAAAAATTGCCTTTTACTTTGTCTTCTAGAATCACTACTGCTCCTTTAGAGCTTGTTCACTGTGATGTATGGGGTCCATCCCCTGAAGTGTCTTTGTTAGGATTCAAGTATTATATTGTCTTCATAGATGACTTTAGCAGATATCATTGGATTTATCCATTAAAAGCTAAGTCTGATGCTCTTGTATCTTTTCAACACTTCAAACAAATAAATGAAAATCTTTTGGCTACCAAAATTGTGTCTTTTCAATGTGAAAATGCCTATGAACTGACCAAAGGTCCCTTTAAACAATTTTTAGACACTTCTGGCATTACTCTCAGATTGTACTGTCCACATACCTCTCAGCAAAATGGTTTAGCTGAGAGGAAATACAGGCATATTACAGAAGTAGGTCTTACTTTGCTTTTTCAAGCTCATTTACCTAAAAAGTTTTGGTATGATGCCTTTCACACAGCCACTTTTCTTATCAACAGGGTGCCCACAAAACTGCTAAAATTTCAATCTCCATTTGAAGTTTTATTTCATAAATCTCATGACTTTACTTTTCTTAAAGTCTTTGGTTCAGCTTGTTATCCATATTTGGGAGCCTATAGAAAAGATATTCCTAAATCCTCATTGTGTACCTTTATTGGTTATAGTTCCCTTCATAGAGGCTATAGATGTTATGAAATGTCCTTAGGAAAAATTTATACCTCTAGGCATGTCATTTTTGATGAGTGTATGTTTCCTTTTTCTACATCTACTAATTCATTATCTCTCACTGATACTCCACCTTCTTCAGAAACTCTCTCATCTCCATTACAGGCTTCCACTTCAGGTGAACAATTCAGTTCTCCTGCACCACATATAATTCCCCTATCAGCTCATGTTACCAGATCTCAATATGGTATTAGTAAAACCAAAGTTACTACCTGATTTTGTAACTAACAATGTTGTTAAGCATCCTGTCCCTGCAGCTTTCAGTTCTCTACTTCAGCTTACAGAACCTAAAAATTTTAAACAAGCTATGAAGATTCCTCAATGGGTTTGTTTAATGAAAGAATAACATCAAGCTTTAGAAGATGCTGATACTTGGGATTTAGTGAAATATCATAAAGGCATGAATATTTTTGGTTGTAAGTGGGTGTGTAAGCTGAAGTTAAAAGCTGATGGATCAGTTGAGAGATGTAAAAGTAGGCTTGTTGCCAAAGGATACAATCAATTGGATGGAATTGATTATACAGATACTTACAGTCCAGTTGTTAAAGCACCTACTATTAGAACCATTTTAACAAGCGCAGCTTCCAAGGGTTGGCAGATTCGGCAACTGGATGTGTCAAATGCATTTTTACATGGTCAGTTAAATGAGTGTGTTTTTATGGAACAACCACCTGGATTTCAAGTTGCATGCAAAGAGGATTATGTCTGTCATTTGAAAAAGTCTTTGTATGGACTGAAACAAGCACCCAGAGCTTGGTTTCAAAGATTCAGTGGCTTTCTTATTTAGTATGGATTTACTCAGTCAAAATGTGATCATTCATTATTTCTCTACAAGACTGACAAGGGTGTAATGTACTTACTTCTATATGTTGATGATATCATCTTGACTGGCAGTTCAGGTACTTTGCTTACTTCTCTCATTTCTGCTTTGAGTAAAGAATTCAAAATGAAAGATTTAGGACCTCTGCATTACTTCTTAGGGATTGAGGTTGACAGAAATTATTCTACTAAATCTATGTTGCTCACTCAAAAGAAGTACTGCATGGAATTATTGGTAAAAGCTGATATGGTTGATTGCAAACCATGTAGCACTCCAGTTGCTAAAGGTCCAAGGTGTTTTGTGTTTGATGGTGATCCATCACAAGATCCACTTCATTATAGAAGCTTAGTTGGGGGGTTGCAGTATCTTACTATGACTAGACCAGATATAGCCTTTGCAGTTAACTATGTTTCCCAATTTATGCATCAACCAACCACTACTCATTTGCAGTTAGTTAAAAGAATATTGAGATTTCTTAAAGGCAGCTTAGGGTGTCAGTATTGTTCTTGGTTCTTGGATATTTCTACGGTGGATCGCATATTCTTGATTGGCTGGATGCCCTGATTCAAGGAGGAGTACTTCAGGATATGCTATTTTCTTGGGTTCTTCTCTTATCTCTTGGACTTCTAAGAAGCAGCTTACAGTTTCCAGATCTTCAGCTGAGGTTGAGTATAAATCACTGGATAATACTTCTTCTGAGATGCTTTGGTTGTCTTACTTACTCAAAGAGTTAGGTACTTCTTCTTCTATGCCTTTTACTCTTTATTGTGATAATCTTAGTGACAGTAGTCTAGCATGTAATCCTGTTTTCCATGCTAGAACTAAACACATTGAGATAGATTATCACTTTATTAGGGACTTAGTTTAGTGTAGATTTCTTATAATCAGATTTGTTCCTTCACTTCTTCAAGTTGCTGATGTTTTTACAAAGGACTGGCTCCAGATTTATTTGCAACTCTAGTTTCCAAGCCCATGTATTTTACTCATACTAAGCTTGAGGGGGAGTATAAGAGTAACAGTTAGTTTGTCAGTTAGAGTGTGCCCCTATCAGCTTATAGAGTGTTGTTAGATTGAGTCATGTAACTAACTTTACAGCTATGACAGCATGTTTATGTCAGAAGCTTTGTATAAATATCTCCGACAATCACTATGTATCATCAAAATTTTATTTCTTTCTCTCTCTATTTGCTCTGCATAACCGAATTTCCCAAAAAACTCAAACTACCTCTTCTTCTTCTTCATCAATTCCTTTTACAAATCTCCAATTACATATCAATTTTTTAGTAGATTTTTGTGTGTTGCCTAGATTTACTCAAATATTAATTAGGGTAAATTTGGGTAACATTTAAATTAGGTTTTTATGCTTTCAATAAAACTTGTCCTTGTTTTACAGGGATCTTACACTACACCAAATTCTCGGATCCGTAACAGACCTGAGCCGTTACTAAAACGGGTTGTAACGGCTCTTGCCTGTTGCAAAAGTGGGTGTTACATTTTTTTTTGTAACGGCAATGGAGCCGTTCAAATTTTGGTTGTAACGGCTCTAGTAACAGCTGAGGGCCGTTACGAATTTGACACGTGGTAACAGCTCAGGGCCGTTACAATTTTTTTTGTAACAACGAGGTTGTAACATCCCCGAGCCGTTACTACGTGGCACATTAGTAACATGCCAGAGCCGTTACTACGTGGCAGTTTGAAACAACTTACAACCGTTACGAATTTTTTCGTATGGTAAAAAAATTACTTGCCGATTAACATTGACCGAGTCAAGGTGGCCAAGATTTCATTTTCTGCCGGAAATAAGCCGGAATTCTAAATTCAATACCCACCTTTCAATACATTCATAACCACACTCAACAACAATTTCTTCAATCATTCATATCACATTCAACCAATTCATGCCAAAAAAGAACACAAATTCTTCCAAGTACCAATTTTTTTTGGGTTAAGTATCAAATTCTAAGGGAATACATAGAAACTTACTAAGTTCCAAATTTCTAAGGGCATACATAGTAACTTACTAACATCCTACATAGAAACTTACAAAACTTGCAGCTGCTAAGGAACCTTATGACTTCTTTGTTCTCCAGCCTTTCCGATCAAAAAGAGCATCATTCAAATAACCTGCGAAAATAAAAACTGTAAACTTAGACGTTGAAAGTAAGCAAAAACAAGAAGAGATGACATAGTATGATCTCTAACTGTAAGTATACAAGGGAATCTAGCAAGTATACAAGTGAAGTACTTACCAGGAAATCTTGCAGGTACACAAGTTGATGCCAACCCCACTGCAGTTCACTTCCCACCGGCTTAATACCTAAGTATAAACTGAAAGTCAAATCCACAATGAGAAATGACTAAAAAATTATTATATGGATGATTGATGTATCCGTATTCTTTCAGAACTTCAATACTCACATTTGCTGCATTTTCCTGACCAGCAAGATATGCGTCTAGATCTGCAGTAGGCACATCAAACACTGTACCCCTCCCATCTGCTGTAAGACTTAGACCTTCCAAAGCTTCAACCTGATTTTCGGGCAAGAATCTCCTCGAAACGCCAAGCACAAACCTGGGAACAAAAATGGGTCAAACTGATTAGTCAAAACACTGATTTTATCAGCAAAAAAGCACAATTGATAAGAAAAAATAAATAATAATTGGTAAAACTGATCATATTAGACTATTAGAAGTCCCCGAAATCAAACTAATCCATATGGTAAAGTAAAGGACTTAGGAGCTGAAGTGCATAAAGCTGTAGGTGTACTCACGATGGTGAATAGACTGGTTTTCCAACGTCGAGTTGTACGGTAACATAGTTCTCCATGGAATTAAGAAGCGACCTACTCTTTATTTTAGTATACCCCTGCATCAACCTAGTAGTTTCAGTAAGATCAATGAAATACGAACGTATAAAGTGAAAATTGAGAAAGTTTTCGGTGCATACAGATGCTCTGGCAAGGGTATTTGAAAGAAGGTCAACAACAGAGAGTCCATAGGTTTTAATGAGTCTCTCATTCTTGATGAAATCTTTGGAATAACACCATTCAAAACGGTACATACATATAAGCGAGATATTCCGAAATAAACTAACTGAAATTAAACACGATAACATCAAAAGAATTGGCCAAACAAGTATATAATATATATATATACATGTCGGAAACTTCAAGGATTGCTGCAGATATCTCATGAGCAACAGTTTTTGCGATATCGGTGGCTTGAGGAGTCGATATGTGCTCAAATTTCACACCAACATCTTTTTCTATTCTGTTCGCAAAGATTAGAATATTTAACTACCTCATCAAAATCCATTAGTGACCAATGCATATAATATTTAAACCTCACATATCATAAGTGGTGATACATGTACATACCTTTTCAACAGCCTTGACATTTTGGCGCCATTTTCTCCCCTTAGCAGCGTTTTTCTCCTCTTGGCGGAGTGCATCATTTTGCTTTCTTCAATTCTATTGCTTTTTTGCCCAGTTGTGATGGTGGTGGTGAATGAAAGTTGATGATGGAGAGTGGTGGTCACTGTGAAGATGTATGCAGGTGAAGTGGTTATGCAGATGGTGACGAAAACCTGGTTAGAGAGCTCCTCAACCATGTGGCGTCAACACAGTCTCCCTCTTCAAGTTTGCAATTACAGAATGAATTTCAAATCACAGAATGCGTAAGCCCACACACAATCACATTACGTAATCACAGAATGCGTAAGCCCACACACAAATACATCCTTGTCTATACAGGCTATATATTTCAATCAAAGAATGAATTTCAAATCAAAATATCAATCACCTTTTTGAACACACAAATTACCATGCATGGCAGTAAGGGTTCTCATATTACCACTGATTTTTCCAACAAAATCTAAACTCACACGAATTCATATTACCAAACCAACCAACCTACCAATTTACTAATAACTTAGCACTTTTAGCACTGGTAAAGTAAAGGACTTAGGAGCTGAAGTGCATAAAGCTATAGGTGTACTCACGATGGTGAATAGACTGGTTTTCCAACGTCGAGTTGTACGGTAACATAGTTCTCCATGGAATTAAGAAGCGACCTACTCTTTATTTTAGTATACCCCTGCATCAACCCAGTAGTTTCAGTAAGATCAATGAAATACGAACGTATAAAGTGAAAATTGAGAAAGTTTTCGGTGCATACATATGCTCTGGCTAGGGTCTTTGAAAGAAGGTCAACAACAGAGAGTCCATAGGTTTTAATGAGTCTGCTCAATTCTTGATCGAAATCTTTGGAATAACACCGCATTCAAAAACGGTACATACATATAAGCAGATATTCCAGAAATAAACTAACTGAAATTAAACACGGTAGAATCAGAAGAATTGGCCAAACAGTAGATAATATATATATACATTTCGGAAACTTCAAGGATTGTTGCAGATATCTCATGAGCAACAGAAGTTGCGATATCAGTGGCTTGAGGAGCCGATATGTGCTCAAATTTCACACCAACATCTTTTTCTATTCTGTTCGCAAAGATTAGAATATTTAACTACCTCATCAAAATCCATTATTGACCAATGCATATAATATTTAAACCTCACATATCATAAGTGGTGATACATGTACATACCTTTTCAACAGCCTTGACATTTTGGCGCCATTTTCTCCCCTTAGCAGCGTTTTTCTCCTCTTGGCGGAGTGCATCAGCTGCTTTCTTCAATTATATTGCTTTTTTGCCCAGCTGTGATGGTGGTGGTGAATGAAAGTTGATGATGGAGAGTGGTGGTCACTGTGAAGATGTATGCAGGTGAAGTGGTTATGCAGATGGTGAAGAAAACCTGGTTAGAGAGCTCCTTAACCATGTGGCGTCAACACAGTCTCCCTCTTCAAGTTTGCAATCACAAAATGAATTTCAAATCACAGAATGTGTAAGCCCACACACAATCACATTACGCAATCACAGAATGTGTAAGCCCACACACAATCACAGAATGCGTAAGCCCACACACAAATACATCCTTGTCTATACAGGCTATATATTTCAATCAAAGAATGAATTTCAAATCAAAATATCAATCACCTTTTTGAACACACAAATTACCATGCATGGCAGTAAGGGTTCTCATATTACCACTGATTTTGCCAACAAAATCTAAACTCACACGAACTCATATTACCAAACCAACCAACCTACCAATTTACTAATAACTTAGCACTTTTACCAGTCTCTCCCCCCCCCCCCCCAATTAAAATATTTACTAATTAAGGATAAGTGGTCAACTGATGTATTAATAGAAAATGAACAAAAAGCAACATCATCACTTGCTTGTACATGCCTTAACATGCTACCATCGACATTTCCCATAAGATTTATGTAATCATTATACGTTATGGTAAATGGAAGCCGACACATGCTAAGAGAATACTGCGTAACCAAGAGTTCAAGTAGTAGTATATACTAAATGGTTCTTATAAAAAGTTAAACATTTCATTCTCAAAGTCTACCACAATTCATAGCCTAGGGCAACCAGTTAGGATCATAGAGATTCAACGGCGCAAATACCAAATGGATATTCGACCATGTAAATACACGTTTCAGTAATATAGAAATGAGCATACTATGAATACATGAGACTCCTACCAAGCTTATTACCGTACAAGGTCACTAACAACAAGGATAACTTGAATAAAGTTCATGGATAAAAACATCCCACATAATCAAATAGTAGCCAACCGTTATACCATTCAAGTATCAATTTCATAAAAGTAATGGGATTTACCTTACTTAACCCAAAGATGATGACCAAATCCATGAAACTGGAACACATTGAATATTTCACAATCACCCATTTGTCCACCATCAAATTCCTTCCCAACAGATACTTCTTGTCTTATTACAAACACCGGCAACCACCGAAATCCAACTAAATACTGATTTCCAAATTCCATTACAGAAAACATCTCATGTTCCCTTGTAACTTCTTTACTTCACTGACTTCACTTTGATATATCCACTCTCTGTAATACCTCCTCCTCTCCATTAACAACACATAGAGACTTTAGAAATTGAGGAAAGGGTACTAAAAAATTCAATTTATAAAGAGAGAAAAACAGTAACTACAAGTGAACTGAAGTAGTGAGAAACACGAACCCTAGAAGAAAAAAATCAATTTAAAAATCCAATCACGAATTCGGAGTGAATTCAATGTTGTTAGGTTTTTGAAACCCTTAAATAAATTTTTGAAAAATTTCTGAACATAATCCAATACCATGTGAAAAACAATCGAATTAAAAGAACCAGAAGAGATGAAACTTACCCCAATTGTTGGAATTGGTTGATGAATCTCTTGGTTTTTTTCGATGTTGTTCTTCACTGAAAAGAAAAGAGATGATGAAATACTGAAACCCTAAAACTTAATCCAAAATCTAACAGACCAAAGATAGAAACATATACCTTCTAAGATGAGATTCAAGATCCGTTAATCACAGCTCCAGATCTGACGAACCCTAAAATGAAATCGAGAAAAAAATGATATTAGATAAAACCTTAAAATCTGATTTAACAGAGATGAAGCCCTAAAATCGAAAAACTGATACTGACTTACACAAATCCAAATCCTAAACTCGATTACGTTACACAGTTATTCAAAGATGAGATGATTAACCTTACACAGTTGAGAGGGAAGAGAATAGAGGCAGGAGGAGAAAAACAGAAAGAAAAGAAAATGAAGAATGAGATGATAATTCGAGAGAAGGGGAGAAATGGGTGATTGTAATTGCAAACATGTGAATGGCACACATAGGGTGGAAACATCCTGTAGTTCAACGAGTGTGGGGTAGAAAAAAATATATCACGCATGTGAATGGCACGCCTAAAACCTACAAGTGTTACGACCCTAGTGTGACCAAGCGTGTGACTGGCACGCCTATAAAAAATTTTCGTAACGGCTTAGCCCTGTTACGAATGTTTAAAAAATTAGTAACGGCTTCAGCCTGTTACTAATTTTTTGTAACGACCATTTGTAACGGAAAATTCGTAACGGCCCATAAGTCGTTACGAATTGCTGTTACGATTCCGGGAATTTGGTGTAGTGTTAGAATCAGGTTTTGTATATATTTCTCCTGATCGTCTTCTAATGGCTGACTATTGTCATTATGAAGAATATGATAGCCTTAATGGAACTTTGTTAACATGTGATGGTATGTTCATGTATATTGTTGGCGAAGATTTCCTCAATTCTAGACTCGACTAAACAAACATTCAATCATATTGCAATCCATCAATCATGCAATTATTGTAACCCGGCGTTACTTGTGTTTTTGGAAATCATCATAAAAAGGTCTGGAGATATATATCTAGGTTTAGAAAGAATTTTCTATTTATATGTTCTTTCTCAAACCCGTCTCCAAGTTGGTCCACCAAGCCTCTCGGAATTTTGGGTCCAAAAGCGTCGCTGGAATTGCTGACTCGCGATCCGGCCAATGCGCGTGAACTGTCATTTAAAATCGACTTGCCACACCTGAAGTCCGGAAGACGTCACCAGTGCAAGTGCACACTCCCGAAGCTCAACTCCATTTTTCGCAATTCAAACATTCACAAAATACCACCTAAACCAATTTCTTGTTCTTTTGAAACGTCTTACATGACTGCAACTATCTTCACGCAAACCCGCATTCATTCGAAACCGACAACTCGATCCATGGCTACCGGTTCTAATCGTGATTATGATATTATGTGCGTAGTACTCCTTTCTATGGGAGCATCAAGATTTGAAGAAGTTATCCCAAATGGTTGGAAAGAGTTCCAAAACCATCCCCATAACTTCTTCATACGAGCTCTCGAATGACTCCGTTCTTTCGCCATTGTCTTCACCTTCTCGAAAACATATGTTTTTTGCTATTTGAATATGTACTCAATACTTTTAATGTGTGTTAGATCTTCTATATTAGGGGCTCTCATTAAATGTATCTTTTACTATTCTTTGTCGAAGATGTATGAATTTCTGTCACTTGTTGACATTTTATTAATATAATTTCTCCAGGGGCACTGTTTAGCCCCTTGTTCCTTCAAAAAAAAAGGGTATTTTGCGTTTCCTCCCCTTTAAAGATAGCTAATTAGCGTTTCCTCCCCAAATAGATTCAAATTAGCGTTTCCTCCCATCGTTAGGAATTTCGTCCACGGCTCGGTTAGATGACTCAGCACCTGTGCACGCATGGCAGATTCTGTACACGTGTTTTGTCACCTTCCCAAACTACCCTCGACTACAAAACAAAAGAGAAATTGACACGTGTTAGGTTGTAGATGAAAAACCTAGATGGTGGAAAATCTTCCAAAATTGTGCCGTTGGTTGAATAACGATCACTTAATCTTCATCTCCTCTTCCAATCTATATATACATAAGAAGACCGATTGATTAAACACACTATCGTTTAGTTTTCTGAAAGTGCACAATTTGAAGAAAGAAATAGTTTAAGTGAAGAAGGAAACGCGAATCAATGGGGGATTCATCATCCACCTCCACCTATAAGGTAAGTGATTCCGCCATTAGGGGAGGTAATGCTAATTAGTATATTTACAGTGAGGAGGAAACACTAATAAAATTATACATCTCTAGTGTGGATGCAGCTACCAAATTTGCAAATCACCCTCACATTCAGCCATGAAGTGTTGATAAACACATTTTTGTGTCTGATTTGTCCTCAGTGTCTCTATTGTTAGTCTCGATTTTTGTACTAATTTTGGTGTTTTTATGTTTGTTTAAGTGTTATTGGAGAATTACACTTATGCGGAAAAAGTTGCTCAAAAAGTGTTTTTTGGACCCCCGGAGGACAATTGCTATACGTACCCTCACTTTTGCTAAGGGGCACCCACGGCTATATATAGCCCATTTATCCATCGCACCCATCTTCATCATTTCAAATTTCTGGTTTTGGCGGGAAAACAAGTTTTGTGCCTGGCATATTAGGGTTGGACTTTTGGGCGTGCTAGAAGGAGATTCAACTGCCGAATTTAATTGGGTTTGTTCCTCTTGGATAAACAGGGCTGGTATAGGCCTTTTGTTCGACTAATTTTGGCTAGATAACTCGCGAGGAGAAAACAGGGCAGCACGTCATGGATGGAGATATTCACGGGATTTGCATGAGTTGGACCGAGTTTGCGCATGCTAGGATGACTCTAACAACCATTTGGAAGGTGACAGAGATAAATAAGGAGATTTACCAGCTATGAAACGCGTGCAGGAGAAGGAAATTGAAAGATTATATCCCTGTTCATGGTGGATTTTCATTTAAGGTTAAAATTGTAAAAGCCAGAAAACTATGCGCTGACATCTTGTAAAAGATAAAGCCATTAATAAGTGTTGGATACTCCCTCACTTAATTCACCTAGAATGGAGCATGTGGCAACAATCCCATTCTCAGTGAATACATGAAATTCATCCGAGGTTGGAGCATGTAGCAACAATCCCATATACCTGTGAATTTCTAGCATTATTAATTAATGCGCAATCGGCCTTGTATTTCCTATACTCATTATCGGTGCGGCATGACGACCGAGTGTTGCTCTTACGAGAGCAACACGAACCTCAAGCATTATAATGAAACCATGTACGAAATACCCGTGCACATGCCGACTCTCGGTGTGTTATACTAGCCCGATTGAGCCCTCTCGGTGTGTTATACTAGCCCGATTGAGCATCCGGATCGACCGTATCGGTCCGGATATGATCCATGATCATCCAACTCCACAAGCATGATTGGATGACCCGGATCAATTCCATCACCCCCAAGCGGTATGGAATATCCACTGCCGAACCAACGCGGACCCCGCATGGTCGGCCTCCCTCCAGAATTGGCCTAGCTTGCCAAAACGTCCAAACCATAGCAGTATGGGGTGGAAAACCCTAAAATTAGGGTTTGCGGCATATTACATGTGTCGCAAAACAGTCTCAACCATCCATCTTCGCAGGTATAGATGGAGGGTGTAGATGTAGATTCAAAGGGCCCCGCATGTCAACATAATCACCATGGGCCCGCCCACATACTTGACCAATCGGTCACGACCAACTATGGTTGGTCATCTCGATTCGTCGCCCGAATCAAGCATGACGCACGGCCTTGAAACCCAAAATTAGGGTTTTGAGCATCACGAGCGTCCATCTTCTCCGGCACGAATGGAGGGTCCAAGATTAGATTAAGCAGGTCCGGTCATACCGGCATGACCACCATGGACCCATCTATTCCCTCACCCGATCGGCCAAGGCATACCATGCCTGGTTATTCCAAAACGCGCGCCCAAACTAGCGTGGTCACACCTCCCAAACCGCAACCGATCTCGACCACTCAACTTCGCCGGACGATTTGGATGGCTTAGATAACGTTTTTGTGGGATGTTCGGTATAGGCGTGAACACCAGCCTACCACCTTCACACTGGACCAATCGGCCAAGACCGACCAAGATTGGTCGTCTTGGAACGGGGCGCCAAGTGAGCGTGGCGTGCGGCTCTTGCGGCACTAGTTTTCTGTCATAAATTGATCTTGACCACTCAACTTCACCGGATGAATTGAGTGGCCCAGATCATACTTTCGTGAGGTAATGGGTATAGGCGCCTACACCGTCATGTTGTCTACACACATGCATGGTCGGCCTTGTCAAAATTATATCCCATGCTTGGTTTCGACCAAGCTAAAGAGTGATGCTTGCGCACCTCTTCAAAAACCCTAATTCATTAACGGTCGCAGATGAGTGTCTCAAAGATCATCTCGTCCGTCCAACTTCACCAGCTTGGTTATACAACCCTGGTCAGGAGTTAATTGGTCAGTGAGGCGTCACCACCCATCACTTTACCACACCATGATGCAGTATCTGCATAAAATACACATGATACTTCACAAGTATCAACTTCCTGAATAACGCAGTTATTCAATTCAACATTACATGCTACCTTTCATGGATCCACGATCCACACATTCCAGACATCAATCATGTCACAAACTGGGGGATACATACTGGGGTATTGGTCTGGCGGTTTACAGCGTGCAGCGTGCAACGCGCCATCACAAGAACGTGTTAGGAAGTTATGGACGGTTAGCGATGACATGAGAAGTGGGCAAGACTGATCGTGTAGCATCAACACACAACTCCACTACTCCGTCACTCCACTTCCTCCACTTCCCACGAGAGACGTGAATAAGGCTCAATGACTTGTATAAATAGGTTCTCCTCCCTATTTCCACCAACAAGGGCAAGTCCAGACAAAATACGAGAATCCAAGTGTTAATACAAAACACCAAACTCGATAGCTTGCATCCTGTAAGCCGGTTCAGCTTTCTGCTACAAGTCATAAGCAAGCCACACCTTCACAATCTCAACACCTTCTTCGCTTCCCTCCCTAAGATCAACCCCATCTCCTTCACTTTGTGACCGAAACAAGTCTAGAAAGGCCATTTCTTGGTTTAGGCCGGACTTGCACAGATTGATTTCCGAATCTACAAGCACTCACCGCGCAGTGCATTTGTTTAGGGTTTAGATTCATTCCTCGTCCACACACCCCAAATTACCAAAACCGGCAGGAATAGTTTTCACCCATAAACAATTGGCGACCACAACGGGAGGTTAATCTCTCGGTTACAAAAATTGAATTCTCAATTCTTCAGTTTTCATCTCGCGATGTATCCTCACTCGGAGACCACAGGTGGTTCAGATATCATGGGAAGTGTAGCTAGAATGCTGGAGGATGTCTTGGCAAATCAAGCCGGTATCGCTAGAAGACAGAGCGAGACATTCCGCCTTTTGAATGATATAACAACGCAATTACAAGAAGGGTCGGCAGGCATCTACTCAAACAGTGCAAGAAACGCTGGATCCTTAGTCAGGAGTCACACCTTTACCAGATGAGATGCGAAAGAGCGCGTAATCACGGGGACTCGGGAGAGACGAACAACATGGTCCAGCCGACAACGAAGACTCGAGGCAACTCCACGGAGGAAAAACTTGTCCGGGGTACCACAACGTCTCTAGGATAAAGAAATGGAGCATGCATCTTACGGATCCCTCGCTGGAAGATTTATATCTCAAGACCCTTGTCGAAGCCCTAAGAAATCCGCATCGACCTTTCAACTAAGTGAAGAAATGCTTGAGGAAGGAGAGATCAATCAAGGAACACGTGAGTACGAGAGGATGGGAACGTTCAATTCGATCACTCAACGGTGATATTACAACACCTCCCATCACTGCAGCCCGGAGCGATCGCAAATCCTGGCATCTCATCAAGTGTAACACCTCCGGGAGTCACCCGAGCAACAACATCCACACCTTCAACAGGACGAGGAGCCGGAGGGGCGAGAGGAGGACCATCCCCCATTACCATTGCGAGACTTGATGGAGAAGCGGGAAGTTCTTGCTAAGACTCAAACGGATATGGCCGCAACTCGAAAAGAGGTACTCACTTTTCTTAAGACATTAATCGATCGATTTCCACAAGAGCCGTGACAGCCCCTCGGAGCAAAAAGGAACGCATTCAACGCACCGGAGAAGGTACTTCAACGGGCGCGGACCTCCATGGACCTGATCAAAGAAGCGACATCGGATATGAGCGGTCCTGTCATGGAGACTCCTACACTGGGGACTGATCCTCACAACGATCCTCCTCAAGTCAATAGTTTCACTATGAACCATAGGCCGGTGGATCGGGAAGCGTTTTCTCTAGTGGAAAGTTTATGCGAACTTTCACACCTCTCGAAGAATCAACGAGCAGAGACGTTTGCTGCAGTTAATAAAATAGCTCTGGACGTACGCCTGACTCCTTCTCGTCCAGAAGTCTTAACTACATCGGAAATATCTGTAAATAATGTTACATTCACAGAAGACGACATGATGGCAGAGGAAGGTCACAATCGGGCCCTACATGTTACCGCTCACATCAAAGGCTCAGAGTTCAAGACGGCCCTTATCGACACAGGAGCGTCTTCGAATGTGATTACTCTCAAGACTCTCAGGACATCCAAGGTTCTCCAAGGCAAGATCGTACGGAAGCCTACCACAATGACGGACTTCGAGGGAAACCAAACCAGCACATACGGGAGAAGCTCCACGGAAAGAATCATACAAGTTCGTTGCGTCCCACTACCCACGTGGGCGTCAATTCAGGAAGAAGACCGGCTTGCATCATTGAGGGTTAAAACCCACGATGCGTCTTTGCTGACGAAACATTCTTCTCCATCATGTGAAGCCACGACCCACGTTCACACGAAGAGGGAACGAACTTTTGTGGCGAGTCGTGACTGAAAGGGAAAACGGTATACCGACACTGCCATTATCAATTAGCAGGGAGACTGTTACCCAGTCTCTCCACCCAATGGAATGCTACAACAACAACGAACCACAAGAACAAGTGTTAGATGCTCCACAACAGCAGCAAGATGGCACCAACTCCACAACTTATGAGATTGAAATCGTTGAGGAATCTCCTAGGCCTATCTCCATCATCTCAACCTTGTGTACGGATAAACGCACGAAGCTCGTGGAACTTCTCAAAGAGTACCGGGACATATTCGCTTGGAGATATGAAGAAATGCTGGATTTAGATGAAAATTGGTCACCCATCATCTACATGTCATACCTGGATCCAAGTCGGTTAAACGATTCTGATTAGGAAAATGGATAGATCGGTGATGCATAGACTTTAGAGACTTGAACAGTCTTTGCTCCAAAACGATCCTCCTCTACATAACATCGACATGTTAGTATATGCAACCAGCGGACACGGCATGTTCTCCTCCATGGATGGATGTAGCGGCTACAACCAGATAAGGATGTACGAGCATGATGCAAGTAAGATAGCTTTTCGAACCCCTCTCGGAAATTGTTATTATACCATACGCCATTTTGTTTAAATAATGCCGGTGCAACGTATCAACGCTCTATCACGGCAATCTTCCACCTGGAGTCGATACCTCAAGGGAGCAGCTCAAGAAGATAACGATGTCCACGCGTCATATCGAGCAAGATCCGGGCGAGTCACTCTATCAGACAACGGTCGAACAAGATCCGGGCGAGTCACTTTATCAGACATTGGTACATGTCTATCATGCTATGTTGGAGAATCCGCGCTTTTGGTCATCCTATGGAGCTGTTGAACGCTCATCTACAACAACATATGCCCTGATAGAAAGAACCAGGCCTGCCGGTGATAAAGAGCCTCATAATGTTTGTAGGGGCATATATCTCACCAACAAAGCGATACAACCTTTAGCCTACCGTAGCGATTCCACAAGCAAGCAAGAGGAAAACCACCGAGATACAAGCGCGTCCGTCAACTCCAACTCCAACTCCACATGCACGACTCCCACAATGATGAAACAATGTCCAAGATATTCCATATCCGGCTCGACAACAACCACTACGAACAAACCATGTAAACCACGCATGGGGACCGAGGCTCGGCATGAAGTTCCTTCACCGTCGATCAAGGAATTCTTCAACATGAGAGAGATGGTCGGTCAAGAAGCATGGAATTCGTAAGGGTAAATCGAATCAAGAGGGAACACTTCAACGCTCCCTCTAGCAGAAGCTGCTTCAATGGTTTATTCAAGAGCCGCCTCAACGCTCTCTCCGGGACCCACGCTCGCTTCAGAATCCTTCTTCAACACTCTCTCCAGGATCCACCTCAACGTTCGCACTAGAAACCACTTTAACATCCTCTCAAGCCGTTTCAACACTCAAGCTACATCAATAATCTGCGCTCTGGTCAAGTTATCTTTGATGTACTCATTGCTCAACATACGTCTCATCTTCATGAGGGCCTAGCGGAGCATGAAAAATCTTGAAGTCGATAGGAGAAGGGTTATCTTGTGGAACGGATATTTTCATATAGTCTAAAGGGCGCGATGAACAACTCATCATCAATGTTCGGCATATCTTTGAAGCTTGTCAACACCTCCCCGACTTGGCACCAAAATTATCCCAGAAGACGTCTCAACAGGAGTTCTTTTCTTCATTCTACAATAAAATACATGAGTCAGTACTTGTATAAAAACGCGTGAGATGTGTAGTCACACACGACAGAACACACATTCACGTTGGAGTACACAAGGCTGGTATTGGGTCCAAACAAATCAAGTCCAAGTATTGCTCATCAAGTCACAAGTCCAAGTCCAGGTTTGCTCAAGTCAAGTTTCAAGTCCGGTATTCAAGTCACAAGTCACAAGGTTTCAAGACCGGTATTGATCAAGTCACAAAACATAAAGGTGACAAATCAAGCCCACGTTCGATCAAGTAGGTGCAGTAACCCCACGTTCGAACAAACAGAAGCCCCACGAAATAGGCGTAATTAGGCACAACCCCACGATCCATCGAAGCCCCTCGGCCAAGAAAGACCGACATCATGCTAGGGGAACACTCTCTCGGACGCCTCTTGAACGTGACATGCTCCAAGGACAAGATAACCCGTCTCTCCTGGTAACATCTAACTTTGTCTCATAAGCTTTGTCTTTAATCAACCATCTCATGCCTACCACACAATGGTGTAACCATTACGTGCTAGGCGAGGGACTTAATGTTGATGGTGGATTTTCATTTAAGGTTAAAATTGTAAAAGCCCCGAGAAAACTATGCGTGACATCTTGTAAAAGATAAAGCCATTAATAAGTGTTGGATACTCCTCACTTAATTCACCTAGAATGGAGCATGTGGCAACAATCCCATTCTCGTGAATACACGAAATTCATCCAGGTTGGAGCATGTAGCAACAATCCCATATACCCTGTGAATTTCTAGCATTATTAATTAATGCGAAATCAGCCTTGTATTTCATGTACTCATTATCGGTGTGGCATGACGATCGAGTGTTGCTCTTACGAGCAACACGAACCTCCAAGCATTATAATGAAACCATGTACGAAATACCCGTACATCCGACTCTCGGTGTGTTATACTAGCCCGATTGAGCCCCTCTCGGTGTGTTATACTAGCCCGATTGAGCATCCGGATCGACCGTATCGGTCCGGATATGATCACGATCATCCAACTCCACAAGCATGATTGGATGACCCCGATCAATTCCATCACCCCCAAGCGGTATGGAATATCCACCCAAACCAACGCGGACCCCGCATGGTCGGCATCCCTCCGAATTGGCCTAGCTTGCCAAAAACGTCCAAACCATAGCATTATGGGGCGGAAAACCCTAAAATTAGGGTTTGCGGCATATTACATGTGTCGCAAAACAGTCTCAACCATCCATCTTCGCGGTATAGATGGAGGGTGTAGATGTAGATTCAAAGGGCCAAGAGCATGTCAACACAATCACCGTGGGCCCACCCACATACTTGACCAATCGGTCAAAACCAACTATGGTTGGTCATCTCGAAAATTGTCACCCAAATCAAGCATGACGCACGGCCTTGAAACCCAAAATTAGGGTTTTGAGCATCACGAGCGTCCATCTTCTCCGGCACGAATGGAGGGTCCAAGATTAGATTAAGCGGTCCGGTCATACCAGCATGACCACCGTGGACCCATCTATTCCCTCACCCGATCGGCCAAGGCATACCATGCCTGGTTATTCCAAAACGCGCGCCCAAACTAGCGTGGTCACACCTCCCAAACCGCAAACTGATCTCGACCACTCAACTTCACCGGACGATTTGGATGGCGTTAGATAACGTTTTTGTGGGATGTTCAGGTATAGGCGTGAACACCAGCCTACCACCTTCACACCGGACCAATCGGCCAAGACCGACCAAGATTGGTCGTCTTGGAACGGGCGCCGGAAAAGCGTGGCGTGCGGCTCTTGCGGCACTAGTTTTCTGTCATAAATTGATCTCGACCACTCAACTTCACCGGATGAATTGAGTGGCCCAGATCATACTTTCGTGAGGTAATGGGTATAGGCGCCTACACCGCCATGTTGTCTACACACATGCACGGTCGGCCTTGTCAAAATTATATCCCATGCTTGGTTTCGACCAAGCTAAAGAGTGATGCTTGCGCACCTCTTCAAAAACCCTAATTCATTAACGGTCGGAGATGAGTGTCTCAAAGATCATCTCGTCCGTCCAACTTCACCCCGACTTGGTTATACAACCCTCGGTCGGAGTTAATTGGTCAGTGAGGCGTCACCACCCATCACTTTACCACACCATGATGCAGTACCTGCATAAAATACACATGATACTTCACAAGTATCAACTTCCTGAATAACGCAGTTATTCAATTCAACATTACATGCTACCTTTCATGGATCCACGATCCACACATTCCAGTACATCAATCATGTCACAAACGGGGATACATATGCGGGGTATTGGTCATGGCGGTTTAACATGAGAAGTGCAAGGCGTGCAACGCGCCATCACAAGAACGTGTTAGGAAGTTATGGACGGTTTCAAACAACAACACATGACGGGAGAAGTGGGCAAGATTCTGATCGTGTCAGCATCAACACACAACTCCACCTTCACTCCAACACTCCACTTCCTCCACTTCCCTTTGTGACCGAGAGACGTGAATAAGGCTCAATGACTTGTATAAATAGGTTCTCCTTCCCTATTTCCACCAACAAGGGCAAGTCCAGGACAAAAAGTACAAGACCGATAAACCAAGTGTTAATACAAAACAATAAGGCTCAATGACTTGATAAATAGCTTGCATCCACCAACAAGGGCAAGTCCGGTTCAAAACACTTTCTGCTACAAGTCATAAGCAAGCCACACCTTCACAATCTCAACACCTTCTTCGCTTCCCTCCCTAAGATCAACCCCATCTCCTTCACTTTGTGACCGAAACAAGTTTGGAACGGCCATTTCTTGGTTTAGGCTGGACTTGCACAGATTGATTTCCAAATCTACAAGCACTCACCGCGCAGTGCATTTGTTTAGGGTTTAGATTCATTCCTCGTCCACACACCCCAAATTACCAAAACCGGCAGGAATAGTTTTCACCCATAAACAATCCCGAGAATATTTTCATTGACTGCCGAGTAATGGGAAGATTTTTTGGATTGATGAGGAGTTATTCTTGGTCCAAAGGTGTATGAATTGTTTGCTGGGGTCGAGTAGAGGGGTGACGGAGTGATTGGGAGCAGTTTAGAACACTACAGAGCCGAGAAAATCAAGCTGCAGAGAATCGCCATTTTCTGCTGCTGTGAAGAACACGAAGAACAAAAGACCACCAGAGGCAGTCGTTTTTTCTACAGTGACAACGACACTTAGACGAGGGTCGCAAAGCTACAGTAACAGCAGCAGATCATCTTTTTTGTTCTTTGTAACAGTGTTTTGCAACAATTATAAACGTTGCAAACACCCGGTTTTCATTATTTTCTCTCCATTTCATCATTTGTACACTTCCTTTGAGCAATAAAAATGAATTTTGAGCTTGTTTCCAACATGATGAGCTAAACCCATCCTCTGGGGCGACGGAGGAAGCTATTTCTCCAATGAAAAGTGGTAATCTCTATTTTATTTAATTTATGCAATTATTATATGATTATTTGCCTTGATAAATAAATAGATAAAATGGTTTTGTTAAACAATTGTTATTTCAGTTGATGGAGCATGCTAGCCTAGGGTTTTGATGTCCCATACTTTCGATCTACAATTGTTATTTCTAAAAATCAACTTTTGGAATATTAAGAATCAATTTGAATGAATGATTTGCATAATTATAATTAGAGAATATTAATCACTTTGATATTGGTAATTAGTGGAATCCATAGCCCCAGTCTTCTCCATATTTTTCATATCACTTGTATTTAAGTTTGCTATAATTTTAATTTAAAATTAAGTCTAAAATCTTCTTTCACAAGTCTTGAACGAACTATTTACTACAACTCAATTGAAAATCACATCAATTTTTGGCGTCGCCGACGCGGACTTGTCTTTAGGCTAGAGTTTTTAGATTTTTTTTTTCATTTTTAGGTTTTATTTGTTTTTGTTCTTCTTTACGTTTTTGGGTTTTTGTCTTTTCCTTACATAATTTGGAATTTGGAGCGAAAGAAAATTTTGCCAAAGCTTTTGGTGAATACCTAAGACTTGGAGTAAAAGGCAAAGCGAAAGGAGCGAAAGAAGAGGATTTTTTTTTATTTTAAAAAAAAGAAAGGCATTTTTATTTATTTTTAGATATTATTTTTTTTAGACTTTCCTTTTCTTTTGCACTTTATTTTTGGACTTTGGACTTTAAACTTTGGGACATTATTTTTAAACCCTACGGAAGGGTAGTTTAAATATAAACTGTGTGCAGAGAAGGACGGCGATTACGATATCGCCTCGGCCCCTTGGGTTCGTACATGACATAGGAGTCGTGGCCCGAGTCGACTACAACGGTTCATCCCCCGTCTGGAACGGGAGGTAAGTTTGTCGAAACACTCGCGAATCCCCTGTCATCGAGTTACTGTATTCCTTCGTGTGCATATATGTTGAGGAATTGAAAACGGCTGCTTTAATTTCCTAGTAAAGGGCAAGGCCTGGCCATACAAGATAAGGGTTCGGATATCATCACCGTTCTCTTCTTGCCCGCCTTAGGAAAACGATACTTAACGCGAACCTAAGCTTTAAAATTTGGAATAGAACGAAACCTATAGGGTAACGAGCTTAATAGGAAAGTCGTTCGAAAAATATTGGTTACTCTTTTAAGCATACTTCGAATTTCATGATGGTTTCTGTTAGTTGAATGCGTGACTGCTCCGCCTTGTAATGCGGTGAGGCCTTGGGTATCAAAGCTCCACGCAGCTTCCCTCGCCTCTATTCAACTTACTTCAACTAGGATTGATTCCAGAGAGGTTTACTCAGATTGTTACGAGTTCCTTTTCGAAAGATTAGAAGCTGGTCTAGAAACAATCTAAGTGGAGCCATCATGCTTTTTTTTTTCTAGAAATCATTAGGTTTGTTGTGGTGGAGTCAGCCTTGTTTGTGTTTGCATAGAACTTCCTTTCCTTTTAGGATTTTTATTTTTCTTTTGTTTTTCTAATGTATGCCAGGGGTTATTAGAGAGCGGGCTTGGAAAAGATACAATCTAGGTCGATTGATTAGTGAAAAACCTAGTAATTCTTCTTGTGGAAGCGGGGATCTCGAAGACTCTTCTTTTGAGAGCCCCGTTTTTGGAAACTTCAGTTTTGAGAATCTGTCTCTTCGTGAGGAAAGTACCCCTAGTACTTCAGTTGTGCCAGCGATGGCCACTTTGAAAGATTACATGTTCCCAACTAGGACCAACCGAGTTTCGTGCATTAAATTTCCAGCCAATACGGCTAATTTTGAGATAAAACCTAGTATTCTTCAGATGATCCCTATATTCTTAGGAAAAGATGACGAGAACCCTTATTTTCATATTAGGGACTTTGAGGAAATTTGTGGGACAATTAGAATAAAAGACCTTACTGATGAAGTTTTGAAACTTAAGATGTTCCCCTTTTCCTTGAAAGATAAAGCCAAGACCTGGCTAAACAACCTACCATCTGAATCCATTGAAACATGGCAGGAACTTATTGCTACTTTCTATATGAAATTCTACCCTAAGCATAAAACTGCAGCTGTTAGACAGAAAATTAGTTCCGGTGTGCAACAAGAGGGAGAGTCTCTTTATAGGTTTTTAGAGAGATTCAATGATCTCCTATCCCAATGCTCACCATGGATTTGATAAGATGAAACTTGTAGAGATTATTTATGATAGTTAAGACTATTCGACCAAAGCCATGGTCGAGTCTATGTGCTTATTTGGTGAGTTCACTAATAAAAGTCTTGAGGATGCCTTTACCTTCTTAGGAGTTGTTGCTTGAGAAATCCCAACGGTGGGAGTCTTGTGTTTGAACTTGTGTTGAACCCCTAAAAGACTCTTGGTTAATAGAAGCATCACCAATATGGTAGATATGAGTTTTGCGTCGGATGCTAAGTTTGCTTCTTTGTCTAGAAGGTTAGAAGCTTTGGAAATGGGTCGATCTAAAAATAGGTCCCTTGGTGAACCTAATAGAACCTCTCAAGTCTCTAGTTGTGGAATAGAGCCCGATAACTCATTTTGGGAAGGTCGGGGTTAGTGAAGAGCAAGCTCATGATGTCTATAACAATGCTAGGTTTGAGGACCGTCGAAGTTTGACCCATACTCGAGAGACCTACAATCTGGTTGGAGAAACCATCCTAATTTTTCTTGGTCTAAGGGCCGAATCAAGGTCGATCTAGCAATTCTCGGCCTCCCCCATGTTTTTGGTTATGCTAAGAACTCTTCGAGTCAACCCCGGTTTGAACCCTTCGGATAAAAAGATCACAAGTTTAGAAGAGACTCTCGCCTCGTTTATTAAAAGCTACGAAAAGATCAACCAAATGGTTGTGCAAGGGATAGAAGAAAGTAAGAGTATAGGTTATGCTAACTCTCGGGCTATTTCCGAGTTGAAAACCCAGGTTAGTCAGATAAATGAGTCTTTGAGGGAAAAAGGTAAGTTTCCTAGTCAAACTCAGCCCAATCCTAGAGGAGTTCATCAAGTAGGTGAAGGACCATCCCATCATGTGAATGCTATTAAAACCCTTAGGAGTGGTAGAGTGATAGACAACAAGGTTTCCACGCCTGATAGTGAACATGTTGTAGGTCACCCTTCCGAACCAGAAACCGAGGAGACTGATAGAGTCTCTAAAGAGACCAATGAGGGTCATATTGAGCCAGGCTTTGTTCCCAGAGCCCCGTTCCCCTAGCTGCTAGTTCCAACTAAGAGGGAGTCCAACTTTAATGATATATTTGAGGTTTTTAAGCAGGTAACTATCAACCTTCCATTATTAGATGCAATTAAGCAGATTCCCGCTTATGCCAAGTTTCTTAAGGATATGTGTACGCGAAAGCGGAAGCTTAGTGTCCAGAAGAAAGCCTTTCTAGCTAGTCACGTGAGTTCTATTATTCAAAACACCACTACTCCCAAGTATAAAGACCCAAGGTCCCCTACCATTTATTGTACAATAGGTAAACACCGTGTTGAGAAAGCGTTGCTTGACTTAGGAGCTAGTGTGAACTTACTCCCATACCATGTGTACCTTAAGCTAGGACTTGGTGAGATGAAACCTACCCAGATGACACTCCAGTTAGCTGATAGGTCCGTTAAAATTCCTCGTGGTGTAATCGAGGATGTTCTTATAGAGGTCGACAAGTTTATATATCCAGTGGAATTTGTTATCCTAGATACCCAACCTGTCCCTGACCCAGAGAACCAGATACCGGTAATTTTAGGTCGCCCATTTTTAGCTACATCCAATGCGATCATTAACTGTCGAAATGGTATTATGAACTTGTCTTTTGGTAATATGACTATTGAGATGAACATTTTTAATATTAGTAAGCTACCCTCTGAACTAGATGACTCGAACATAGAAGAGGTGAACATGATAGGAACATTAGTCGAGGAGTCATTACCAAACACTTTGTTAGAAGATCCATTAGAGAAATGCCTAGCTCACTTTGGGATTGATTTTGATGATGATAATGTGATTAATGAGGTGAATGCTTTGTTAGATTCAACGCCTTTGTTAGACACTAGTAATGGATGGAAACCTAAGTTCGAACCACTACCAGCTTCTAAGTCTACCCTAGTTCCTTCGTTAGAAGAGCCTCCTAAGTTGGACCCAAAACCATTACCAGATACCCTAAAGTATGTGTTTTTAGGCCCGTTTGAGACTTTACCTGTGATTGTTGCTTCCGACTTGGATAGTGATAAGGAAAGTAGGCTAGTGACCGTCCTTCAAAACAACAAGGAAGCTTTAGGGTGGACCATAGCAGACATTAAGGGTATAAGTCCTACTGTTTGTATGCATCATATCTATTTAGAGGAAGATACCAAGCCTTCTAGGGAGATGCAACGAAGACTAAACCCTAATATGAAAGAAGTAGTTCGAACCGAGGTTCTTAAGCTGTTAGATGCATGCATTATCTATCCCATTTCAGACAGTAAGTGGGTCAGCCCGTTCGGGTTGTTCCCAAGAAATCCGGTATTACGTAGTCCGAATGATAATAATGAGTTAATCCCAACCCGAGTGACCACGGGTTGGCGTGTTTGTATTGACTATAGGAAATTGAACAAGGTCACTTGGAAGGACCACTTTCCCCTTCCCTTCATCGACCAGATGTTAGAGAGATTAGCTGGACATAGTCATTACTGCTTTTTAGATGGCTACTCTGGCTATAATCAGATCGCTATTTCCCCAAAAGACCAGGAGAAAACCACTTTTACCTGTCCCTTTGGTACCTTTGCGTATAGACGCATGCCTTTCGGGCTATGTAACGCCCCTGCGAATTTTCAGCGTTGCATGATGAGCATATTTTCAGATATGGTAGAACGGTTCTTAGAGGTCTTTATGGATGATTTTTCAGTGTTTGGATCATCTTTCGATGAGTGCTTGCATCATTTGTCATTAGTGTTGACTAGGTGTAAGGAAAAGAATCTAGTGCTTAATTGGGACAAATGTCATTTCATGGTTCGATCAGGAATTGTTTTAGGGCATATCGTATCTTCTAAGGGTATAGAGGTAGATAAAGCCAAAGTTGACCTTATCAAGACTTTACAGGTCCCAAAAACCGTAAGAGATATTAGGTCATTCTTAGGGCATGTAGGTTTTTATCGTCGATTCATTAAGGATTTTAGCTTGATTTCTAGACCTCTTTGCAATTTAATTGCAAAAGATGTTAAGTTTGTCTTTGATGATGCTTGTTTAGAGGCTTTTGAGAAGCTTAAGACTTTACTTACTACCGCCCCCATAGTCCAGGCACCCAACTGGAACCTACCCTTTGAGATCATGTGCGATGTTTTAGACTATGCTATTGGTGTTGTGCTAGGTCAGCGTGAAAACAAATTACTTCATGTGATTTACTATGCTAGCAAAAATCTGAATGATGCCCAGTTGAACTATACCACTAAGGAGAAGGAACTGTTAGCCATTGTGTTTGCCTTAGACAAGTTTAGACCCTATCTCTTAGGTTCTAAGGTCATAATCTTCACCGATCATGCTGCTTTGAAGTATCTTCTTTCCAAGAAGGATACTAAACCTAGATTGATTAGATGGATCCTCTTGTTACGGGAATTTTCCTTAGACATTAGAGACAAAAAAGGTGCAGAAAATGTAGTAGCGGACCACTTGTCTAGGCTTGTTGTGGATACCCCTGATGATTCTCCTCTTATTAGGGATAGTTTTCCTGATGAACAATTGTTCTTTGTCACCCAATTACCTTGGTATGCGAATATAGTGAATTATCTTGTTACTGGTCGAATGCCCCAACATTGGGGTAAACAAGATCGTTCTAGGTTTTTAGCCGATGTTAAGCACTTCTTTTGGGATGATCCTTATTTGTTTAAGTATTGTCCAGACCAGATTATTAGGAGATGTATACCTGAGAGTGACCGGTCCAGTATTATTTCCTTTTGTCATGATCATGCTTGTGGGGGTCACTTTAGTGCTAAGAAGACTGCTGCTAAGATATTGCAGTGTGGATTCTATTGGCCTTCGTTGTTTAAAGACTCCCATAGTTACTGTGTTACTTGTGAACGTTGCCAGAAATTAGGAACCATTTCCCGTAGGAACATGATGCCCTTGAACCCTATTTTAGTTGTCGAGGTCTTTGATGTGTGGGGTATTGACTTTATGGGTCCGTTTCCTAATTCTTTTGGTAACCTATACATCCTTGTCGCTGTAGACTATGTCTCTAAGTGGATTGAGACGGTTGCGTGTAAAACCAATGACCATAGGGTTGTGATTGAGTTCTTGAAAAATAATATACTTACACGTTTTGGTACACCGCGAGCTATAATTAGTGATGGAGGGTCGCACTTTTGTAATGGAACTTTTAAGCTTTTGATGAAGAAATATGGTATTACACATAAGGTAGCCACCCCGTATCATCCACAGACTAGTGGTCAGGTAGAGTTTTCCAATAGGGAGATAAAACGTATATTAGAGAAAATAGTTAATCCTAATCGGAAAGACTGGTCGTCTAGGCTCATTGATGCCTTATGGGCTTACCGTACTACGTTTAAGATCCCCATTGGAATGTCGCCTTATCGGCTTGTGTATGGAAAGGCATGTCATTTACCCGTTGAGCTAGAACATAGAGCTTATTGGGCTATTAAGCAGCTAAATTTTTCACTTGACAAGGCAGGAGCCCAGAGGAAACTCCATCTCAATGAGTTGGAAGAGATTCGTATAGATGCTTACGATAGTGCTAAGGAGTATAAGAACAAAATGAAACTTGTGCATGATAGAAATATTTTAAGGAAGTCATTTTCTCCAGGTCAAAAAGTTCTTCTGTATGATACCCGCTTGCATCTTTTCCCCGGGAAGTTACGTTCTCGGTGGGCGGGTCCTTTTATTGTTCGCACTGTCATTCCTCATGGAGCTGTTGAGATAGAGACACGGGATGGTAGTAGTTCTTCAAAGGTTAACGGTCAGAGATTGAAACCCTTTTTAGAGCCATTTCCTACAGGTGATGTTGAGGAGGTCCCTCTGGAGGACCCTGTTTACCCTTGATTGACCATCGAGGCGATTGTATGTTGTATATTAGTTTTTGATTTCTCTGTTCACCCAGGTACAATCTTTCCGACTTCTCTCTTTACTGATTCCTCTTGTTACTTTACTTTTTGGTATTGCTCTTTCATTAGAAACATTGAGGACAATGTTAGATTTAAGTTTGGGGTGGGAAAAAACTTTTTGTTAGCTTTTAGTTGCAATAAATAAACTCCAGAGCCTAGAAATTTATGTTTATTAAGGTCGGCACTAACCAATCTAAGTGGATGGAAACATTTTGGTTGTAGGAGTTGAGGAACCAATCTGATTAGATGGAAACATCTAGAAGAGTCTATTCATAAAAGCACAGAGCTCATGTGTTAGAAAAGAAAACATGGTAGTTTCGTCATATCCTCGTGATGGAAACATCGAAAGAATCCTAATCACTTCTTTTTCTTTTTCTTCTTACCATTGCTAGGGTGAAATAGAGTGACTGAACAACAGGAAAAAAAAAAAAAAAAAACCAGACCACTATACCAACCGGAATAAATACAATAAAGTCGACCATTGGTACCCTTGTATATGCCAGCTGAGTTGACCTAGAGTTAGGATTATCGACCACTTTGGTTCCCTTGTATATGCCAAAGTGTGTTGATATTAGTCCGCACCGGTATCTCGACCATTAGGATAGGTTCACCTTAGTCAACATCATCCACGTTTTTCTCTACATCCATCTTCTTAATCTATCCATGTGATTGGTTGGCTCCGGTTTATGATGTCCAGAAACTATCTGAGTAGAGCTCTGTCACTTTATATGAATTTTAGTATGCTTGAGTGCAAACTCGTGTACAACAATTGGAATTTCGCATCAGGGTACTTCCTCCTGTAGTCAATAAGTATGCCAACCAAGGACATTCTTTAGTGCCTTCCAAGGTTCTGCGTAGATAGCTAGGGTCTGGAGTAAAGGTTTTGTGGGCACACCTCTGGTAAACCCTCCGGAGACAACACTCCGCCACTTGGGCCACCTAGCGGTTTAACGGCTTGCTGCACGTGCTAAGTGTAGTCATTTTATTTGCTAGATTAGATTTGCTCGGGACTAGCAAATAATAAGTTTGGGGGTATTTGATAGACACATTTTTGTGTCTGATTTGTCCTCAGTGTCTCTATTGTTAGTCTCGATTTTTGTACTAATTTTGGTGTTTTTATGTTTGTTTAGGTGTTATTGGAGAATTACACTTATGCGGAAAAAGTTGCTCAAAAAGTGCTTTTTGGACCCCCGAAGGACAATTGCTATAAGGACCCTCACTTTTGCTAAGGGGCACCCACGGCTATATATAGCCCATTTATTCATCGCACCCATCTTCATCATTTCAAATTTCTGGTTTTGGCGGGAAAACAAGTTTTGTGCCTGGAAGATTAGGGTTGGACTTTTGGGCGTGCTAGAAGGAGATTCAACTGCCGAATTTAATTGGGTTTGTTCCTCTTGGCTAAACAGGCTGGTATAGGCCTTTTGTTCGACTAATTTTGGCTAGATAACTCGCGAGGAGAAAACAGGGCAACACGTCATGGATGGAGATATTCACGGGATTTGCATGAGTTGGACCGAGTTTGCGCATGCTAGGATGACTCTAACAACCATTTGGAAGGTGACATAGATAAATAAGGAGATTTACCAGCTATGAAACGCGTGCAGGAGAAGGAAATTGAAAGATTATATCCCGAGAATATTTTCATTGACTGCCGAGTAATGGGAAGATTTTTTGGATTGATGAGGAGTTATTCTTGGTCCAAAGGTGTATGAATTGTTTGTTGGGGTCAAGTAGAGGGGTGACGGAGTGATTGGGAGCAGTTTAGAACACTACAGAGCCGAGAAAATCAAGCTGCAGAGAATCGCCATTTTCTGCTGCTGTGAAGAACACGAAGAACAAAAGACCACCAGAGGCAGTCGTTTTTTCTACAGTGACAACGACACTTAGACGAGGGTCGCAGAGCTACAGTAACAGCAGCAGTTCATCTTTATTGTTCTTTGTAACAGTGCTTTGCAACAATTATAAACGTTGCAAACACTCGTTTTTCATTATTTTCTCTCCATTTCATCATTTGTACACTTCCTTTGAGCAATAAAAATGAATTTTGAGCTTGTTTCCAACATGATGAGCTAAACCCATCCTCTGGAGCGACGGAGGAAGCTATTTCGCCAATGAAAAGTGGTAATCTCTATTTTATTTAATTTATGCAATTATTATATGATTATTTGCCTTGATAAATAAATAGATAAAATGGTTTTGTTAAACAATTGTTATTTCAATTGATGGAGCATGCTAGCCTAGGGTTTTGATGTCCCATACTTTCGATCTACAATTGTTATTTCTAAAAATCAACTTTTGGAATATTAAGAATCAATTTGAATGAAGGATTTGCATAATTATAATTAGAGAATATTAATCACTTTGATATTGGTAATTAGTGGAATCCATAGCCCCAGTCTTCTCCATATTTTTCATATCACTTGTATTTAAGTTTGCTATAATTTTAATTTAAAATTAAGTCTAAAATCTGCTTTCACAAGTCTTGAACGAACTATTTACTACAACTCAATTGAAAATCACATCAAGTGTCCATACATGTACTCAAAATGCAAAAAATGTGATGGTTGCGCAGGGTATGGGAAGCAAAAACTGATGCTAACAAAGGAAGGAGATTCTTAAAGTGCCTAAATCAGCCAATCTGCAATGAATTTCAATGGTTGGATCAGGCCGTTCAATCACTAAGATCCACACAACAATCTGTAGATGGATGTTCCAAGTGTGGTAGTGATTCTCTTTGGGTTTCAAACTGTCCAGAAGCTTCACCTGCATCAAAGAAACAAGTGAAACCTGTTGCTGGGTGTGATGGATGTTTTCTCAAAGGGATTCAACTGCTTCAACTTCAACTGAAACTAAAACTAAAACTAAAGAAAAATATGAGATGAAAATGATACTGGACACAAAAGTCAGTGAAGAACTATTTACAGAAATATGTCAGAGATTCAAAGGTGTTAGCATAGAAAAAGCTGAAAATTGAGAATGAAATGTTAACAAAATGTATTCATTACTTAGATTTCAGATTTCAAATCTTAAAGTGTTGTGTAACAGTATCTAGTAATGAAACTAAAAGAAAGGCATTAATAACTGGTCTGTACCCAAAACAAAATGAATGACTAAACAAAAACAGAGTGAAATAGTTTTTCTCAATGCCTTTCCTTTACCTTTCCAAGCTACCCAAAGGCATTAATAGTTTTTCTCAATGAATGTATGTTCTTCATCCTCCAAGATATCAGCTTCAATCACACTTGCTACCCAATCTGAATTTGCCATTATGTTCTTTCCAGTACCAGTTCTGTTAACACAAGTGTGTTTATTAATATACTTGGTAACTTTGATAGTGTTCCCATCTTTTACTGATTGCCTATCATAAAATATGAACCAAAAAAATTGTTAGTTGTTATAAAAAGCAAATTATGATTCAAATAAAGCCATTCAAATCATAATTACATGGGAAGTGGGCTTACTTGTGAGCAAAAATCCTGAATGGGCAAGTAATAACTTTACATTGGCACCTCAATCTCTTTGGGTCATCCTTTATCTTCCTCACTTCAATACAATTTTCAATGAAAACTTTGTCAACCATATCTTGTATTCAGCCATAGTGGGCCATGTCATACCTACTTCAAGTTCTTCTTCACCAGTGTCACAAGTCCATGGTTCCACTTCCTCCCCTTCTGCATCATCATACAGATCATCATACTTCTTTTGATCAGTTTTACCTTCTTCATATCTGTAAGGTTCTTCCTCATCCAAGTCAGTATCAGTTTCACCTCCTTCTTCATCATCCTCAGAGCTTGATGAGTTGCCACTGTGATATTCATCTTCAATAGGCAAGTCATGAATGGTTTGGTACCTCAGGTTTGTACTCTCGGGCAATACATCAAGTTCTTCATCAGCTAACAATGCTTCCAATGTATCATGCTCCTCATCAAGTTCAACTGTTGGCATCTGTTTCTTCTTTGTTGCATGTGATTTTGAAACAACTCTCTTTGATACGGGTACCTTGGCAGGTGATGAAAATTTTGAGGGTGTATGCTGATTAGGCATATCCACTTGTGATGTGTGCTGAGGTGTATCATCAGTTGTATGTTGTGTTGTATCCTGAGGTGGCATTTCCACTTGTGATGTGTGGTGACTTGTATGATTTTCCAATATATCTTCTTCTTCATTTATTTCTGCTTGCCAAAATTCATCATCAAGACTCTCCCAATCTCTGATAACTGGTGCCTCATGTTGAGTTTGTGTTTGTGGCTCAACAACTTCATCATCCACAATAGCAGGAGCATGACCTAATTCTTCACCAACTTCATCAGTCACAACAACTGGAGGAACTAATGGTTCACCAGGCTTCAGAACATTCATAGCTTTATCATAAGTAATGAACAAATGAACTTCATTTGGTACATCTTGGTCTGATTCTTCCCAAAACTTCAGCAGATCTTTCTCTTCATCAATATCATATAAAAACCCATCCTCCAAGTACTGAAATAAGCATTGTGCACCATCCAAGTGTTCAATGCAGTCATGGACACTATCCAACAAGTCCTTTAGGTTCAAATAGTCTCCATCAAATTCAGGCCAGCGCAACTCCTTCCCATTCATATAGTCCATGTAACTAAATCTACCTATTGGTTGTGCATTAGGCCATTTTCCATCATAATGTATATACAGAGTGTTGATACCAAAACAAACCCTAGCACTGTAACAAAACAAAACAGACACCATTTTAAAAACAGAGAAATTGATACAATAATAACTAAAACATAGCATAACCCTCAGCATATGATTTATTTAACCCATAACCCACAACATAAACACCCAGTTTATAAAAAAAATCACATCAATAAAACACCCAATTCCTTAAATCAAAGGGAAAAAAAAATAGTGCAACATAAATTACTTGAACTGCAACATGAATCAAACACCAAACTTCTAACAATCACATCATTATTCAAATACCCACAATGTAATGATGAAAAACAAACAAACCCTAAACATGCAGACTGAATCTTTACCTAAATCATGCATATAAATCAAACCCAAAAAACCAAATCTGTACAAACCCTAAAAACCAAATCTATATGAATCGCAATAATAACGTTTTTCATATCATACTCAATTCCTGAGATGATTAGATCACGAAAATAACGAAACTGAGAATTAAGAAAAAAACCTAAAAATAGAATACTTACAGTCTAGGGTTCTTCATCGCAGATCAACAGAATTGAACACACCCAAATGCGTTTGACAGGTGTGAGCACGTTTTGGGCTAAAAACGCGTTAAATAGTAAAAAAAAACGCGTTTTTTGGAAGTTTTTTTAAAATAACGGGCGTTGTAACGGATAAATAGAAAATTAAAAAAAATTATGATCTGAAATTCCTATGTAAAGGTTATAACGTGCGTGAAAACTTTTTAACGGGTCTAAAAAACGTTGTTACTATGTTTTTTTCTTTTTTAATACTCCCTCCGTCCCTAAATAGATGACCTATTAATTTTTAAATTTTGTCCCACTAATAGATGACCTATATCATTAAGAAATGAGATATTTCTAATGCTACCATTTTAATTGATTATTGTTAGTATAAGAAATATGTATAATTTGATAGTCATGTTTATATTCCTTACATAGGTGTTTTAAAATGCTTTTCACTATATAATTTATTTACGAAAGTTTGATAAAATTCGTGACGGTCAATTATAGCCACTAAAATTTTGTCGGCAGCAATTATGCAATACATGCATAAGAAATGTGACGAAAGAAACAATCACCAATCCAATTTAAGAGAGTGCATAGCCTAGCTAGGTAGACTTGTCCCTTTATTAGATTGCAGAATTTCCATCAAATACCAAGAAGTCGGCAGGGTTTAACAAGTCTATAGGGTACTAGTTTCTAAAAGTGAATCATTGAATGCTTAAAAAACTCAGTAAAGTAGGCATTGCATGGTGAGTTAGGGTAGATTCAAAAACTAAACAAGCTAGACAAGTGAAGAATATTATTTCAAATGAGATGTTCTGGACGACGTGTCAAAATGCATGCATAATGGTTGGTCCTTTATTGAAAATGATTCGTTTCTTGGACTCAGACAAACCCACCATGGGTTATTTGTTCCATGCACTTGCTACATGTGTGGAAACTATACAAATGGGTTTGGGATCAAATCGAAATGCTTCTATCGTTGGTGTAATAAAGAAACGATGGAAAAGTCAGTTGAGTTCTCCTCTTCATGCTGCAGTGTATTTTCTCAATCCTTATTACATCTCTAACCCAGCAACTAATCTCATCAATAATGAAATTTCTGAGCCACAAATTTGTCTTACTGAAGTTATATCAAAAATGGTTAGTGGCCCGCAAGAACAAGCAAAATGCATGCTAGAGGTACAAACTTACTAATATTATCTCTAAATATGTTTAATTAAGTAATTTGAATTTCTAGTAACAATTGTACTTTTCTTTGTTGGCGGGAAGAATGCGAATGATGCAAGGTCAATTTGCATCACCATTTGCACGTATTGTAACTCAACATGGTGATCCTGTAAGTTGGTGGTTATCTTATGGTGCTGAGTATCCATCCCTTCAGAAGATTGCAGTAAAGATATTAAGTCAAACAAATACATCGTCTGGATCAGAGAGGAATTGGAGTGTGTTTGAAAGAATCCATACCAAACTACGTAATCGTTTACTTTCATCGAGAATAAATGATCTGGTGTATGTCCAGTACAATTTGAAGTTGGAACAACAAAGAATTAAAGGTAAAGCAAGGCGACATAACATTGATGTTCACGACGTTCATAGTCTACTGAGGGATGACAATATGATTGACTGGATAGCAGGGGAAGACGAAACACCGGTTTTACCTCAAGAAGAACAATGGTTAAATATGCTGGAAGAGTAAGCCGTTAATAATCCAGAGCATGTCCCTCTACCATACAACTGGCATGATCCTGAAGTTCAAATCCCATACGAAAGGTTACCAGTGAGTGACTTTGTTTATGAATTTGGTAATCTTTCATTTGGAGACAATACACAAGGTTATGAGAATGCGAATCCAACATATGATTCTCGTTACACTTCCGATCGCTCTGACCATGGTATTCAACATATGAACGAAGGATATAATTCTAATATTGATAACAATAATTAAGTAGGTAACAATGATGATGAAAATGAAGGAGGTTATGATGATGATAATGAAGGTTATTATGATGATGATACTTATGCAAATGAAGACAGCCAGTATTCCCACGACGATGACTATGATGTGCAAAGGAACCGCCGAGAAAATGAAGTATACATGAATAAATCAAAAAAGGTGGTGGTCGTAGTTGGTTCGCGTAGCTTTTAAATGATGAACACTAGTTTAACAATCCTATGTTTTTTAAATTTGAAGTTTTTAATCCTATAGTTACTTTATCATTTAAAAAAATTTATTTTGAAGTTTTAAGCTTTCAATCCAGAGAAAGAAAAAAACTTTAAAAAAATGGTAAGAAAGTTATTTACACGATTATAACGTGCGTGATAACGGGAAAACAGTTCTAAAAAACGCATGTTAAAATGTTATTTAGAAGAAAAAACATTCAAACTAATTTTAGAATAACGGTTATAACGTGTATGAAAACCGAAAACGCAAAAATCATCCCACTAAAAACTGCCGTTATTTCCTATTTATCGGCATTATAAAGGAACGGGGTTCGGGGACCCTCACGGCCACGGTATATGGGTGTGACCGTTTTAACGGTCGTTTTTACCGAAAAAACGGGTGTTTTTCAAACCTTGATATAAATCAAACCCAAAAAACCAAATCTGTACAAACCCTAAAAACCAAATCTATATGAATCGCAATAATAACGTTTTTCATATCATACTCAATTCCTGAGATGATTAGATCACGAAAATAACGAAACTGAGAATTAAGAAAAAAACCTAAAAAATAGAATACTTACAGTCTAGGGTTCTTCATCGCAGATCAACAGAATTGAACACACCCAAACACTTATCGTCTTTCTATTGTAAGAATATCTTCTTCTCTTCGATCAACACCTAAAGATGAGCAAAACACGATTTGGGGATTTTTTTCCTCTTCTCTGCAACTGGTTTTAGGGTTTTTAACTCTCTCCTGTTTTTTCCCGCTTGATATAGGTGGTAGTTGAAGAGATAAGACGCGTGTTCTCCTCTAATAGGTGTACGAAAAGGTGAAGTCTTAATAACCACTTGCTTTCAGACATAGGCAGAACCGTTGGATCTAGCTACTTAGATGTAATACACGTGTTTCTCTTTTGTTTTGTAGTCGAGGGTATTTTGGGAAGGTGACAAAACACGTGTACAGAATCTGCCACACGTGCACAAAAAGCTTTGAGTCATCTAACCGAGACATGACTTTCTTAATTCCTAACGATGGGAGGAAATGCTAATTTGAATCTATTTGGGAAGTAAACGCTAATTAGCTATCTTTAAAGGGGAGGAAACACAAACTAGCCCAAAAAAAAAAAAAAAAAATACAATTCATTGTACTTTCTTTAAAACAATTAGCTATCTTTAGCTCTGATTATCTAAGAGCAATTTAAAACGATTTTGAAGGTACCACTCGGCAGTCGGCACACTCGAAAAAACTGGAATAGTTGACCGGCAAACATATTTGGCCGACAGGCGCAGTTCACTTCATACACGTAGACACCCACTATCGAAAACACACAACATCCCTACGATTAAATGGCGCGTTTTCCAATCCCTACGATTAAATGGCGCGTTTTCCAATTTTTTCAAAACTACTGAATATCTTTGGGATTTTTAATCCATTCACTTGGAAAAGCCAGCCACAGATCTAAAACCTCATTAAGCTTCATTTTCACAGCATTTCTTATGAGAGACCCCAAGAGCTTTGTGTAATTTCAATTTCTTTTTCTCTTTTCTAATTAGGGTAGGGGGATTCTTGCATTTGTGGAGGATGCCTCCTGCAAATAAAAAAATTCATCAAAAGAAGAAGAAAAAGAAGTTAGAAATCAATGACAATCTAACTCCGATTTTATCAGAAGAAATTAGAAATTGGGTTGAATTGCCTCCAGATGTTCTATCTCTTATATTTCTCAAATTAGGCGCAATTGACATCTTACTTAGGGCTCAGCCAGTATGTTCAACCTGGAGAAAAGCATCCAAAGAACCTTCGCTGTTTCGTTCAATAGATACGAGGAATACTTGGGAATCGTTCAAGGTGAGCTTGTATGATACGAGGATTGGATGGGCTTTGTTTCAGAATAACATGTATGATATTGAAACGCTGGTGAAGAAAGCTGTGGATAGGAGCTGTGGCCAGGTGGTTGAGTTCTCTTTGGAACGATTTTGTAGCGATGAGCTTTTGGCGTATATTGCTGATAAGTAAGTGAATTTTATCTCTTAATTTGTTTTGAAATTATGAATTTCTTGTTGTTCAATTGCATTTTTTGGATGATTTTTCCTTACATCGTGTGTCTATTGTAACTGTTATGTTAAGTATTTTGTTCCATCTATGGCTTGTCTAGGATAATGAAGTTTGTGCTGAACTGTTGACTGATTTCAGAACACACATGATCCATTACATTTTTGTTCCTATTTCTGCAAGAGCAAAGCATTAGCTCTATCCAACTGGAGATCATTAGATTTCACATTCGTTTACGAACTTGCAGTGTTGAATAACTACAAGTGGAAACCCTATATATGTTGGGCACAAGCTATACCGTAACTAGTAAACAATAAACACTACCACTTTCCTGTTATCTTTTTAGCAATTAAAAACTAACTTGACTTTGTTGGGGATACAAGTCTGACGCCTTTGTAGTTAATTGCTCTTTCCACTATTTGTTGTATGTAGAATTCTTCCTAAGGTATGTTGATTCTAAAACATTTTCGGATTGAATGTAGAAGAGTTAAGGTAGGTAATAAGGGCTGTTTGAATGCAAGTGTAATCTTCCTCCTGTGGATATTACTCTTGTTTGCTGTGACGGAGCCTCGAGAGGAAATCCTGGGATTGCAGGATATGGCTTTGTTGGCAGAAATAGTACTGGCAGTTTCCTTAAATCCGAGTCTGGTTGTTTCGGTGTGGCAACAAACTTTCTAGCTGAAGTAGTGTCTGTTATTAAAGCTCTTGAGCAGGCTGCTGAAGTTGGTTTGTTGCATATTGTTTTGCATTCTGATTTGGAAGTTGTGATTAGTGCTTTTATTTCTGGGAATATTACCTTGGATCTTTATGGCGAGATGCCAGAATCAGCAGATCCTTTACTTTGATTGCAGTTTAGACATGGTCTTAGAGAGATAAATTTCTCTGCTGATCTCTTTGTAATAAAGGGAGTCATGTTAAGTCGTGGTCAGTCTGTAAGATATGATTCCAGACCTCAGCTCCAGACTTGAATGGCCTTCTGTAAACTATTTTAGATTTAGCGGACCATTTTATGCTCTTAGAATCATAGGCCAACCTTGGGTTCAAAGATTCTAGTTGCTCCAGTGTGAACTTTATCGGTTGAGTATGCATTTTTGTTGAATGTACTGCATCACTTTTATGAGTTGTGTAAATAAATCATATTTTAGAGCATGCTTATCCGATGTGCAAGATATTACTCTTGAATATCCATATACCCCTGTTAATGTGAAAAATTCCATCTTGTGATATTATAGTTCATCTAAGTGAAGATTGGCTTAAAAAATATTTTACCATCCGAAAAAAATTATTTTGTTGTATGCTTTGCAACAATATCTGGAACTCCTCCATATTAAATTATCTATTTTCAGGTCTGGTTTCTTAAGATGTCTTCGGCTTGTATCTTGCTATCAAGTTGGCGATGATGCATTGATTAACGTGGCCAAGAAAGCTGTCCTGCTGGAGGAACTTGAAATATGCCACTGTTCGTTCTCTGGGGATGTGCCTGATATGCTTAAAACAATTGGGAAATTATGCTCGCAGCTAAAATCATTCCGGCTCAACTGTCGAGGCTACAGGCTGCCACACAGAGATTGTGATGATGAGGCACTAGCCATTGCAGCAAACATGCCTCAGCTGCATCGTCTTCATCTTTTCGGGAATAAATTGACCAATGTGGGGTTGGGGGCCATTCTCAATGGCTGCCTGCATCTTGAATCTCTCGACCTCCGTCAATGCTTCAACCTTAATCTAGAAGGGGTTCTACTGAAGAGCTGCAAAGAGAGGCTTATAAAACTAAGGCTCCCAAATGACTCCACCGAGGACTATGAGTTTAATGCTGTAAATGTCGATGGAGATGATGATTACGAATCATTTTATCGCTACAGAGTCATAGATTTAGGTGATGGGAATTACTGCGGCTTAGATTAGTTCCGAAGAGTATGAAATACTATCTTTTGAGTTTTAATCAATGACCGAGTCCATTGTTGTCCTCTGAATGTGATAATCTTTGGACAAATCAGAAGTCGTAGCAGCCGAATCAAATTGATGCTCTAAAAATCAGTGGCGGAAATGAACGGGATGTTCTGGGCTAAGTAAGGGGGCTGAGTAACGTTCTTAAGCCGCGTGAAATTAAGGAGGTGAAGTTTGGATTTGAAGTTCTTAAACAAGGAAACGACGTGTTTCCTACTTCCAGTGTGAAAGTCAGATAGCTACGAAAGCTATATAAACAGGAGCAAACGCATATAAGAGGGGGAGGCCAAAAAATGAGAGTCTTGTTAATAGGAGGGAATGAATGGATTAGAGGAGGGAAGGATTTTGAGGAGGGAATTAAAATGTCAGAGGAATTGACTTTTTAACTTAGAGATGTAATGTCAAAGATGTCCCTAAACTTAAAATCAACAATTATCTTCTTCCCAAAAATTAAGTTAACCTTCTTTCTCTAAGAATACAATGACGAGCGGTAAAAGAGGTGTGAAGAAAAGGCATGGAAATGATGTTTTCCCAATTGGGTTTTTTAGAGTGGCCAGTTGATTGTATTTGCTCATCATTGATTGTCAATTGATTTCAATGAGGATTTGTTCTTGCTCCGGCCAATCGTTGAAGCCTTTTTATCTCTTCAGGATGCTGGATTTTGTTGTGATACAAACCCCTCTAATACAGTGTTTTCCTTTTTTAGACTTTCCTTATTTAGCTTGTTTGGTTAAGGTAGTTATTAAGTTAAAGTTAGTATTCAATTAGAATTGATGCGCAGGCTTGCTTACCAAGTAATATCAGCTATAAATACTTGAGTCGGTTAGTTATGAAACTTAAGCAAATACAATTAACCTTCTTCACGTCTTCTTACAACTCTCTGACTCTCGATGTCTCTTAAATCTCTCTCAACTCTCTTTTCTTGTTTCAAATCTCATATTTTCCTGTTAGTTAAGTTCTTTGATATTTGTTAAGGTACTGAACCATAACATCTGTCATCAGAGCAGGTTAGATCCTTCAAAAAAAACCCTAAATTTTTTTTTAAGCTTCCGCTAGCGATCGTGACACTTACTGAAGAAGTTAACCAGCTTACAGCTATGATGAAAACTTTGAACACAACAGTTACAGACTTTGTGCAAATTGTTACAAATACTTCAGACAATGAAGATCAATCAAGAGTTGTTGTCATAGATGCACTGATGAAAAGAACGCAAACTTTACATAATGCAAGTTTGCAAACTATCTTAGATAATCATAAACAAGAAATGGCTATTGTGATGAAGCAGAACACGCAGAATATCAACACTATTGCTGCTAATATTACTCGTGATATGGAATCCCTCCTCCTTGCGCGTTTTCCTATCAATACACCTCCTGGATTTGGTGGTTCGACTGGCGGTAATGGCATCAATGGTAACAATGGTATGCCTGGAAGTAGTGGTTCAGGTGGAAGCAATGGTATATTAGGTTCTCCTATTCCTATACCTAATAATTTGAAGTTTCCTACTTTAGAAGGGACTGACCCAGCTGGTTGGATATTTCAAGCCGATCAGTATTTTCGTCTTCACCATACAGCTGAAGGCTTAAAGATTGACATTGCTACTTCTTATTTCAAGGGAGAAGTCAATGCTTGGTATAGATGGGTTCAAAATAAGCTCACTAATCCTACATGGCTACACTTTTGTTCACTTGTTCATGAATGTTTTGCTGATAAAAAATTTGCTAATCCACGTTTGGCGATGTCAACAATTTCTCAGCAAGGTTCAGTATGTGATCATATTAGAGAATTTGAACAACTTCTTATTTTGTTACTGACTTGCCAGACGATTATATCATTGATCTCTTTATCAGATCTCTTAAAAAGGAAATTCGATCTGTTGTGGAGGTATTTGAACCATCAACGTTAGCTGCAGCTTTTATGAAAGCTATAAAACAAGAAGATTTGTTACTTTCAAACTCTTCTTTTTACAAATCTGTTGCGAGATCAAATCCATACAGACAGTCATCTCATTCATATCTGATAATACAGCTAATTCACCTTTTAAGAAGAATACAATTCACTCTGGAGTTAAGCATCTATCTTTAGAAGAGCAACAACAAATACGTGAACTAGGTCTTTGTTTCAATTGTGATGCACAGTATAAGGCTGGACATATTTGTGCAAAACCATTAGCTTCTAGATTATTAATTCTAGAGATGACTCATGAAATCAACTCTGAAGGTGAAGAAGAAACAACAACATCTGATACGGAAGAGATGGTTACTCCTACAGCTGCAAATCACATGCATCATGCTCTTACTGGCTCTTCATTCCCTAACACTATGCGAGTCACAGGTTACATTACAGGTCAGCCACTCACGATTTTACTTGATTCTGGTTCAACTCACAATTTCTTACACCCTATAATAGCTAAGAGATGTGGCATTTGAACTAACTCAGTTCATGATACTATGAATGTTCTGGTTGGTAATTGAGGAATTCTAAAAACCCAAGGAACTTGTTCTGATATTTCTATGAAATTGCAAGATTATCAGTTCACTACTGAGTTTTTCTTATTAGAATTAAGTGGTTGTGAGGCAGTGCTTGGAGTGGAATGGTTAAGAACTTTGGATAATATCTCTTGGGATTTTAAGAAATTACACATGAAGTTTACTTCCAATGATCAAGAACATACCTTGGTGGGTAACACGTCAGCTTCAATTTTGCTACTTGATAGTATTCCAATGCAGAAGGTCTTTCAAAATACTTAACATGGATTTATATTTCAATTGGTCATGCACTCAACTGCTTCTGAAGATAATTCTCAGGTAAACACTGAAGTTTCAGATTTACTCTTACGTTTTTCTGATTTGTTTGCTTCACCAACTGATTTACCACCTCAAAGAGAGCATGATCATCGTATTCCCTTACTGCCTAACTCATCACCAATGAATGTTCGACCATATAGATATCCTTATTTTCAGAAAGAGGAGATTGAAAAAATTATTTCGGAACTCAAAGATGCAGGATTAATTAGAACTAGTTCTAGTCCTTTCTCATCCCCTATACTCTTAGTTCGCAAGAAAAATGGATCTTGGCGTATGTGTGTGGATTATAGAGCACTTAATAAGGCTACTGTCAAAGATAGATTTCCAATTCCAATTGTGGATGAACTTCTTGATGAATTACATGGTGCGATAATATTTTTAAAAATTGATATGCGATCTGGTTATCATCAGATTTGTGTGCATTCAAATGATATACATAAGACAGCTTTTCGCACACATGATGGCCATTATGAATTTTTGGTAATGCCATTTGGGTTGTCCAATGCTCCTACAACTTTTCAAAGTTTGATGAATGACATTCTTCGTCCTTATCTTCGAAAGTTTGTATTGGTATTTTTCGATGATATACTTATCTACAACAAATCTGAATCTGAACATATTCAACATGTGAAACTGGTGTTTGAAGCTTTGCGTGCACACCAGATGTTTCTGAAACATTCTAAGTGTGACTTTGCTAAGGAGACAATAAGTTATTTGGGTCATATGGTTTCTTCAGCAGGTGTATTAGTTGACTCTGATAAGATATTTTGCATAAAAAATTGGCCTATTCCAACTACAGTGAAAGCTTTGAGAGGATTTTGGGATTGGCTAGATATTATCGTAAGTTTGTTAAGGATTATGGTAAGATTAGTGCTCCACTTACCCAATTACTCAAGTTGGATGCCTTTGTTTGGACTCCTGAAGCGACTACAGCTTTTCACAAACTCAAAAAAGCTTTAATTAGTACACCAGTTCTAGCACTTCCAGATTTCACTAAGGAATTCTGTTTGGAATGTGATGCATCAGATAATGGTCTTGGAGCAGTGTTAATACAAGATAAAAGGCCTATTGCTTACTACAACAAATCACTTTCAGGTAAGAATCTTAATCTTTCATTTTACGACAAGAAAATGTTGGATATAGTCAATGAAGTCAATAAATGGCGACATTATCTTCTTGGTCGACATTTTAAGATATACACTGATCATAGGAGCCTTAAATACTTCCTGAAACAGCGTATCTCTTCAATGGAACAGCAAAAGTGGTTGTCCAAACTACTTGGTTATGATTATGAAATAATTTACCGCTCTCGTGCTTTAAATATGGCAGCTGATGCATTATCTCGTGTTACTGATTGTCAATTAATGGCAATTACTACACCTATATTTTCTGGAATTATTGACATTGTCCAAGAATGTCATAATGACACTGAATTGAGTATTACCATTGTAAAGTTACGTGAGCAACAAGATTTTATACCTCATTACACTTATACAGATGGAGTTCTTCGTTATAAGAACATAATTGTGGTAGCATCCACATCTTCATGGTGCTCTAAGCTTCTGTATCAATTTCATTCAACTCCAACTGGTGGACATGCTGGTTATCTGCGTACTTATAAGGGCCTTCAACAAAAATTTAATTGGTCAGGCATGAAAAAGTCAGTTAAGGATTATATAGCTTCTTGTGATACTTGTCAATGCAACAAGGCTGAATCCATTTCTCCTTACTGCATCCTTTATCCATACCTACTGATATTTGGTTAGATATATCTATGGATTTCATAGATGGTCTTCCTCCATCTAATCGACGAACATCTATTCTAGTCGTGGTGGATCGTTTGTCCAGGTATGCACATTTTGTGGCTCTTGTACATCCTTATTCAGCTAATACTGTGGCTGAAGTTTTTGTTCGTGAAATAGTTCGCTTACATGGAATGCCTAAGAGTATCACAAGTGACAGGGATTCAATTTTCATGAGTCATTTTTGGGAAGCTTTCTTTTCGCTTCAGCACACACAACTTTGTAGAAGTTATGCGTATCATCCTCAATCTGATGGTTTGACTGAAGTTACAAATAAAACTTTAGAATGTTACTTACGATGTTTTGATGGAATCAAACCTAGTGATTGGTTGAAGTGGTTACCTTGGGCTGAGTGGTGGTATAATACTAGCTTTCATACAGCAATCAAAATGAGTCCTTACCAAGCTGTGCATAACAGACTTCCTCCAACAGTTTCAACGTATATTTCTGACTCTACTACTCTCCATGCTGTGGATGTAGTCCTACAAGCTCGTGACCAAGTTTTGATGATTCTGAAGTCTAACTTACAAGATGCTCAGTCAAGAATGAAAGTTTATGCTGATGCACATCGAACTGAAAGAACTTTTTCAGTTGGGGATTTGGTTTTTCTCAGTCTACAACCATATCGTCAGACAACTGCAACAACTTCATCTTTTTCAAAGCTCTCACCTAAATTTTATGGGCCATTTAAGATCTTAGAAAAGATTAGAACTATGGCTTATCGATTGGAGTTACCTCATTCTAGTAGAATTCATCCTGTGTTTCATGTTTCACTCTTAAAACTCAAACTTGGTGTATCTGACATTGTGCAGACTGAACTGCTTGTTACAGTCGATTATGGAAAGTTGGAGCCTGAATCAATCTTAGATCATAAGATGTATAAGAAGGGCAATGTTGCTGGTACAAAATGGCTCATCAAATGGAGAGGTCGTGCTATTGAGGAAGCAACATGGGAGGTTGCTGATGAAATATTATTGCGTTTTCCAGAGTTTCAGACTTGAGGACAAGTCTTTTTTCAAGCAGGGTGGGATGTTGTGATACCAACACCTCAAATACAGTGTTTTCCTTTTTTAGACTTTCCTTATTTAGCTTGTTTGGTTAAGTTAGTTATTAAGTTAAAGTTAGTATTCAATTAGAATTGCTGCGCAGGCTTGCTTACCAAGTAATATCAGCTATAAATACTTGAGTCTATTAGTTTTGAAACTTAAGCAAATACAATTAATTTTCTTCACGTCTTCTTATAACTCTCTGTCTCTCAATCTCTCTCAAATCTCTCTCTCAACTCTCTTTTCTTGTTTCAAATCTCATATTTTCATGTTAGTTAAGTTCGTTGATATTTGTTAAGGTACTGAACCATAACAGATTTTAATATCCATACAACTCGTTCGGAACAAGACGAATTTTAACGACAGTAACCAACCCAAAATATCGTTTGGAATTTTATTTCCCTTCAAGTTCCTGTCTAGTAGTTGATTAGGGTTCATAGAGGTGAGGGTAGGATAGGTATTTACATGAAAATATGAAATTTATGGTATTATTTGGTATAATTAATGGTTGGCCCGATTTTGACTTAGAAAAATAGAATTCCTTCCCTTTGGATATCCATTTCTTCCCTCCTAATAACAACACCCAAAAATGAGAGCTAGGGGTTTCGTATTGGTCATTTTTCCTTTTCTCTTTAACATTTTCTTAGGTTTTAGCATGCCTATGGATTGCTTGTTTTCTTGTCAGGGTGATGGATGAAAATGCAGATCTTAATTCATATTCTAAAACAAAGTACAATTTATTTATTTTCGTGCTTAATATATTGTTTTGAGTATCTCAATTGAAGGCAGCTCATGCCATACTATAGTGAACATAAATCAAAACTGGTCAAAAATCTGAAATATGAACACTGAACCATCAGTTAAACATTTTATATGGAAAGCAGCTCATGCCATACTACCAAATAGTATGCGAATGGCAGCCATCCTTCCAGATATTGATACAAAATGCAAACTTTATGGTGAGGGCCAGGAATCCCTAACTCATCTTTTCATAAAGTGTAACTATACCGTTCAGGTCTGGCAACACTTAAACTTTGATATGAATTTCATTGTAAATGGAGCAACTGAGTTCCATGAATGGCTGAATGATTACATGGAAAATAACAATAAAGAGGGACATGTTGTAGAATGGAATGTTCTATGTAGTGTCACCATATGGCATATTTGGAAGATACGATGTGATGTGGTTTTCAAAAACAAAATTCAAGACAGTGCAACCACAACGAATGAGATCGTAAAATTCATAAACAATTATACAATATCTATAACACCGGGATACAATGTCATACAAACATTGTACTACAACCCAATCAATTATGAAAACCTTACAGTAACAGATAATGAAACTACTGATTACACATACTTGGGAAGGATGATAGGCTACATGAACCTAAAATTGAACATAGCTTTGACAATGATGAATGCTGGATCAAATGCTATCATTGCCCTAACCTTATGTGACTATTCAGGAACCATTAGAGAAACAAGAGGTATCAGCACAAATTGCACTACCACAGAACAACTAGAGATCGAAGGTGCAGAAGCGTCTTTCCGATGGGCAACAGACTGGAGTGGGCACATAATTACTTTCAGAAGAGATTCTCGCCAGACTCTCATGCGGCTGATAGGAGTGTACGCAAAAGTCAGGGAGGAAAGATACGCAATTAGCAGAGATGTTGGAAACAACACAAAGATTGATATAAAGTTCAGAGTGAATGCTTTTATTTTGATAAAGAGAATAGATATAGTATGGGTAGCTAAACTTGTAGTCTTTTGTAATAAGTATGATATTAAAAATACTTGGAAATAAAATAGCCTATGGGAAATTCTAAATTATCTAAATATCCAAACTTGGAACCATGATGTAATGATACACCGAAACTCCCCTTATGGAGCAGCAGGTAATCCTATGTTTAATGTATGAGGGAAACCTCTTTTTGCAAAAAAAAAAAAAAAAAAAAAAGTATCTCAATTGATGTTGATGCACGTTGAATCATTGATTAAACCAAAATAAATTGATAGTTGAATATGGAGATGAATAAAAAATGGAATAGGGCACATACAAAACAATTGCTTCTGGATAATAGGCAAAGGTGATAAATTTGATATGTGGGTTATTGGATTCCTAACAGGAAACCATCGTTTCTGAAACCAAGTACATGAAATGAGGGTCTGAACAAAGTGGGTGACCTTTTAACTCGAAAATAAAGAATGGGATGTTTCTAAATTAAATGTCTGTTTTGATTCTGAATTGGTTAGTATCATAACACAAATGCATATGTCGGTGGATGACAGAGAAGACCGAGATGTATCTGGAATCTTTCTACTATGGTAAATTCACTGTCAAATCTCATATAATAAGTTGAATAAAAATTGTAACAACCCGTCTAGATGGGCTTTAATCTGGAGGTTAAAAGTTCCACCCTCTATCAAAAAAATTATATAGAAAATGTCTCAGGCTATTATACTAAATAGTGAAGGAAGCAGCAATAACATAAACAAAACTTGCAAAGTATGTAATCTATATAGTGAATTTCTGTATTTTTCTGGAATGTAATTTCGCAACCCAAGTCCGGAACCAACAACTTTTCATGAACTTCAAAATGTCTCATTTGAAACAAAACTCAACAACTTGTCATGAACGGTTAACCAATCTTTTTAACTCTACAAAAGAGATAGTTAACGTATGGTATAAGTGGAGTTATGCAACACACTATATCTTGGTACATTTGGAAGTCCATATTTAGTAATGCAATTTGCAATAAGAGCCAAAATATTTGGGTCACAACAAATTCAATAGTGAAATATGTTAGAGCATTGCTCGATCGAACTTGCAAGTTTTACTATCTCATGCTTGTTCTCAATATTAGATGCATAAAACTATATCTTGATTTCTGGTCTACTTAAGTCAAGTCTCAGACTAGGATTAGAGCATGATAGTCAAGTATCATACATCATTGAATAACCCTTGAAGATTCAACTGAATACCAAATGAAGACATTTGAAGAACTTCATCGAGAAAGAGGTATGTGAAGACTGGACCATCCTATTTACTCACGGCATTATCATTCTATCTTTACGAGACTAAGTCGTATGATTTTTAGTAGACTTAATATTGCAAGGAATAAGTTTCGAGTCAATCTTGTCTTGTTAAATATCCATAAATATGAATCAAGCAATGGATGTTCATAGATTCTTAGAAATCTTAACTAAGAAGAATTTATTATTCAAGAACTATTTTTGTTTCAAGTTGATAATTTGGAATCCAAGAAATGATGTATCATATCTACGACGATTGAGAACGTTTCAAAAACATTGAATTTTGAGTTTTTAGGACCATTGAAATTTGGACACATAGTAGGTACACATACCTAGTACGCTTGCCATAGGCATCTTTTGAGGTGCGAGTTCCGTAGCGAAGGATTGTTTTACGTTAGCATACCATGTACAACAAAGAAAAAGAAAAGAAAATAAGATTTAATAAAATTTATAAAATCAAGACAATACAAGTTGTGGAAAAAATTGAGTGATAAAGTCCTTTGACGCGTGCACCCCAAAGGGCCCGGGCCTCAGTTCGTGAATATCTTTTGGCATGTAAACCCTCACGAGACTACAAACGCTTATCCTAGCTCCCCGATAGTTAGGATTTCTTATTTTTCGTTTCACTTCGAACCGGTTCATAGCTATGTTTACCCCTACATATACTTACCTAGTACGAATTAAGCAGATGCTCATATTTTCACAAATACGTTTGGCATCATTATAATTCTCATAAACAGTTATAAGACATCTTTGATCACTAAATCACTTTGTGTTTGTAAATCATGATTTAATTCTTGAGTATTAAATGAAAAAGATTATATGCTTATACGTTCATATGGCATATTTTCTATGAACTATCATTATACACGGTTACCCTAGACCATAGTGTATATTCTTCTATATAATTTTGATGTAAACTTCTCACATTCTTACATGAACTCCTAACAAGACAAAATATTTGCTTGAATCTCAAGTTATCCATAGTTTTGAAAGTCTATAAATAGAGAGATTCAAACAATTGGGAATTCCAATTCCTGGCATTTTTGTGTCCTAGTTGCTTGCTAGAGTCGTGAATCATAATTAGGTTTATACTTAAAGACTTCACTTAGGGATCCGTGAAGCCATGTCTGAATATCTTTACCGTGATTGTTATTACCATGTATCCTGATTTTTTTCCCTGTATGGTTTTCGTCAATCTCCAATCAAGAAAGATATAGATAGAAATCGCAAATTTCTCTTCCACTCAGGCTTTATGATTCCTCAAGATATATATCTATAACTATTTTTTGTTAAACAGTTTAATATTGTTCTTGAAAGGTGGTTAGTAATCTAGGCTTCTCACCTAACTCAGTGTAATTGTTCCGGATTCGTTAGGTTTGCTAGCTTTTTCTACTGCAAACATATTTCCAAGCCTTGATCTAAATGATTAAAGGGAAATAAAATTGGCGTATTTGTTAAAGGAAGATTGGTATCAAAAGCTTCACTTAGGTTGAAGCAACTTTTAGGTTGTAAAAAAACGTCAGCTAAGGGAATCAATTTGGTAGAGCCTTGCAAGGTTCAAGAGACGTAAGAAGCACGACTATAACTGAATTGCTTTGAGGGTTAATTCAATCTCAACCACATTCCAGTCTGAATTCTGATAGTAGGCTAGTTTCTATAGCGACTTAATATGGTTTGGTGTTCAAATATGGAGGAGGTCCCAGGTCTTTTTTGCATGTGCAGTTTTCCTCGCTAACAAAACTTCTGGCATCTTGTGTTTTTCCTTTTCCATGTTATATTGTTATATCTTTATAATAAGAATAACGCAAGGAATATGTATTCAGTCTAGGTAGTTTAAGTCCTTATTGATTGTGATTAATACGAGACTTTTTCTTGTAAAATTCGTATCTTTAAAGATAGATAACAAGTTTCACACTTGGTAGAATTTGGATCCTCTTGATTTGGATACGACTACATTGATCTTGGATATTGATTTTGAGATCGTCCAAGAATTCTTCTATACCATCAGGTTCACGGGCTTTGTTGTATAGAAATATTGATTCTGGGAGATAAGAAAAAAACTCTATATATACATATAGTTCAAGGATATTTAATTAGATCTACTTGCAATTGTATTAGGTTTTGTCCGTACAGGTTGCCAATTTTTATTTTGGCGTAGTGTACTTGGTACCCTCTCATTTTCAAAATATATACTTTACGTGTGAACAAGACCAATTAGAATCTAACTCAAAGCCTCTATTATGACTCTTTGCATGATGAAAATATGAAGATTACAACTCTAAAATGCAACAGTTATCCGGGTTCCATGAGATACATAATCAACACAACTTTGCCCATGTTACCGGATATCTATGGTTCTGCAAAAGGACTAACTTTGGTTGATAATGCAGGAATATGCAGAGAAGCCATAGGAGAATTCTAATGATGGAATTCAAGGGAGCTACTAGACACAAATGGATTTGAAGTTGCTTTCCAATGGGCTACAAAACTAAGCGGCCACCATATTGAATTCCAAAGAGACTCTCAAAATACTCTCAAACTATTGATTGGAATATACCCTAAATCAAGGAAGAGAAATTCAAGAACAGTTCTCATTTTGAAGACTATAAAAAACGTCTAGCCAATTTCAAACCAATGTCCTTTAATTTAGTTAGAAGACCTGATAATTTATTTGTGGCAAACAAATATACCATATGTAAACTATTGATCATAAACATTAGATGAAGAGGAGATCAATTTAACAATTTAATCCAGAAAAATAGTATGAATCCGGAGTTCAATTTCCCAATTTACGTATAGTCTTTTACCTATTCGGGGTAAAAGGTTCGGTTCATATTTCATATTTCTTATAAAAAAAAGAGAGTGATGGTTTTTTATTTATAATCTTTTCTTGGTTATGCCATGTACATTTCATAGTTTAGTATTAAACAAATCGGTTCTACTGACCCAATTGATCATCATTCCATAACTATTCTTTGACTTTTATATCATATATATCTAGCACATTGAATATTTAATTTTATGTTGATACCAAACTTATCTTTTGAAAATTATAATTAAAATTTTTGTTGATAAATATTTTGCGTGGGATGATATGTATTGATGCGTCATGTGAGTAGTATGAGATTCTTTTTATAGGACGCAAATAAATTCAACTTTATAATAGAATTCTGAATCCCTAACATGTTTTTGTTTTCATTAGTTTGATATTTTTAGCTTTAGAAATCTATTTTATTTTTTTATTAAGTAAAAAGATCCAAGTCCCTTCATTTAAATTTGAAAATTTGAAAATGTTTTTGACGAAAATTAACTCCAAATGTAAAAGTAGCAAATTGGACATCAAAGAAAATCATTCTCTCTCTTCTCCGAACTCTCCGGAGATTCCAAAAAATGGCGATTTCCATTGTTGAACTCAGCCTTTTATTGGTCTCAATCCTAGTGATTGATTCATGGTAAAAGTGTGATATTCTAAACTTCTCCGCCGTCCAAGGACGGATCTTTGATCCTTCCCCTTGGGGCCGGGATTTATTGGGTAGTAGAGTTTCTTCTTTCGCTGTTTTTTTCTTTCTTTTTTTCGTTTTCATGGCGACTGTAACTTTTAAATCTAAAACTTTTTCTTCATCATGGAGAACAAGAGGGGGTTTAAAGGATATGAAGTGTAAGGACCCTCAAGCACGTCAACGCTATTAGACTAGTCAAGAGACGATTTGGCCGATAATGACTCGATTAATTAAATATGAATAATAATTAATAAAAATAATATAATAATAATTTGGAAATGAAATTAGTATCACTGGTTATATCTCTAAAAGTTATGCGAAGTGTACTATAATAATACGTTATTCGGATATCGGACGAAGAATATATGGCACTGGGAAGTTTGGTTTAGAAATATATTATCCCTTAGTATTTACCTAGATAGCATATAGTGAAACCTTAAATAGGGTTTGAATTATATAGTTTTGAATTTGATTATTTGAAGAAGACTTATCTTTGGAGTTGTATTCTCCTGCGTCACCTAGTGTGAAGATGGGAAGAGAGGGAGGTGCGGACAGCAAGTTAGTAAGAGAAGTAGGAGGTGTTGATTAAGAGAGAAAACAGAGAGATGGAGGGAAGGTTGATAAATTAGTTTAGTTCTTCACCAAAACAATAGGTTATTACAAACTAAAAACCAATGGAGTAGACATTAGAGAAACGGATGGAATATTTAGAGAGGATAAGAAGAAGGATCTTATACACATATATGTAGCTAGAGTGATATTATAAATTGTGGTTTGATCGTTTAAGAAGAAGAGGAGGAAGTGACGTAATTATAATTATTGATTTCATGTACGATGATGATTGGAATGATCATACATTCTTTAGAAGCCAAGGTAACTCTCTGAAATGATTCTATTATATTATTGATGAATTGGGTATATGTTTTATAAGGGATAGTCTTAAATCAATCCATGTTAGTTATAGTGAAATTCATGATTTTATGTAATGGTATCTTGTTCACTGGCCTGTATAGAGATACTTTTATAGGTACCTTAAAGTAAGAACTGGACATAGATCTATAAACGTAATTTGTAGTAAGCCGGGTGGTGATTCTATGGATATAAAGATTATGAAAATCGAGTGAGTATCGAGTGAGATATCAGTGATAGAAAATTAGTCGACGCAGACAATACCATGTAGTAACAGTCACGAGGTGATATAAGTTAGAGTCTTTCTTGATAGGTTAGAATGAGAACTGGAAATTATTCAGTAGGAGGAAGTTGTGGTAAATGATCCCGTGATTCTAAAGAACCTAGGTTTGTTTAATTTGGATTTATATTCTATAATAAATAGACCTTGGAAGTTTACCAGTTGAACTGTTTCTGATACAACACTTGGAATTATTTCAGTGTCTTAGTGAAGGAGATGAGTGAGTCAGCCGAGTTAGTTTCTGACTCAGCTGAGTCGGTGTGAGTCAGACCAGTTCGGGTCTTGGAGCGGGTTATTAGGTCGGGTCATGGGTTGACCCGGGTTAGAGAAACGGGTTTATGGTTTGACCCGATGGGTCAGTAAATGTGTAGTGGGATGGTTAGTGGGTCGTGCCGGATTAGGCCTATTGGGCTTGGGTTTAGGACCAGATTGGTATTTTGATGTTTTGGACCCTTTATGGTCCGAAGTAGCTTTCGATTCCTTCTGCAATGTTGTAGGGCTTTTCGAGGGATTTCCGACGATACCCAATTTGACCCTATTTGGATAAGTAGATATTGTTTTATACCAAAATTACTTATTACCAGGTTATAGAACTATTAATAGAATTAGAGCCATGAGTTATTTCACTTAGCCTATAACTAGAGACTTGTATGAGATTATGATATGAGCCTTGTATGAGCCTTTTGGCTAATCTTTTAGAGTGCTTGTGTAATTAACAGTTACTCTTAATTAACAACGATCGATTCAAAGGATGAACCAGTGGAATGAGGATCTCATGGTATGCGAGGCTTGTCATCAAAAGAGGTGGGAATCGATAACGAACTCTCTTGTATTCATTATTGTTTTACAAATCTGTCTTTTGTGAAATTCATGCATATCTTTGTGTGGTATGAGATGTGTGTAGGCACAATATCCAGTATTTTTTGGCTAGGGCGATACACCGCAATATTACATGGCCAAAATTATTCTTCCTTTATATCCTTTTCTATGGCTAGGGCGATACACCGCAGTATTACCTATTCGGTGTGGAATTGGCATCAATATTACTCTTTCTTATGTGCGGCAACACACATGTCATACATGGATGTTTAATGTTCATTATGGATGTTTATTGTTCTTTTAAATTACTTTGAAAAAGTTAAGTTTCTACAATATGTATTATCGTCTTTCCGTGTATTATCGTCTTTCAATAAAACCTGCATTGTCTTCAAATCATATTAATGATTACATGAAAGTTAGTTGTTATTTCCACTGGGAACCCCTTTTAGGGATGATGTGCTTACCCATTCCCACTTTCAATTTCAGAGACAGATCAGAGTTGCGCAACGGAAGCGGCGTTGAGTCCGTTAGTTGAATAGCTTACGCTATATTTCATTTTTTATTTATAATTTATTTGCAAACCAAATGACTATGGTATATGTATCATTTGAGATGAGTTCTTGTATATATACTTCAGAGCGGGGCTAGTTTTTGGGTTAAGTTTTGTAGAAAAATTCTTAATTGAATGCTTAAGTATATGTTTTAGATTCCTTAGTGTCTCTTTATTTAGTTAATCTCTTGGATTAGTCAGCTGCTAGCTTTAGGGGCGTTACAGAGTTGGTATCAGAGCTCACTATTAGATCTTACATGGGAAACATTAGATAGTAGCTAGTGCCAGATAAATGGTTAGATTAGTTTAGAACTGGGTTGGGTTGTGAGATAAATCTTAATCACTAAAAACAATCAAGAACTAAAATAATTTTTGTATTGAATGATTGATTTGTATAACATGTTGATTGCTTGTTTCTTTTTTCTTTTTATGTATATAATTTTTGAAGTAAATTAAAATTTTAGGATGAAACCAGTTACATTATAAGTTAGAAATTTCAACAGAAGCTTAGAAATTAATTAGTGTTAGTTGAGTGACACTTAGTTAATTCAGCACTGGGAATATAGTGAGGTTGGTAATTCTGGAATGTTTGTGTTATCTTGGAAGTAGGAAAACATTATCAGGCGTCATGAACCTAGACAGGGCAACTGCATGCATGGATTACCATTCGTAAAGGGAGGACTTGCTTCTATTAGTGAACTGTTAGGTCCCAATTTTATTTAGAAATTAATAGAGTACTTTTTCTCGTAATAAGAACCATGAATCTATTAAAGTAGAGATTTAGTGATAAGAATTTAGATCTAGTTATTTTTTAGAATTTAATTCAACATATTGAACTTAGAGACAATCATATTATGAAATAGAAAATTAGTCTATGGAATTTAGAGCTACAAATTATAGATTTCAGTTGTAGAAAACCGAATAGGCTTGTGTTTATTTTATTGTTGTTTTGACTCATTTATAATGAGTTGTTTTCTTTTCGCGCGTTTGTAAGTATGAGCAGTACTTACGTTTAGTTGAGAGATGTTAATTCTCTATAAGGTGGGGAGTTTTGAAGACCAGAAGGGTGGTTTGATTTTCGAGGAAAAAATGTATAAGCTGGGGAGAATGTAAGGACCCTCAAGCACGTCAACGCTATTAGACTAGTCAAGAGACGATTTGGCCGATAATGACTCGATTAATTAAATGTGAATAACAATTAATAAAAATAATATAATAATAATTTGGAAATGAAATTAGTACCACTGGTTAGATCTCGAAAAGTTATGCAAAGTGGACTATAAGAATGCGTTATTCGGATACCGGAAGCATATAAAAATTCTATCAATTAAATCAAAGTTAGTGATTCCTGATCAAGGTTTAAATCATGATGATCATGAAGCAGTCTCTTCGCATGCAGATCCTACTTGCACGCAGTCAATGGCTCAAAGAGATTTATCAGCGCATGCTAAATTTATGCCGGAGAATAAGTCTCACTCACATTCAAATTCAAATTCGTCTTCAAATTCGGCGCTAAAAAAGCTGAACAAAGTTTGGAAACGGGTATCTCGCTTTCAGCTAGGGGGTACACAATCTAAAGAAGACATAAACTTGGATGATGGGCTTTTACAGAGCACTGCTACACCTTCTGAACAAGAATTTTCACCATCAAATGATGAGGTGATTATTCCTTGGGTTATAGTAAGGAAGAAAAATGCGGGTCGTTATATGAGCCAGATGGTGAGAGTGTCTCATACGGTTTCTTCGAACTCGGGATTCGGCTATAGATTTTTGAGTCTAACTCCTGCTCATGACTCGCGAAACCAAGATACAACGAATCAACATATGGGCCAGATGGGGGTTGTTTTCGTAGGATCCATTTTTGGAACCGGGATCCGACCTTAAGTTTTTGAACCTAACTCCTTCCCATGATTCTTTGGACTCGGACTCGAACTCAACTATAGTTTATATGAATCTTTTTATGAACTGTATAAGGAATATTAATGGTTTGAGTAACACTGGCTCACCTGTTGTTCCCACACCAGTTCACGATTCAAATAACTCAGTAAATACATTGAAATCTCCACCGTCTATCTCGAATCAAAGGAGGTCGTTGGTTCAAAATTTGAATTCTAGTATTTCAAAAACTAGACCGTTGGAGACCTCAAAATCTAGCTTCCAACAACCAACTGTTTCTTCTACTGCTAAGGCGATTAATCCAAAGATCAAATCGCACATGGAGTTCAGTAGACTGATGGGGGTTTGTTGTGATCATCCGAAAACAGTTGAAATTTGTGAAAGTCTGGTGATCAGGAATTCTTCACCAATCATAAATATGGAAATTCTTGAGTCAGAGGATGTTGATGGTTTGGGTTCTTACGACCCAATGGATGAAGAACCAATTGAGGTTCCTAAAGAAAATGAATGTATTAAGGCTCTATCTGGTGCTGCAGAACTTGAGTCTTATGACTTAGATGGTTTTAATCCAATATTTGGTTCAAGGGATGATCAAGATTTTAATGTACCATAAAATCATGTCTTGGAATATTAGGGGTTTGGGACAAGAAGCCAAGGTAATTGCAATCAGAAACGCTATCAGGAGAAATAACATCACCATCTGTTCAATTCAAGAATCTAAGAAGGAGTTGGTGGATGATGCTCTAATTAGATCTCTTTGGGGCAGTAATGGTTGCAAATATATCCATGTTCCTTCATGTGGTATTAAGGGAGCGTCTGGTGGCATCATTGTTATGTGGAAAGATGGAGTAGTGGAAATGGAGGATTATCTTTTAGGGACTTTCTCTATTACAATAAAATTCAGAAATGTGGCTGATGATTTCAGGTGGGCTTTTACCTCAGTTTATGGTGCTTCAGATAATGGTTATTACAGACATTTTTGGGCAGAGTTAAATGATATTAGAATTCTTTTTGATGAGCCATGGGTTCTAGGAGGTGATTTCAATGCTATTCTGTTTCAATCTGAAAGAAACAAACCTGGAGGTTGTGTTGCTTCTAGGAAATTTTTTAAGAAGTTTGTTAGAAATCATTTTCTCATTGATCTGCCATTGAATGGAGGTAAGTTTACTTGGACTAACTCTCAGCAACATCCTCTTTTGATTAGACTGGATAGATTCTTGGTTGATGTTGAATTCAAGATCATTGTCCTTCACTATTGCAAGTAAGACTCAAAAGGCCTATATCTAATCACAGCCCAATTATGTTGAGTTGTAATTCTGCTATGAAAATAGTTTCTCCTTTCAGGATTGGTAACTATCTTTTGCTTCATCGTTCTTTTTTGGATAACATGAAGCTGTGGTGGGCTAGCTTAGTTTTTACAGGGAGACCAAGTTATGTTTTTGCTAAGAAACCTCAAGGATTAAGGCCCTTATTAAGCCTTGGAGAAAGTCTTTAGGTGATCTTCAAACTCATATAGAAGAGCTAGAAAAGGAGATTGATGATATTGATTGTATGGAAGAATTTACAATCTTACATACTGATGACATTATCCAGGGGGGAAAATCTAAAATTAAACATGCTTCTGTCTCTCTAAACTTAGATAGAAAATTGGGTCAAAGAGCTAAGGATAAGTGGTCTAAAGATGCTGAAAGAAATATTAGATATCTTCATCAGATTGCTTCTTATAAATATAAGCTGAATAGCATCAATTGCTTAAGAATTAATGGGGATCTGTCTTATGACAAAGCAAAGATTTCAGATGAAGCTGTTAATTTTTATTCTAATCTCTTCTCTGAACAATTTCCAGTTAGACCAAGATTTGATGAGTTACAAATGCCATATATTTCTGTAGAAGACGGAATTTTTCTTGAAAGGCCTTTCACTGAAGAGGGAGTCAAGACTGTCATTTGGCATTTTGGAACTAATAAAGCTCCAGGTCCAGATGGATTCACTATGGAATTTTTCAAGTGTACTTAGGAGGTGATAAAAGATGATCTTACGAAGGTTGTCAAAGAATTTGAATCCACTTCTTCACTGGATTGGAGACTAAACTGCACCAATTTGAAGTTAATTCCAAAGTGCAATGAAGTTGTTTCTCTTTATAACTACAGACCAATCAACTTAATTGGAGGAGTCTACAAGATAATTTCTAAATTGTTAGCTCAGAGAGTGAAATTGTTCATGTCTTCAATAATCTCTGATTTTCAAGGGGCTTTTATACATGAGAGACAGATAAATGATGGCATTCTTATTGCAGCTGAGCTGATTGACTCTAGGAAAAGAGAGAATAAATCAGGTATAGTTTGTAAAGTGGACTTTGAGAAAGCATTTGATAATATCAATTGGGGCTGTGTTGAGATTGCTTTGGTGAAATTTGGTTTTGGTCATAGTTGGAGGAGCTGGATAAAATGGTGCATTTCATATGCAAGATTTTCAATTCTTCTAAATGCTGAGGTTACTTCTCTATTTAAATCACAAAAAGGAATCAGGCAGGGTGATCCCATTTCTCCCTTTTTATTTATTATAGTTGCTGAAATTCTCTCTTTAATGATTAAGAGAGCCGCTTCTTCTGGTTTAATATTTGGTTTCAAGGTCTCTCCAAATGGAACTGCAGTACATCATCTCCAATTTGCAGATGATCTCGTTGTCTTTTTAGATGATACTCCTGATCAAGTTTCTAATCTGAAGAATATTATATTCTCTTTTGAGTTGATTTCTGTCCTTAAAGTTAACTTCAGAAAGAGTACAATTCTTGGTATTGGGACTGATCACAATGGTGCAGATTGTGCTAGGATTTTTGGGTGCAGTTTATCTCAATGGCCACTGAATTATTTGGGCATTCCTCTGGGAAGTAACTCCAAATGTAAAGCAATGTGGGAGATCATAGTTCAGAAATTCCATCAAAAACTCTCAACTTGGAAGGGTAGATATCTCTCAAAAGGTGAAAGACTGATAATGGTAAACAGTTTTTATCTAGTCTGCATGTTTATTATCTTTCTTTGTTTCAAATGCCTGCTTCAGTCATGAAAGAACTAGAAAAGAGTATGAGAGACTTTATTTGGGGTTCTACAACAAATTCAAAGAAGAGAAGCTGGGATAAATGGACAAGAGCAGTAATTTCTAAGAAGAGAGGTGGTATTGGTGTTAAAAAGCTGAAGCTTGTCAATAAAGCACTTCATAGCAAGTGGATTTGGAGATATGGCTCTGAAAATAAAGCTTTGTGGAGACAAATTGTACAACAAAAGTTTGGTGGTGATTTGAAGGATTTTTTTCCTAAGAACTCCAATTTAGCTATTAAGATTAGCTTATGGGTTGGCATTTTAAAAGCTAAAGATCATGTATTACAGAATACTTCATTGAATATTGTTCCAGGTGACAGAATTTTGTTTTAGGAAGACAAGTGGAAGGGTGATTATCCGCTAAAAGTTACTTATAACTCACTTTATAAGCTCTCTAGAAAGAAACTTTCAACTATTAAAGATTGCATTTCAGATGAAGCAGCTTGGAACTTGGACTTTACAAGGAATTTAAATGCTGCTGAATTAGGAGAGGTTGTTCTTATGTTGCAGGAGTTGGGTGATCCTTCTCAGTTTAATGACATTTCTAGGGGTGAAGACCAGAGAAAATGGATTGCTGAGGGAGGAGATTTCACCGTGAGTAATTGCTATAAATCTTTGGATGTGGATGGTTTTCTTTTATTTCCTCATAAGCAGTTGTGGATCCTAAATTTCCAGTGAAGGTTTATTTTTTTGTTTGGACCCTCTGTTATGGAGGTGCACCAACTCTGGATTTCCTTCACAGAATTGGTAGATCAAATTCCAGTACTTGTCTGTTTTGCAATGTGGCCCAGGAAACTAACAATCATATTTTCCTGCATTGCACTGAAACTACAAAACTCTAAAACTATTTCCTAAATAGTTTTGGTATTGGTTGGGTATTCTCTGACTCTATCAAATCTACTTTGTGGGAGTGGCCTGCTAAGAAAGAGAAAGCTATGCACAAGAAATTATGAGGTTTATTACCCTTTGCTATCTGGTGGAATATTTGGACTGAGCGCAACAACAGGCTTTATGGAAATAGAAGAAGAGGGGTTAACCAATTAATCATTGATGTTAAATGCACACTTTATAACTGGTGCAGATGTACTAAGATTTTTGAGCACTTTTCTTTAAGTACAATCATTTGTAATTGGGATGTTGTTCTGACATGAGCTCTTAGCCATGTCTTTTTTTCCTGTGTTTAGTCATGCCTTTATGACTGAATGCTTCTTTAATGAAATTTGCCTTTTTCAAAAAAAAAAATTATCTATTTTATTAGATTGGTTAGTTAGTAGTACTAATTAGAAGTATTTTAAATACTCTCTTTGGGACAACATGTACTTATTATTTAGACACCTTATACTTGCGGTATTGCATGAGTGTCGTTTCGACTTATCAAAGGGGAAAAGAGCAAATATTAAACCAAACACTTTCTTTGTTACTAAATGCTTGTTGCTATATGCTTTTCTCACTAACATTACCAGTAGTTCCTACATGTTTTCTTAAGGATAATGTTAGTAAGGTATGGAGAAATTAATGCATGTGAGTATAGTACAATGCTCTAATGAAGGCAGACACATGGTCATTAGTCGATCCAAGGCCAAATACTTACCAAAGGGTGGGTTGCAAATGAGAACCTAATATCAAGCATAATGCAAATGGAAGTGTTGAGAAATATAACGTAAGATATATTAGTATCTAAAGGATGAAAAAGACAGGGTATCAAGTACACCACCAACCTTTTTTTTTCGGGAACCTGCATGGATAATTACTTGTTACAGTCAATAAGTATAGATCAATAAAAAAGATCCTTGTACCTGATTGTAAAACAAGTTCCTTGAAAAAATAATATTTAAGAACAACTTAGTATGTACCTGAACGGTACGTACACTAACTGATTCCAACAATTCAAGACACGGATCCACAAGGACAAGTCTTGTAGGTTTTATATAATTGAGCATAAAAATTGTCTAGGTTTCATAATGTAGTTGAGACCGAATTTGAAAATACGGGGGTACAACAACAACACCCAACAATTCGTTTGGCAATCTGAGAGGAATTAGTCCAATATACTTTCTAGAGAATCAACTAGACAGTCAGACTCAATATAGAGAAAAGTATATACAAGATTTATATCTCTATTTCTCAATTCAATCTGCAATCAACAAATATAAATTTGCGAGCCCGATTGATTAAGAGAAGTAACTTGAACGGTACCAAAGACCAATATTCAAGGATCAATCAATTTCAATCAACAACCAAAGGTTGGATTTCCTAATTGATCGATACAACGCACAACCTGTGAAATTTCAATTATATAACAAAATATAATGCGGACAAGAAATAACACAGACACCAGAATTTTGTTAACGAGGAAAACCGCAAATGCAGAAAAACCCAGGGACCTAGTGAAAAGGCGAGGGTACCCAAATATACCTCAAGCTAAAACTTTTCCTACCTATAAGTCCTTTCTCCGAAAGTGATCGTCTATGGACTGAGTCGATATAATGCAACCAATCAGTTCACACTTCGTGTGATCATCTATGGATATGAGATCGAGACAATACAACAACGAAGTATGTTTACTTGATAAAAAATGTTCGGACTTAACCAAACACAATAGGATTGCTTATCAAGTAAATAGGAATTAACGTTTGTGTATTTTACTTTAATTATAATAAAACAATTATAATGCGGTAAATAAAAGTAAATGACATAGCAAGATTTTGTTAACGAGGAAACCGCAAATGCAGAATAAACCCGGGACCTTGTCCAAAATTGAATACTCTCAGGATTAAACCGCTACACAAAATTAAACCAACTTCGTATAGTTGAGACCAAGCAACTAAACCTATAGTTCACCTAGTTCCGTTTGTATTCCCACGCCTCCAACTTATGAATAAGTCACGTACTTGGAACAATTCCTTTGGTTCGTATTCCAAACAGTAAAGGAACAAAAAATCTGATTAGTATCAACTCTCTTCAACCAAGTGATGTGAGTTCGACAAAGGCTCTTCTGTTTATCTCAATAAACTCCTTCGTCAGGTTCTTAGATCTACCTTATGTTCAACTACCAAAGGTAATTGTTAAGATTTTGCAATCAATACTTTTAATCACAAAGAATTGTATTGATGTCGATCTACACAACTAATCAATCCAATCTATCACAAGGATAAACCGATTATAGTTGAATCCTCTTATACCAAAACAAGTATTGTGCACACCAAAGATTATGAACCCCAAATCAGAAATCTTCAATATCTTCTTTGTCTTCAAATCTTCTTAGATCTTCAATAAACACCTGCACACAACAACTTGAATCTCTTGTGATCAATCACGCACAGAACGGAGTCTGTTAACAATGGGTTATCACAAGATTGTCTTTAGAACTAACAACAGTCTAAAGATCCCTGTCGAAACTTCGATATAGTTTGAGTGAATATTATATCAGAATAGAAGATTCTCAAGCATAAACAAACTAGGTGCAATCAAAGTTCAACCACCGTTAGTCAATCAAATCAATCGAAAACACAAGATAAACGCAATTATCTAGTTTCCCACCAATGGTACTAATAGAGCTTCTCAATCCCAAAGAAGACTTTAAACTAAGCGGCCGTAAGATATTTCACCTAATTAGGTTACTCTCCTCTCTGAATAGGTGGCTACACCAGTAACAACACAACCGAGGAAGTTTATTGTCACGAAGGATTAGTTTGCTAGGAATGCAAACTTCAAGTATTTATAGACAAGGAAGTTTGGACACCAAGAAATTTCCAAAACCGAAAATATTCTCAAAGATATTCAATATATTCCAAATTCGGTTTCCATAATTCCTGGAAATGCTCTGTCCAAAATATTGACCAAAAATCTCTTTGGAAAATCTCAACTAGTAAATGCACATTACTAATTCTCGTTTTCCTAAAATAAAATTAAAAACCTTAAATAAAAGATTCTTAACTTATTTATATTTCGATCCTGGGATTTTCTTCTTGTAGCTATTAAGGAATAACTTTGAACAATAAAAGATAAACATTACTGCACGTGTTCAAAGTATGCCGACATCCTTACTTTGTAAGTCCTCTTTCATACTTACAACCTTGAAACCGATTTTCCACACTTCCAAACAAGTTTAGAATTGGTTCATCTGACTTTCAAGAACTATGCGATTGATCAAGAAACACTCAATCACAAATCATGGGTTTAACGGTTCTACCAAAACAAGTTTCGGTTCTACCTCCATGTGAGTATTGTGCATAGTCACACTAGCTTCCCAAAATTCGATTGACTAGGTACTAGGATCGGTTCCCCACATATATATGGTATTTAACTTATATGAGTTGCACATGTCCATAAGATCGGTTCCCCTTTGCCTAAAAACGTGTTGCACATGTTCATAGGATCGGTTCCCCTTTCTGCTAAAAACTTGTTGCACCTCATACAAGAATCGATTCCCCTTTGTGATGTGTTGCACCTCTTCAGAGGATCGGTTCCCTTTTACCCAGAGTTGGTCATACATAAATCACAAACTCGATCATACCATCTCAGGTGATTACTTAAGATCGGTTTCACTAATAAAAGTCATACCAATACATAAGTCAGGCCTTTGTGAATAGTTTTACCAAGAACACAAACAAGTCATGAGTGGTTATACTAAATCACACATATTGGTTGTTCACAAGATATGCAATGAATAACAATACCAATAACGCTTGGCGATTTCCTTTTCGATTCATAAACAAGTTTATGAACTTACTTCCTTAAAACACATGTATAAACATTGTTTCCTAGGATGAAATCCTCACCTCATACCCATACATAATCACAATAGCATTTAAACGATTATGTCGATGTCTTATTTACAAAGTTTAATGGTTAAGCAATAAACCTCGTATTGTATTCCTTAATACTATGTCTATCTAGAGTGTTCATGCTTCGCAGTTTTGTTTTCAATATGCACGACTTGAAAGATACGTTAGGGAATGAAACAGTTCAAGTCAAATATCACTAACCTCAAGTGGAAGGATGATGTTGTCATTGTAGCTTCTTACTTCTTCACTTCTTCAAGTCTTCACAATACTTGTAATGTCTCATATCCTAATACTTTCAAGCTAACCTATACGTAGTTGACTCTAGTACATAATCAAGCGACTCTTAAAATGAGTTTTGGTTCACTAAAATATGACAACCAAACTTGACATACCAACGCTTGGTGGGTTGAACCGAGCTATGCTCTAACAATCTCCCCCTTTGTCAATTTTAGTGGCAAAACTCTTACAATCATATGGATAAACAAATTACAAGAATTCATTACCCATACGCTTGATTCCCGAATTCAACAACACAATAACATGTATACATTCAATCCTTAAATGCCATTGTTGACATTATAATAACAAAGCTAATACTCCCCCTAAAGGTGAGATAGGTAGATTTCATCAATCCGCACGTCTTTGTTATACTAATTAATATGATATGCTACTCCCCCTTAGTCTATGCTTTCACTCTTTCATTAGATAAACGTTTAAGCACCAATGTTCTTTTCCTTAGTGATACCAATCAATATAAAATCAATGCCAGTATCACTTGTTTACTCCATATATTTCTCCCCTTTTTTGTCATAAAATGACAAAGAAACGAAAAAATAAAGGACAAACCGAAAAAAATCTTACAAATCTCAAAATAGACTTGCAAACCTATAAAGTTAAGCACGAGGGTTCCACACACCATTTTTGATAACCAATATCAAAAATGAAACTACAAAGTAATTTTGTGTTTTGATATGTTATCAAGGAAACAATTGCCCGAAGCAATTTTCCCTAATAGTTTAGCAAACCAAAAATCAACTAAGCACCTTTTCCTTTGCTAAACCGACTGTACAAATACAACCGCTTCGTTTGATAAGACCAAAATAATGATAACTCTATTTTTCTCATCAGGTTCTAATTATCCATATAACTTAGACTTTTTCAATTTTAAACAAGACAAGTACTAGGTTAGTTAACTAGTATTTCTTGTTAAGGCATTCGACTAGACTTGAATAACCGAAACCTCCACTTTGATAAGTCTAACTAAGATAACCTTAGTTACTCTTATCCGGAATCGAATTGGACTAAACAATCCATCCCGTAAACCTTTTCTTTCGTTAAGTCATAAACAATTCATACAAACCAAATAAATCAACTTGCATAATTATTCACCTCAACCGGAAGCAATTGAAACAACATAGACATTATAACACCGCAATTGCACCGAAATTTTGTAAGCCTAAACAATTGATACCACACAATAAATCAAGATAACAATAGTTTTTCTTAACCAGAAACGATTGAATCACACACAAATCCATACACACATCATGGAATAAAACATCAATTGTACCGAAATTTTGTTAAGCAAAAGCAATAAATATATAAAATAAAAATCAGACTTTTCTTAAACATGAAAATAATTAACTAACAACATTGTTACCTCAAATTTCGCATCCACTTCTCCAATATGTTTGCATCTTCTTCCAGGGAGAATTGATATTGAAATATCATTATGTTGTCATCCTTATGCAAAACAAAAGAATAACAACAACCAACCTTTACCATATAAAGGTTGAAAACCGGTTTTTAACTATTGCAAGCAAAAGTTGAAAACCCCTGAAACACATATGCTTTTATGCTAAACCAAAACCGATTCAACATATTGTGACTTTTTCACATATTGTTTCTATCATAACCCCTCATGATCCTTTGATAAAGCCTACCAACATGGGCTATAACTTAATCCTGCTAAATCAAAAAGTTACCCAAACCATAAGGGTTCACAACATTATGAGATCTAATATCAAGGTAATAAAACCGAAATCAAACATCCCATAAACATCCATAGCAATAATAAAGCATTCAATCACAGGCTATGTAAATCAAAAACCATCACAAGATAAACTATAAATCAAATAATTTTATTCATAATAGACTTATAAAATCATTGAAAGAAATCAAAAATTGATGTCTATTTTCTTGGATTAAGTATTACAGCATATAACTTAATCTCTAGTGGTGCTCTTGTTGTTCACTGGGGTTTCTTCAGTGTTCAAACTTTTGAAGCATGTCTTAAGAGACTTGTCAGCAACCACTTCTTTTTTATCAAGATTCTCAACTTGAATCTTCACATCAGCAATATCAGTTTTTGTTTCCTCAATCTTATCTTTGAGCCAATCTTTATTTCGAACCGTTATTATGAGATTGGTTCTTAGTTCCTCAAAATCTTGGATATAGTCAATCATACTGTCATAACGAATCCATTTGGTTTTGGTTGGATCTTGTAGGTTGTAAGCTAACAGACATGACTCATCTTGTGATCCAACTGAACTATCATAATCATAATCAGACATGATGCTTGATATGATTTTCTTCTTCCTCTCTGTATTGATTCCTTGACAATCTTTAACCTTTTGAGCTTCCACCTTATTAGCCTTAGAGATACTGCGAGTTATTGGAGTCATGCTTTCTTATATATATAAAAGGATTGATCAGGGTATCAGAATACAGACAAGAGATAGTATCCCTTTTAAAAAGAGACAACTTCCGAACCAAAAGATATTAGGGGAAACCGAAAATATTAAACAATATATTTCGTTTCCTTTTTCCGAACTTCTCAAGTTGGAAGGTTCATTAAAATTAGAAAATTTCAAATATAAACTATTTTTGGAAGATCATGATAAACATGAACATTTTTAGACAACCATGGATTCGCAGCTACCCATAAAGTTTCACAACTTTTCTGATAAACAACTACACCAACAAATGTGCTCCAGGTTTATTGTGCCTTTCCCATACATAAGAGCACGAAAGAGGATGAGAGTGCACAATTTTGATACAACTAGGTTGCATCGGAGTAAGCTTTTTCTAGCTTACAGTGAATATCAGAAACATAGTTCATGTTCCTCTTAGGGAATTTCTGTCCAAAAACATTTCTCCCAAGACGATGATCTTTTCTAACTCTAGAGATATGATCATGTGGAGAAACTGTAGTGACGTGAGAATTTTCGGAGATAGATAAATCTCTCTTAATTCTTTCAATGATATTTTCATAAGATTTTCTCATTCTAAGGACTTCCTTATGATTCACATCAGTGTGATTATCTGAAACAATTATCGGAAACTTCTGATTGTTTCTTTTGGCAGAGATTCTTTCTTTCCCTTCCTTCTGGAGTCGTACTTCATCAAAACGAGAATTATTTCGATATGGGTGAGGAGGTACTTTTTTCAAGAAGCGATTATCAACTCATTCCTCTAATTCTTTTGAGTTGATCTTACGGATAGTGGTATAATCTGTCCCTCTACTGAGGAATGGTCTTTCAGTTTTTTAAGATAAGAAACTTCCTTCAATATTGTTACCACCGTATGTTGAATAAGTATAACCTTCCTGTCAAGTGACTAAAAATTGTATTCCTTAAGATCACTTTCACGGAATCTGTTCAAAGTTTCCTTCGGACCAGATTTCGTTTGATCATCAGTAGATCTAGAAACTGGTTTTTCATCCTCTTCGACTTGATGTAGTTAGGCAAACTACCATCATCTTGATCCGCTTCGGATGTGACTAAACGGTTTTATCACATCAGTAAAAGTCGAGCAAGGACTTTTAGTTTCCTCAAAGATCATAAGAAATCACAACAACATCATTAGTCGAGTCATAGGACGTGTCTCTTTAACAAAAGTAAGAGATTTACTAAGAACTTCTAGTTTGACAAAGGAGATCCATATTCTCTTTAGCCAGACAATTCGTTGAATGTCTTTATCTCTGATCTCCTATTTAAGAAGATTTGTCTCTGTCTTCAATAACACTACTTTAGTAGACAGAGATTTTATAGGCTTTATGAGTTTTACCAACTCTTTATCAGCATCTTCTTTTCCATCAGAGATGGACATAGATGTTTTCGCTACTCCTGGATCATGAAACAACGAAGTAGTAAAATCTTCAACTTTTGAGTAGTCAAACTCTTGCATAACGTTAACTGAATCAGACATAGATTTAATTTCTTATAGGTTGGATCGCACCAAACACACATTGTTAGATCTTTTTGTGTTTGCCTGCTCTGATACCAATTGAAAAGGCGAGGGTACCCAAATATACCTCAAGCTAAAACTTTTCCTACCTATAAGTCCTTTATCCGAAAGTGATTGTCTATGGACTGAGTCGAGACAATGCAACTCATCGGTTCACACTTCGTGTGATCGTCTATGGATACGAGATCGAGACAGTACAACAAAGAAGCATGTTTACTTGATAAAAAGGTTCGGACTTAACCAAACACAATAGGATTGCTTATCAAGTAAATAGGAATTAACGTTTGTGTAATTTACTTTAATTATAATAAAACAATTATAATGCGGAAAATAAAAGTAAATGACACAGCAAGATTTTGTTAACGAGGAAACCGCAAAGTAGAAAAACCCCGGGACCTTGTCCAGAATTGAATACTCTCAGGATTAAGCCGCTACACAAAATTAAACCAACTTCGTATAGTTGAGACCAAGCAACTAAACCTATAGTTCACCTAGTTCCGTCTGTATTCCCACGCCTCCAACTTATGAATAAGTCACATACTTGGAACAATTCCTTTGGTTCGTATTCCAAACAGTAAAGGAATAACAAATCTGTTTGGTATCAACTCTCTTCAACCAAGTGATGTGAGTTCGACAAAGGCTCTTCTGTTTAACTCAATAAACTCCTTCGTCAGGTTCTTAGATCTATCTTATGTTGAACTACCAAAGGTAATTGTTAAGATTTTACAATCACTACTTTTAATCACAAAGAAGTGTAATGATGCCGATCTACACAACTAATCAATCCAATCTACCACAAGGATAAACCGATTATTGTTGGATCCTCTTATACCGAAACAAGTATTATGCACACCAAAGATTATGAACCCCAAATCATAAATCTTCAATATCTTCTTTGATTTCAAATCTTCTTAGATCTTCAATAAACACCTGCACAAACCAACTTGAATCTCTTGTGATCAATCACGCACATCTGTTAACAATGGATTATCACAAGATCGTCTTTAAAACTAACAACAGTCTAAAGATCCCTGTCGAAACTTCGATCTAGTTTGAGTGAATTCTTATATCAGGAGAGAAGATTCTCAAGCATAAACAAACTAGGTGCAATCAAAGTTCAACCACCGTTAGTCAATCAAATCAATCGAAAACACAAGATAAACCGCAATTATCTAGTTTCCCACCAACGGTACTAATAGAGCTTCTCATCCCAAAGAAGACTTTAAACTGAGCGGACGTAAGAGATTTCGCCTAATTAGGTTACTCTCCTCTCCTAATAGGAGACTCCACCAGTAACAACACAACCGAGGAAGTTTGTTGTCACGAAGGATTAGTTTGCTAGGAATGCAAACTTCAAGTATTTATAGACAAGGAAGTTTGGACATCAAGGAATTTTCAAAACCGAAAAATATTCTCAAAGATATTCAATATATTCCAAATTCGGTTTCCATAATTCCTGGAAATGCTCTGTCCAAAATATTGACCGAAAATCTTTGGAAAATCTCAACTAGTAAATGCACATTACTAATTCTCGTTTTCCTAAAATAAAATTAAAAACCTTAAATAAAAGATTCTTAACTTATTTATGTTTCGATCCTGGGATTTGAAAAATAAAAGATAAATACTATTGCACGTGTTCAAAGTATGCCGACATCCTTGCTTTGTAAGTCCTCTTTCATACTTACAACCTTGAAACTGATTTGCCACACTTCCAAACAAGTTTAGAATTGGTTCATCTGACTTTCAAGAACTATGTGATTGATCAAGAAACACTCAATCACAAATCATGGGTTTAACGGTTCTACCTCCATGTGAGTATTGTGCATAGTCACGCTAGCTTCCCAAAATTCGGTTGACTAGGTACTAGGATCGGTTCCCCACATATATATGGTATCTAACTTATATGATTTGCACATGTCCTTAGGATCGGTTCCCCTTTGCCTAAAAACGTGTTGCACATGTTCATAGGATCGGTTCCCATTTTTGCTAAAAACTTGTTGCACCTCATACGAGGATAAATTCCCTTTTGCGATGTGTTGCACCTCTTCATAGGATCGGTTCCCCTTTACCCAGAGTTGGTCATACACAAATCACAAACTCGATCATACCATCTCAGGTGATTACTTAAGATCAGTTTCACTAATAAAAGTCATACCAATACATAAGTCAGGCCTTTGTGAATAGTTTTACCAAGAACACAAACAAGTCATGAGCGGTTATACTAAATCACACATATTGGTTGTTCACAAGATATGCAATGAATAACAATACCAATAACGCTCAGCGATTTCCTTTTCGATTCATAAACAAGTTTATGAACTTACTTCCTTAAAACACATGTATAAACATTGTTTCCTAGGATGAAATCCTCACCTCATACCCATACATAATCACAATAGTGTTTAAACAATTATGTCGATGTCTTATCTACAAAGTTTAATGGTTAAGCAATAAACCTCGTATTGTATTAATTAACACTATGTCTATCTTGAGTGTTCATGATTCGCAGTTTTGTTTTCAATATGCACGACTTAAAAGATACGTTAGGGAATGAAACAGTTCAATTCAAGTATCACTAACCTCAAGTGGAAGGATGATGTTGTCGTTGTAGCTTCTTACTTCTTCAAGTCTTCGCAATACTTGTAATGTCTCATATCCTAATACTTTCAAGCTAACCTATACGAAGTTGACTCAAGTACATAATCAAGCGATTCTTAAAATTAGTTTTGATTCACTAAAATATGACAACCAAACTTGACATACCAACGCTTAGTGGGTTCAACCGAGCTATGCTCTAAAACCTAGTCCATCTTTGAACACCACACTGTAATAATCCGCTACAGACACTAGCCTACTACCAATGAACTTCGGACTGGACTGTAGTTGAGCCCTAATCAATCTCACACTGATTCAAGGTACAGTTACGTTCCTTACGTCTCTGATCCCAGCAGGATACTACGCACTTGATTCCCTTAGCTGATCTCACCCACAACCAAGAGTTACTACGACCCAAAGTCGAAGAGTTGATAAACAAATCTGTCTCACACAGAAAAGTCTATTGGAATAAATAAATTTGTCTCCCACAAAAATACCTATAAGTTTTGTTCCGTCTCTTGATAAATCAAGGTGAACAAGAACCAATTAATTAACCAGTCTTATATTCCTAAAGAATAGCCTAGTATTATCAATCACCTCATAATAATCTTAATCGATTAGCGAAACAAGATATTGTGGAATCACAAATGATGAGACGAAGGTGTTTGTGACTACTTTTCTATCTTGCCTATCGAAGATATAAATCTAAAGCAAATCTTACGATTGCACTCAATCATGATAGAAACAGCAAGATCAGATCACGCAACTACAGAGAAAATAGTTGGGTATGGCTTCACAATCCCAATGAAGTCTTTAAGTCGTTAACCTACTAGGTCGCTTAAGAAACCTAAGGGTAAACGAGAATCGACTCTAGCTTATGCAACTAGAGTTCTCCTCTATATAGTTTTCAAATCAGGGTTTGCAATCTAAGTTACCTTGGTAACAAAGCATTCAATATTCACCGTTAGATGAAAAACCTTATTCAACCAAGTTAATATCTTTCAACCGTTAGATCGAACTTAGCTTGTTACACACAAATGAAATGTACCCTCATTTAGGTTTATGTAACCGTACCTAAACATGTACACCATGTTGGCTCAACAATAGTTAACCGAAGTTAGCCATATGATCACTCTCATATCAACCTTGTTCATCTTAACCCTAACTAGTTCAAATGACTCAAATGAAACTAGTTAAAGAGTTGTTCAATTGCTATGTTCTCATAGAAGTATACAAGAACACAATTGAAGCAAAATCGGTTTGATTCACTTGAATCAATTCATGAACATTATAGCCACAGTTTTCAAAATTGTATTCGTTATTATATAAATTTTTAAGTTCATGTACATAACCGATTTTAGAACTTTAACCTTCAAGTATGCAAACGTGTACGCATACTTGAAATACCCGGACCAAGATTGGGTTTCACCAAGACACAAACGGGCACGCGTACTTCCAATCGCAAAGATAAATATTCGGACATGAACCTTACGCCAAAGATGCGAACGGTGCGCATACTTAGGTTCCCGGATTTCTCAAGCAAAGATATGTACGCATACTATGGTTCCCGGACATGGATTACATATGTGCAAGAGTACACAACATGTCATATCCAATAATGGTTAAGTGTTTTAAACTCTTATTTCAATCATTGAAACTTTCTTAGAGGATGACAATAGCCGTTTTCACACACTATTAGTAATAAAACAATTTTCAAGTTATTGAAATAATCATAACGAAACATTTCAAGTCTACACCAAATAATTGTATCACACAAACCATGTAAGATGTTACTCGGAAATTTTCACATGATCATATTTTGACTTGCATCAAGAAATAAGATGAACTTGGTCGAAGCGAAAGCTTGCCAACACATATTCCGAGAAATATGTAAGCGAGTTAAACTCAGCTCGAAATCTAAAATGTGTATAATAGAAAACTATATCGTAACACGACTTATGTCTCAATATAGGAGATAGAGTAGAAATAGACTTTCCAAGTGACAGATGAGTTTCAGTCTCCACATACCTTTTGTTGATGAAGTTCCACAATCTCTCCTTAGTAGTTATTCGTCTTCAAATGATGAATGTCATGAAGTCTAAGGCTCAACTATACAATCTATGTCCTAGTCCGAGACATCTATAAGTAGACTAGAAATCAAGACTTATAGTTTTGATCTCTAATATTGACAAACATGCTTGAGATAGCAACGCATGCGAGTTCGACCAAGCAGTGCTCTAACAATCTACCCCTTCGACCAAGCAGTGACAAAACTAGCAATACACATGGATTACAAAATAAATAAAACTTTGTAGCTTCTCATCCAAATGCTTGATCTCCTTGGCATCATCAACACGACTCGAAATCTTCGTCACTTCCAAGTACTCCATGATTCTAAACGTGTTCAACTCAGCATCATAATTGTTGAAGATCCGTAGCGATAACAATGAGAAAACAATGCTCTCAATCATTGTTAATTATACAGTGTCATAGTATCATTACACATCATCAAAGTTAAATTGTATCACAACTTTGACAACAATACTATGGTGATATGTATCACTCCCCCTTAGTCAATACTTCATCTCGACATGAAAACCACTCCCCCTTACATAATGATCTGTAAACCATATGTATTTGTAGTATGAAACTACACATTAATTCTCCCCCTTTTTGTCAATATAAATTGGCAAAGGTACGAAAACTAGTGGGATCCTCATGAAATTTTCATAGAGATACTTCATGACCAAAAGAGAATAACATACCGACTTATTTAGATGCAATCATATAGCCGAAGCTAAATGCATTCATCAAGGATTTTATCAAGATACAAGATAACTCCTACAATATTCCACAGCCGCACTCCCCACAAAGATTTGGCAATTAAGCACAAGTTCAAAAAGAACTCTCCCTCATAAAATGTCATTCCCGAAAGAACAACAAGAGCGATCTTACTTTTACGAGAAAATAAGGATTTCTTTGGACATAATCAAATCATATGAGAACATGGATTTGTATCCAAATATCACAATTGAATTTTCCACAAAAATGATCAATTCAATTGGCCATGCTCGACATAAGAGAACTTACGGAGCAACACAGTATATGCACAAAGATGTGGATCAGGGAAAGACCAATACTGCGGAATAAACAAAGATTCATTCTATTTTTCATCACTATTTGCACAATGACATATAATAGACTTAATCTTTGTAAACAAAAGTTCATCCTATCTTTTATCAATAAAGACATAATAGGCTTAACTTTTGTTTGTCAAAAGTCCATTCTATATTTTATCAATACTTTCATACCGACATAATAGAGATAACTTTTGAACAAGTATGGGACAGTCAAGGTTCACGGACGTAAACAACATATCCCATAACCAATTTACAATGTATGAAACCATAAAAATTAATACTGCAAAAATCAACTTCCAAATAACTTAGAATTTAAATAAATAAATCTAAAAACATTGAAGATGAAAATGTTGGACATAGCTATGTGTACTCACAATAATGGCTATTCCAAACCCTAGTTATCCTTCTTAAAAAACACAAGAATAAAATTCTCATAAGAAGTTTCCTAGACATTGTAGAGCTTTCTCAGGGCATCTACAGAGAATTCCTTCTCATTATTGAAAAAACCATTGATAAAGGGATCATTTAATTCCTACAAATCTTCAGAAGTATCAGTTAACTCAGTAAGTTATCTTTTTAGTTCACGCAGAGTGTTCTTTGTTAGAGACAACATTTGTTCATAGTGAGAAATATCTTCTAAAGATGAAATGATTCGAGATTTTAAATCATTTCTTTTTCCGATGAAATCCTTCACCATAGCCCTAAATTTATTATCAGAATGACAAACAGACAATAGGTAGTTTGAGAAAGAACCTGGATTATCAATCATATCCTTGACCTTTATTTTCCTTGAGGACATAATCCCCTCACATAGAAATACATTGACAGCTTCAACAACATCTCTTTTTGTGGTACCTTTTGTTATAGGAGCCATGAGATTGTATCTTTTTAGAGCGAGAAAAGGTAAAGGATAATATTGTTCACAAATGAACGTAAATAGACTATAGGATAACAAAACCCTAAAGAAACTTGAAAAAGTCTCCACCGTTCATGATCCATTGTCTATCTCAACAACAAAATATTTACTTGCTCAAAATAGAATAAAAGGAATCAACAAACAATTACAAGACTTGAGCAACCTTGAAGTAATCCTTATTTTTCAAGTCAAAAATAAGGATACAATTCATTACTATAAATTAGATAGTAATGGAGTAAACAAAATGTTCACTTCTTGTGTCACAAGGTGACATCTCAAGGTTTGTTGGATGAATAGACTTACCTCGTCTGACTCTGATTCTTTTAGACTTCTTCTTATGCCCAGGCGTCACGGACTGCTTCTCCAGAGTCAGATTCATCCTTTGCATGTCATTTTGAAGTTTGGAAATTCTTTTGTTGTTTCTCTTGAATTTTCAGCACTTGCTCTGAACATGACTTGCACTTCCACAAAAAGAGCAAAACAGAGAAGAGATTTTGCTTTGTAGAGATGACTCATGTTTATCACGACAAGCAAGATCAATTGATCCAGAGCTGGCTGGAACAAACGAGTTAGTTGTGCTTACAGTCTTACTTTCCAACAAGAGCATTTCTGGAAAGAGTATCAAGGTTATTTCCCTCAATGATGGCATGCTTCTTAGATTCGATGGCAGCGATCTGAGAATTTTCATCATAATGTACTTTTTAGGAATAGTCTTATCCAATGCAAAAAGATACATTAACAATTTCAGACACTTTGTGATTAAACTCATCAAATGAATCTTCATCTGCCATACGAAGGTTTTCCCAATCGAAATTTAGGTTTTGAAGCCTGGCTTCCTTTTCACTGGTATGCCCTTCAAATACGGTTTCTAAGATATCCCAAGCACCTTTAGACCGAGTGCACGTAGTCACATGGTGATGAATATATGGGGTAATGGCATGAATGATGGCGTTCAAACCGTCGGAATTTTGCTTTGCAGCAAGAATCTCAGCAGGTTCATATGCACCAATATCCTTTGGAACAGTGCATCTCCTACTGCAACAACGGGACCATCATAGCCATTAACTAAATAAACCCATGATTGAAAATCACACGCTTGAATAAAGGCACGCATAGCAATTTTCCACCATAAGTAATTTGAGCCATCGAAAACTGGTGGTACGTTTATAGAGATAGCACTTCTGTCCATATCAGATCGCTATAAACACAGACTTATAAGGTCTTTAATGTGTTTGCCTGCTCTGATACCAATTGAAAATGCGGGGATATAACAACCACACCCAACAATTCGTTTGGCAATCTGATAGGACTTACTCCAGTATACTTTCTAGAGAATCAACTAGACGGTCATACTCAATCTAGAGAAAAGTATATATACAAGAGTTTATATCTCTATTTCTCAATTTAATCTGCAATCAACAAATATAAATTTGCGAGCCCGATTGAATATAAGAGAAGTAACTTGAACGGTACCAAAGACCAATATTCAAGGATCAAACAATTTCAATCAACAACCAAAGGTTGGATTTCCTAATTGATCGATACAACGCACAACCTGTGATATTTCAATTATATAACAAAATAAAATGCGGAAAAGAAATAACACATACACCAGATTTTTGTTAACGAGGAAAACCGCAAATGCAGAAAACCCCGGGACGTAGTCCAGCTTTGAACACCACACTGTATTAAGCCGCTACAGACACTAGCCTACTACCAATGAACTTCGGACTGGACTGTAGTTTAACCCTAATCAATCTCACACTGATTCAAGGTACTATTGCGTTCCTTACGTCTATGATCCTAGCAGAATACTACACACTTGATTCCCTTAGCTGATCTCACCCATAACCAAGAGTTGCTATGACCCAAAGTCGAAGACTTGATAAAAAAATCTGTCTCACACATAAAAGTCTATTGGACTATATAAATTTGTATTCCACAGAAATACATATGAGTTTTGTTTTATCTTTTGATAAATCAAGGTGAACAGGAACCCATTGATATACCGGTCTTATATTTCCGAAGAACAGCCTGGTATTATCAATCACCACACAATAATCTTAATCAATTAGCGAAACAAGATATTGTGGAATAACGATGAGACGAAGGTGTTTGTGACTACTTTTCTATCTTTCCTATCGGAGATATAAATCTCAAGCCAATCTTACATTTGCACTCAATCACGATAGAAACAGCAAGATCAGATCACGCAACTACAGAGAAAATAGTTGGGTCTGGCTTCACAATCCCAATGAAGTCTTTAAGTTGTTAACCTACAGGGTCTCGTAAGAAACCTAAGGTTAAAGGAGAATCGATTCTAGCTTATGCAACTAGTAACACACATATGTTGAGGGATTAGGTTTCTCAGTTGCTAGAGTTGTCCTTTATATAGTTTTCAAATCAGGGTTTGCAATCTAGGTTACCTTGGCAACAAAGCATTCAATATTCACAGTTAGATGAAAAACCTGATTCAACCAAGCTAATATCTTTCAATCGTTAGATCGAACTTAGCTTGTTACACACAAATGAAATTTCCCTCATTTAGGTTTATGTAACCGTACCTAAACGTGTACACCATGTTGGATCAACGATAGTTAACCGAAGTTAGCCATATGATCACTATCATATCAACCTTGTTTATCTTAACCATAACTAGTTCAAATGATTCAAATGAAACTAGTTAAAGAGTTGTTCAATTGTTATATTCTCATAGAAGTATACAAGAACACAATTGAAGAAAAATCGGTTTGATTCACTCGAATCAGTTCATGAACATTATAGCCACGGTTTTCAAAAAATGCATTCTTTATTATATAAATATTTAAGTTCATGTACATAACCGATTTTAGAACATTAACCTTCAAGAATGAAAACGGGTACGCATACTTGAAATACCCGGACCAAGATTGGGTTTCGCCAGTACACAAACGGGTATGCGTACTTCCAATCCCAGCATAAATATTCTGACATGAATCTTACGCCAGTACGCGAACGGGTGCGCATACTTAGGTTCCCGGATTTCTCAAGCCAACAGGTACGCATAATATGGTTCCCGGACATGGATTACATATGTGCAAGAGTACACAACATGTCATATCCAATAATGGTTAAGTGTTTTAAACCCTTATTTCAATCATTGAAACTTTCTTAGAGGATGACAATAGCCGTTTCACACACTATTAGCATCAAAGCGATTTTCAAGTTATTAAAATAATCATAATGAAACATTCCAAGTCTATACCAAATGATTGTATCACACAAACCATGTAAGATGTCACTCGGCAATTTTCACATGATCATCTTTTGACTTGCGTCAAGAATATAAGATGAACTTGGTCGAAGAAAAAGTTTGCCAACACATATTCCAAGAAATATGTAAGCGAGTTAAACTCAGCTCGAAATATCAAATGTATATAATAGAAAACTATATCATAACACGACTTATGTCTCAATATAGGATATAGAGTAGAAATAGACTTTCCAAGTGATAGATGAGTTTCAGTCTCCAGATACCTTTTGTTGATGAAGTTCTACAAGCTCTCCTTAGTAGTTTTTCGTCTTCAAATGATGAACGCCGTGAATTCTAAGGCTCGACTACACAATCTATGTCCTAGTCCGAAACATCTATAAGTATACTAGAAATCAAGACTTATAGTTTTGATCACTAACATTGACAAACATGCTTGAGATATCAACGCATGCGAGTTCGACCAAGCAGTGCTCTTTGACCCTCCGAGCAATTAAGCTTCTGTTGTGCTCCTTATGCATTTGTATATGTCGTGATCCTACACACTTGATTCCCCTAGATGACGTCCTTTACATCCCTAGGAGTTACTTAAGCATACATGAAGACTTTTAACTATTCTGACTCTAACATATAGCCTATTAATTTCCTTTTGAAAGAGATACAATCTGTTTGCTTGTGAGGGATCTTCAAGGATAAAGAAGATATCAAGCAAACCTCAACAATTAGGATAACCTACTCTCTTTAAAAGGTTATAAATATGTCTAATTAATTCTACCTCACAAGATCAATCTAAAACATATATGAAACTTGTGTAATTACAAAGTCTTGGACGAAAATAACTTTGTAATTTCTATCAATATTATTTCATAATCGATAATTATTGAATGGTCGTATAACAGAAGATATGGGCCATATAATAGACAAGAATTACAATGATCAAGATAAGATTCCAAAAATCAAGAACTGTCAGGTAAAAGATATAGTCTGACAAGGCTTCATGAATCCCTTAATGGATACAGTTTTATCAGGAAACCTAGGTCTTTTGAGGACGAATCTTGCCTTACCTAGGATATATAAGTGTCAGGATTGAGATTCTAGTTTACAAAGAGTCCTTTATTTCTAATGATGAAACATGCTAGGTATCTTACAATCAAATCTAAGTTCTTGAACTAGTTTTCATGTTTACGAATTATTGATACCAAGTAATAGATTGATCATTCAAGCATGTGAGAAGTTTTTCTTGAATTAAAAAGAAGATTGTGCACCCGTATATTTATCGATATAAGCTCCATGCACTAAATTTTTAGCCCAATAATAACGGTTAAATTGTCTGTGAACCATCAAGAAATCATGCATCTCAATAACTCTCAAAGACTAAATCATTTCATGAACTGTCCAATACAGTTTGTGAACAAATTGTCATCTCGGAGTTCAATAACTCTTAAAGACTAAATTTGTAGTAGCAGGAAATCCCACACTACACACCTTACTCAACTTTGCTTGACTAATCCATTGAAGGATATGTGATCAAGAATGTTTATTAGTTGATTCCATGAAATGTTTACACAGTACAATAGAATTACACTTAGAAATTAAAGCACTCTTTGAACTTTCTCTCTCCTAATGACTTGCTCCACAATTCCCAAAAGATCTCTCCCTTTTACAGACTCGTTTAGCCCTTTATATAGGGTAATACATAGTGGATGACAGCTAAGCTACCCTTTATTTTCGGGAATGTTTCGCGAAGTGTCGCAGATGCACAAACATTCACTCTCGCGACGGTTCTTAACCCTCGCCAGGTCTCACGTCTTCTTTATGTTTTGCCTGTTGTTATTCACTGCGTCGTTTATTTTAGCTCATGCGACTGCCTCGCGACAGCGTCGTTTATTAATCCCGCGAGTCTTGTATGTTGCGATATTATGATCCTACATCTTGCCTCTTTTTCCTTAAATATTGCTTGAAGGGCGATCTTTAAGGAAAAATCTGTTGTGATAGTAATCTTTGATCTTTGTTGATGAAGGAACGAGCAAAAGAATACTGGACTTGAAAAGTACGGACTTGCCTCTATTCTTTTGTAAAGTTCCGAAGCTTCTTTATAGTATATATACGAAGTGTTGTTTCTTGCCTCATGAATTACGAAAATAATCAATTTCGCGCCCTATTCTCGCCTACTAGGAAATATGTTGTATATTTAGATTCTACTAAAGTTCTTTTAAATCCGCTTCCTTGGATTTAGTAGTGACCGTTTACACGTGTCTATATTTACCTCTTTTACCGGTGTATTTAATGTTAACCGGTCATAACATTTTTTCTCATCTATTTATAGGAGCACCCCCTGTGAAGAATTTTCCTTTTCTTTTTCATCTTCTTCATCGTCTGCAAGTGTTCTTCTTCTTCATCGTTCTGCAAGTGTTCTTCTTCTTCATCACTTTTGCTATTCTCTATCAATTGTTACTCTCATGGCGTCCAGGTTTGTTAATTTTGCCACATTTGGCTGATTTTGTGGTTAATCAGATTTGAGATTAGCTTTCTTTGTTGAAATCACACTGGTATAATTAACTTTGTAGTTTTCTTTCTGCCATTGTTGTTTAGCAAGAACCAACCCAGAACTAAGTTTATCGTGAAGGACCCTCTTCTTTCTTTGGGCTCGCCATCGAAATCTACTTCGCAACCAGAATCCCTCGCACAACCAAAGCCCACTTCGCAAGCAAAATCTATGGCTTCAAAAAGACAGTCTGCAAGTGACAAGGTATTCAAGAAACATTTGTTTTTTATCAACAATACGTTGTTGCCTCTGTTCCTTATTTAATTTGTCATTCGCAGGATGATAAAACTACTGGTCATACTCCCAAAAGGCCTCGCTACTCCAAACTCATTACCCCGACGTTCCGTTTCCTTCATTCACACCTTCGTCTCCTCGTCGCGAAATCTTCGCAAGATAATTTTGTGCCCCCTTCCCCAGTAATGTTACCAAAATACAATACTTCTATACCTCAACTCCTCATAGACCAAGTTCCTTATAACCGTCCTACTACAAACGATCTTATACCTTCTCCTGCTATCAATATCCCCGCTATTTCTCCTATCACTTCTCTCCCCCGAAACCTCCTCTTCTCATGAGGTTCCTTTGACAAAGGGCGACTCGTCTTCTTTATTTGAACAAATTCCTCTAATCATGGGAAAATTTGGAGGGGATAGATGTGGCCTTTAAGGTCCTTTTCTGATCTCGTGAATGATACCAAAAAGACTTCTACTGATCCTGTCAAATCTAATGTCTGCGAGATTTTAAGTAAGCATCTTGGTTCTGAGAGGGTCTCGCAAGCTTCTTTAGTTCAAGAGATTAATAAGCTGAAGGATGATCTCCAAGTTATGGTCAGAAGTGCAATAATCTCCATCTTGAAAATCAAAAATTTCTCAATATCTCACTAGATCGTGATAACCTTCGCAAGAAGAATGAAGAATTAAAAGGTATGCCCTCCCCCCTCTTTTTTTTTTTTTTTTTTTTTTTTTTTTTTTTTTTACAACTCAAACCCTTGCTCGTCCTCAAAGTATTAAACCAGAAACGAATAATGGAGATATATCAGACGGAGTCTATCGTTGAAGAAGTTCGAGTTGAAAGAGATGCTTGGATGGAGCAAGATAATCTCTTAGATAATCTTCATACCTATGCAAAATGATCAAATAAATAACTTGTCTAAAGAGAATTTTGATTTATCGCAAAAGCAAGTCTCATTAAGTAATGACTTATCTCGCCTCTCTTATGCTTTGACTAAAACTAATTTGGAGTTGGAAACTTTATCGAGATGAGAATCGAACTCTTTCTCAAGAGAAACGTTCTCTGTTGAATAAGATGGCGAGCTACTCGCAGCAGATAATGCTTGTCAAAAGTTATGTGAAGAACACGAACAAGCTAAACATACTTTGAAAAACCAACTTGAAGAAATTATTGCCGAAAGAGATAAACTTATTCAAGGTAGAATAACGTTGAGTGTAAAAGCGAAGCAATTCCAAGAACAATGTGTCAAATTAGAAAAATCCAACTCTACTCTGGCAACCGAAAATTCCATACTTGTTTCCAATGAAAAGAACATGCGATCTCGATTGAAAGGCTTAGTTGGAGATTCATTTGATGAGGTCATGGACCGTTTGGGGAATAACTTCACAGCTTTAATTCAACATCTTACTTCTCAGAAGGAAGGTAGTCAAATTATTTGACTATCTTAATTTATGTATTTATTCCATTAATGCTTTATTACCCTGAAAATGCCGATAGTGTTCAATAAGGATTTTCTCTGATCTTGTGTATTTATTATGCAGATTCTGAGAGAAAGCTTTGCTCCACTATCTCCACCCTCAGGTCTGATCATTCTAAAATTCGCAAAGAAAATGGACTACTCGCCGCGTCTCTTGCTCGTTCTCGCGACCGTGCAGAGCGAAGATTTGATTATATGTCTTATTGTAAGGACATTGATAGTAAGAATCGTCAAAAGGCATTGCTTCGCCAATTCCCTCTTAAAGCGGAAGTTCTTGTGAATAATATTTTGCTATCGAAGTCTCTTGATCCTATTCATGTCGATCCTTTGGAAGTAAGTGATGATGAAGTTCCCCATGCTCCTGATAGTGATTATGAATATGAAAGCTGCGAAGATCTCCCTGATAAGGAAGTTGTCGATGAAGATTCGAATAGAAAGACTCCTGATGAAAATCCAGTAACTGGCGAGAACGAAGGTGATGAAAACATTTCTAATGAAAATCCACCAGTTGAAGGCGGCGAAGCTGATAAGGGCGCAGAAAAGCCTCAACCATCCTCCGTATTTAATAATGCTGATGTAGAGGGTTAAATTCTCTTTGTAATTTGCCAGAATTCCTTTTTGTGTGAAGGATTTAACTCTTTTGGTAGGTAATTCCCATATTTCTCTCTTCCTTTCTTAATTAAGACCGCCTTGCGAGCATGTTCGCTCATTGAATTTTTCATTAAGTAAATCCATCCCAATCAGGGATTTGATTTTAATTCTTCTCATTGCGACAAAGTCGCAGGCCGCCTTTACATTTTCATGCAGAGGCCCATTGACCTTGCCTTATCATTTTTGTGTGGTCTTCCGAGTTAGACCTCCCTAATTAGAGGTCTTCCCCTGCCACCTTTCATTGCGACAAAATCGCAGGACGTCTTACACTTGCATGTAAAGACCCATTGATCTTGCCTTATCATTTTCCAAGTATTTTTGCCTCTGCAGGATGTTTTAGTTGCGACAATATGACAGGCCTAGATATCCTTGCGAACATAAAGCCCCCATGACATTGCTATCGTGCGACGAAATCGCGGGACGTCCGTACACTTTCGTGTAAAGACCCATTGATCTCGCCTTACCCTCGCGTTAGTATTATTGCCTCTGCGGGATTATTGCACAAATATGACGAGCCTAAATTCTCTTGCGAAAACATAGCCTTATGACATTTGCGTCTGTTTTGACACTCCCCCTAATGGAGAGCGTCGCCCTTATCCTCTCCCTGGTTGCCCCTTCAAGGAGGCGAAACATCGGCCATACAAGACTAGCTCCTCCCATCCGGTCTTAACAACAACCAGTTGTTTTCGCAGCCTCTTATCCCTTATACCTATAGGGTTTATGGTTACGAGGCTGCACCCTAAGTGGAGTTTTCTTCGGGCGAGTGCAACATATGCCAAGACTTGCCAAGAATGGCCAGGGTAGGTTCATCCATCCCGGGCACTCTGGCTCAACCGTGTACCCCGGCGCCTTGAGCATACACGACTCTAAGAAGAGACCCTCGGTCGCCCAACCAGGTATAACCTACATATATAGTTGGGAAGCCAAGGTACCTCCTCCTCGATAGGCTTTCATGGGCCCCAAATTTTCATGACTCGGGTTTCGGAGCGGTGTAACCTTCCCCCGAGCCATGTCGAGAGATACCCCTTATATGACGCACTTTAGGTCTTACATTTGCCTCTTACGAAATGTTATTCGCGAACTAGGGTGTACGCCATAAAGGTTCGTCCCATTCATTTATTCATTCATATTTGTTAAATCATTCAATCATTCATGTTTCATCATTTGTTGATAGTTGTTTGCGAAGTATTCGCACAATTCTGTATTTTCATTTTTCTTTTTTAACTGAATTCCCATATACTCTTGGCTGCGAGATTTTCGCACAATATTACTTCAACCGCTACTTTTCCTCCGCTTTTGTTGATTATTCATTTCTTATGCCTTTTGTTCCTCATATCCTTTGCTTCTTTATCATCATAACATTCGCCTATTTCTAGGCATTCATCTCGCAAGGTATGTTCAGTCCTTACTTCTATAGCATCCACCATTAGTTTTTCCTTTCTCTGCTCATCTCTCACATGTTGCTTCCCACCCTTTCTTTTGGCATTTTTTCTTCGACTTTCTACATCAACCTCATGACATTGATGTGACTCTTCCAATCTCCCCCGTATAATACCAATGCCGTTTGGATGTGGAAATTTTATACATTGATGGTACGTTGATGCGACTCCCAAGATTTCATGAAGCCATGGCCTCCCAATCGGGCGCATTATATGGAGATTCTACGTCAACCACACGAGAATAAAACATCGATTGATAATCCTTGTAGAGGTATTCTCATGTGAACCTCTCCCTTTGGTTTGTTTGCAGTGCCATTAAAGCCATATATTCTGTATGTCGAGGGGATCAAATCCTCATCTTTCCCTCCCATCGTCTTGTAAGTATGGTAAAATAAAATATTCACCGAACTTCCAGTATCGATTAGGATTCGGTTGATCGCCCAGCAAGCTTCTGCTTCATCATCTTCCCCATCAACTGGTTTCGGGTTAATTTCTAGTTTCACAACCAACGGGCTATCATGTGTTTCTCTTCCTTTTGGCACTTCATCTGCAGAGAAAGAAATAGTCTTCACTGCCACTTTTCTAATCAAGCGTCGTTCTCGCCGGACTCATTATTTCTTTATCGTTAGCATCTCTCGCAAAGACTCTACTGAGCACGTTGTCATGAAAATCTTCGATTGTGCGATAAGAGTGGATAATAGAGTTGCAATTCAAATTTTTAGCCTTTGTTCCGACTTCTATCACAAATGTTTCCTTTCCTTTCGCCGTCACTTTTACATGCATCTCTGGTGGTGGTGGTAATGTCCTGGACTTTTTCTTCTCCCTTTAGAAAGTGATTGACTTCCCGATCAATCATCCTGAGAATAATTCTCTTTATGTTTCTACAGTCATTCGTTTGATGTCCATGGAAGCGATGGTAAGAACAAAACTCATGACTTCTGTCGCCTGGCGGTGGTTCCATTCCCGCGTTCCAAGGTGCTGGTACATCTTCCATCACAAGTATAGCTTCCCAGATCTTTTCCACACTAGCATTCAGTGGAGGCATCTTAATGCTTCCCATACTATTCTCATGCGACTTCTCTCCGCCCTCCATGGTTATATTGCCTTCGTCCACCGTAAGTTTCTTGCACATGATCTAGCCTCTGAATCTTATTATTGCTGTTACGGTTGTAGTAGTTCCTTTCTCGTTCAAGCTCTTCTTGGTCGTGGCTTCCCATGGCTACTATCTTTCGCTGTCCCTCATCAGCCTTCCCTGCTTGCTGTCCTTGCGAAGTGCTCGCCACTGTATTTATAAATTGAGGTAACAAGCTTGCGTTCGCAGCATTCGAGTTTGTGTTCGCGACTGGATAAGAATTCATTTCATTCTGTCTTTCTTCTAAGGCGATATATTCTTCTTGTAACTCTCTTGATTCTGCCCGCCATCGTGATTGTATTTTTGATTCTAAAAATTTGAATGTATAACAAATTAGTCGCAAAGAGAGCATTCACAAATGAGAGGATGAGATATCTTTCCTCAACCCGTCCCGCCATTTCGCTACACATGGTTCTCCATCTTATTGTTAATGCCTTAAGCTCTCGCCAACCCTTTGCTTCAACCCGAATACATCTTCAATACACTGGTCGTGAAGAATCATTGCCTTATGTATGCGCCCAAGAAGGTGGCTTGTAAATGGTTAAATGATGTGATTGTGTTCCTTGGCAGACCCTCAAACCATTTTAGTGCTTCTCCTATTAGGCTTGATGCGAAATACTTGCATAGTATAGCATCATGATTCTCCCACTGCAACATACATCTCATGTAAGCCTTGATATGTTGTACCGCACAGGTTGTTCCATCAAAGATGTTGGTTAATGCAGGTAGATTGCACTTAGGAGGTATTCCTCCCATCTGTACTTCTAATGTAAAAGGATTCTTTGCAGCCTCTGCGATGGCTTCGTCCAATTGTTTCCTTCCTCCTTCCCTTCTATTGTTCATCAGTCCTCTCATTTCAGCCAGTTCTCTTAAGATTTGTTCATTTGCCTCAGAGTTTGACTCCATTGGTCTTTTTAATTCTGCTTCTCCCTTCTTTTGCTCGTGCCTATTTTGACCTTCCCCTTTCGTTATTTTCTCCTCTTCTTTCCCCTGCGACGTTCTTCTTCGTTTCTTTTCACAATTCGCACGCCATTATATCGATTGTTCTCTCTTCTTGGTTGTCTCTCAGCTCTCATCTGCACCCTCTCATATTCTTCATTAATATTTCTATTGGTACGATTTTGTTCCCTTCTTCTTTCGCGGTTGTCATGGTTATTCTGCCGGATCGCTTCTTCCATCTCTTGATTTTCCATTTCTTCTCTTATCCTTTCTCTCTCGCGAGCTAGCCGCGCTTGTTCAATGTAGTGTCTCTCAACGTCATTCTCAATCTCTCGGTTTCTTCTCGGTTCTTCTCTCCTGCAAGATTATTCTCCCTTGGTAATTGGGTCATTCGGTTCTTGAGTTGCATGTTTCCTTGATTTTCCCTATTCCGCTCATTTTGAAGATTTTGGTGAGAATATAACGATCTTCTATTTCCCCTCTTCTCTCGCCATGCTCTGTACTCGGATTTTGTGTTTCTTCCTCGGTACTTTATGTTGGTAAAACTCTCCTTCTTTCTTCCCTATTCGATCTTGAACTTGATCTCACGCTACTTCTAGATCTTCTATTTTGCAACCTCATATTTTCCATCCTCAATTCATGATTCTGTCTTGTTAAGTTTGCTCGTTCTTCTGCCTCTAACCGTCTCTCTTCGTGTATCGTTTGTCTCAATCTCTCTAAGGCTGCGATTTCTTCGTTTTCTCCATTCGTTCCTGGCTCTCCTTGTCCATTGTTCACCAGCTGCTGCTCCTCTTCCCTCTCATCTTCAGAATCAGACCTCCAAGTATGCACACTTACTCTATCATAATCAACAGCCGCGTTTGCTACTGGGGAGACCGGTGGTTGATTTTGATCTTCTCCATCATTTCTCATATTCATCCTTGACGATTCTCCAGCTTCATTCCTCCTTTCTCCGGCAAGTCTCCCACTTCTTCTTACAGTCGTTGGTTGCTCTTGTACATTTCTTCTTCTTGCCATTTTTCGTTTTCAATGAATTCTTGAGTATCTTTTCCAAATCTTTTCTCTGTTAATCCAAATCCTTTCCAATTTCTACGTCAATCTCTGCACAGTCCCTGTTTCTAGCGCATATGTAGTAGCAGGAAATCCCACACTACACACCTTACTCAACTTTGCTTGACTAATCCATTGAAGGATATGTGATCAAGAATGTTTATTAGTTGATTCCATGAAATGTTTACACAGTACAATAGAATTACACTTAGAAATTAAAACACTCTTTGAACTTTCTCTCTCCTAATGACTTGCTCCACAATTCCCAAAAGATCTCTCTCTTTTACAGACTCGTTTAGCCCTTTATATAGGGTAATACATAGTGGATGACAGCTAAGCTACCCTTTATTTTCGGGAATGTTTCGCGAAGTGTCGCAGATGCACAAACATTCACTCTCGCGACGGTTCTTAACCCTCGCCAGGTCTCACGTCTTCTTTATGTTTTGCTGTTGTTATTCAACTGCGTCGTTTATTTTAGCTCTGCGGCGATCGCCTCGCGACAGCGTCGTTTATTAATCCCGCGAGTCTTGTATGTTGCGATATTATGATCCTACAAAATTAGTTTGTGAAATGTCCAAAATAATTTTTGAACAAATTGTCATCTCGGAGTTTAGGAACTTTTCAGATCCATAAGTTCACGAACTGTCCAAATTAGTTCGTGTACTCAAGTTATCAAAAGTATCCAAGAACCTTTTAAAATCAACCAGTTTACGTACTAAACAAAATCAATTTGTGTACTTAAGGATTCAATAATTTCCAGGAATATTTTAAAATCAACCAGTTGGCGAACTGACCTATCCAGTTCGTATGCGCGAGTTAATAAGAGATTTAATTCATTAAGTATATTATTTATAAGCTTTAAGCTCATGCTTGACCAAATAAGTTCATGAATATATAATTAGCTCGATGTCTCCATGAGCTCCTTACACAATTACGATATGTTGAATTTTTCTCAAACCATTATGCGATAAGTTCTTTAGAACTTCCATTGCTTGAATATCCTGAACTTGAAATTTCTATTTTGCAATATGCATCATGATATTAAAGTCATAAGACATTGTCTCAGTAGATATAATGGTATAAAATAAGATATCGTAATTGTTAATGAACCTCTTGTTGATGTCTCTGTTGTTTTTCATACTTTAATACTCAGAACCGATTAGTGAATTTTGATACTCCACTACCATGCTCTATTTATAGTCTGTGACTGACTTTAAAAGAATATAAATCAAGATATAGTTTTGATCAACTAAATTTGCCAACAAGCTTGACATACCAAAACTTGTGAGTTTGACCGAGCGATGCTCTAACAGATATTATAACAAATTCCTTAGTCAGAGTCTTATCTAGAAGTTCATGTTCTTAAGTTAGGTATTTATCTTTTTTAACTTAGAGTGATTTATTCTCTTCAGCTAAATCATTTCGATGCACATAGACAGAAAACTAATAGGTTTCAGGAGTTTTGCCAACTCTTTTTTAGCATCTTTTTCGACATCTGAATCAGATTCACCAGACCTATAATATGAGCTTTCAATCTTATCTCGAGAGTTATGAGAAGAAGTCATTGCAACATACATATGTAACTTTTGGACTTCCATAACCTTTTTTTTATTCATGTCTTATGGGTTGGATCGCATCAAACATTGACTATCATGTATTTCGTGTTTACCTGCTCTTATACCAATTTAAATGACGAGGTACCAGGTACAGCTTAATCTTTTCGATATCGGCCTATGCAGAAATACCTTATATAACCTTACCGAAATAATAATGGTCAAAATATTATTTTAACAAGATGTATTTGAAAAATAGTCAATTTGATTAGTGTACAAATGTAATCGCTCCGGCTACGATGTGGTCAGGACACATACATTTTATATGTGTCCCCTCTTTATTTTTTGACACCTATTTAACTAAAAACCATGCCCTCTCCAAATCCCCTTAACTATTCTACTTTTTGAGAAAAAGTAGGAAGTTAAAAAAATAAAAAAAAGATAAACAATTAGGTAATAAAATTGTTTTTCAAGTTATTCCTACTTTGTACGACGTGTCAGCATTTAAAGAGGGACCACATACTTGAATTATTTGGCCCAACCACATCATAGCCGCACCGTATGTAGATACTTTATATATAAAGGATAATGTGAAAGTAAAGTGAATAACACAGACACACAAGATTTTGCTAATGAGGAAAGCTTCCTAGTAGAAAAACCCTGGCACCTAGTCCAGTTTTGAATAATCTCAAAATTAAGCCGATATACAAATTGACTACCGCAACTTTGTATAGTTGAGACCAAGTAAATGTTCCTTCGTTATTCAGTTCCTTTAGTAAACCTATATTTACAACCAATCTGGTCTAGGCACGTGAATCCCAAGCCACAATCCATTATCTTGAGTTTTTTCACTGGTCTGGGCACGTGAATCCCAAGCCACGGTCCATTATATTGAGTTTTTTCACCTTGGTGAAGACTTACACCCTCAACTCATTCGGATCGTAACCTGAAACAACAAAGGATTAGATTTTTCCAATAACCAACTCACTTATCGATCATGCAAATCAATCTTAAGATCATTGATAAAACAGAGTATAGGATATCACGTCCATATTAATAAACTCATTTGGTCAAAGCTCAAATCAAGAAAATGATTATCGAAATAATCAATCTCAGTAAACAAGGTCTATCCAAGAAACTTAATGCAACTAGACAGTTTGTTCGATATTTTACGAGTCTTATGTCTTATGTTTATGAAGATAAACATCTTGTGAATCCCAGAGAATTAAGTACAGAAAAAGTGACACAAATATTAGAACCAAATGAAAAATCTTCAAGTCTCCAATATTTAATACTAACTTCTACAAACAACTTGATTCCACTATATCAATACACACATAATGAAGTCTGTTAACTTTGATTACAGTTGTCAACAGATCTACAATTACTTAGATCTCTTCTAGTTGATCCTCAAAAAAACTTGAGTGACCTTATAACAAAAAAGAAAGATAATAGAATAAACAAGTTTGATCTACCAAGGATTACTATAAATTTACTTATTAATCAAATAAATAATTAACGAAAACTAAAATAACAATATGATTTAGTTTCCCACCAACGGTACTACTAAAGACTTCCTGATCCCTAATAAATCCTTAAACGAAGGAAACGCGAGATGTTTGACCTGATTAGGTTTACTCTTATCTCTTAACAAGTTGTATTCCCACAAGAACAATCAAGATGTTCATTCAAGGGATGAGTTTGTGAGAATACAAGACCCACTATTTATAGTATTATGACCAATCTTGTATGGAAACAAGATTTACCAGTTTCGAAAATTCTTAAGATATGCAATATATATTTATTTCCGAAATTAGAAAATACCAATTACATTCCAACCAATAAACCGATATCTCTAATACATGACAATTAATATTAGATGCACACATCCATTCACTTTACTAATATAGAAGCCAAAGATATGCAAACCTTTGGATTTTATTAGCATATAATTTGATACCAAAATAGGTATTGAAAATTGATTTCAAAACTTTGCCTAAAGTATTAAAGGAATATACTTAAACAATAAGATACTAGAGTTCAACACATGTTCAATTCATTACGTTTAAACTTATAAACATTCCCAGTCTAACTCCTTTGTCTATATATCTACAAAAATCTGAATATAACAGACACATCGAAAATGTAGAAACAAGTCAGGCTTAGTCGGGATCGTTCCTGGATCCATCCTTGTCACAAAGGATTGTTTCTTTATGGAGATCATTCCTGGGATCATTCATACACTTAGGATCGGTCTTGAATCCATATTTTGACTAAGAAATAAGTTTTGCAATTCTATTTTCTTAAACTATATGTTAAATCACTGCTTGGTCGAACTCACGAGTTTTGCTATCTCAAGCTTGTTGTCATTGTTAGATGTACAAAACTATATCTTGATTTCTATTCTATTAAAGTCAAGTCTCGTACTAGGATTAGAGTATGGTAGTTGACTATCAGAAATCATGGATAACCCTTGAAGATTAAAGACTAAAGAACAAACGAAGACATTTACGGGAACTTCATCAGCAAAAAGGTAAGTGGAGACTGACATATCCTATTTACTCACGACATTTACCATTCCATATTGTGAGACTATTTCGTACAATTTTAATAGATTTAATATTACAAAGAAGAAATTTCGAGTTCATGTTTGTCTTAGTTAAACTCTCCAAACATAATTCAAGCAATGAGTATTATATATCCTTAACATTCTTAGTTAAACACAATTTATTGTCAAAAAACTATTTCAAGTTGATCATTTGGAAATTTCCCTAGCAACAGTGTTAACTGTATATAGTTATTTGAGAAAAATAGTTGCTTGGAAATAAGCAACATACTCGTATGTTTCAGTCTGAATTCCGCAAACTGTGTAGATTTGCACACCCTGTTTGGAAAGCTTGTACATTTGAGTTCGAGAATTGGGTAGGTTTGCAATTCTGTTTTGTAAACCAATACTATCTGACTTTCGTGAACTGCCAAGGTTTGAAAACCTCTTACCCTGACATCGCGACTTGTCAGAGGTTTGTAAACCCGTCTCGCAAACCCTTGAGTCCAATATTAGCAAAAGTCACGAACTACTTTATATGTTTATGTTTTATTTTTCTACAATTCTCATGGACAATTATAAGATGATTTTATTCACAAAATCACTTTGTGGTTGTAGATTATTCATTAGTCTTGACTGTTATTGAACACCACTATGTGCTTGTAAGTTCAAAGGCTACTGCGCCGCTATGAACCACCATTGGGCACGTTTCCAGAATCCTGGACCATAACGCATATTATTCTAAGTAATTTCAAGGAAGACATCTCACATGCTTAAATGAATTCCTAATAAGAATTTTATTTAAAATGAGAAAGTGGTTGCTTGAAGCCCAATCAAACCTAGCTTGAATTCAAAGCTACCTGCAGCCATGAAAATTTATAAATAGAGAAATTCTTGCAACAAGATTCATATATCCCTGGCACTCTCGTGTCCTAGTTGCGCAGCTAGAGTTGTCCTCTATAACCTAGGTTTCTTTTGAGAAACATAATTATGATACGACTTTGAAGACTTCACTTGGGAATTTATGAAGCCTGGTCATACTATCTTTTACCTGATAGTTCTTATAAAATGAAATATGTATAAAGTATATACAAGATAATTGCAAATCCTAGTTTAGTTGTTGTTTCACATAGCATGAATCTTGGGATCCAAGGAGGGGTGGATGCGGATTTGGGATCACTTGCGTCTAGTCCATCTAAATGGTGGATTTGAAATTTTTACGTCCAATCCATTATCCGTTGGATTTGTTACCCCCGGATGAGCGAATGGATGCATGTGGATTTGTGGATTTAAAATAAGTAAATGAATATAGGTAAATGCCTTACAAGAGAAATATATATAACTTAGTTTTAAAACTTAAATCACCGGAATCTAAGTAACTACTCCCTCTGTTCCTAATTAATAGGTTGGTTTTGTTTTTAGAGAAAATTAAGGAAATTAAGAGAACTAATCATTGAAAGTGGTCATCATGACACTTGTCAATAAAAGAAGTGAAGTGAAATGGTCCCTATGACACTTGTCAGCAAAAAAGCAAAAGTAAAAGTGAAATGGTCCACATGACACTTGTCATCAAAAGAAGTTAAGAGAAAAGTGGTCCCAGAAAACTAAAGTAATATTTGACTTTCCCAATTAGGAAACCAACCTATTTTTTTGAAACATCTATTTATAGAAATCAACCTATTATTTAGGAACAGAGGGAGTATAATATTAACAAGAGTAACATAACATTTTTCCAATAACCTAAATTAAAATATACTTCTAGAAAGTGATCCCAAATCCGCATCCACCCCTCCTAACAAGTGGTATGATTGTATCAACTAATCCTATGGATTGGATGTTTGATGAAGAGATGTTAATGGAGGAAGCCATGAAAAATGGTGGAAATGAAGATCCTACTGCTCAAAATGAAGGAACCAATCCTCAAAATGAAGAACCCGGAGCTCAAAACAATCAGATAAACTTCATATACTCTTCAAATTGTCTGAATGGTGCTCCAAGTGGTCGATTCATGGTCACTATGGAACTACTCAGAGTGAGGGTCATTATAGTCGGGTGTTGTATACGCTAACGACCCTAAAGAGTCGTCATACTGTTGACACACATGGCGACAACTCTAACCTGCAACTTTTAATGGTGATGAAAAATCGTCAAGGTGGTGTGTTAAACCATGACGACTGTTTATAATGTTCACCTAGAGTCGTTAGTTGATTCGTTTAATACCCAGACGACTCTCGAATCCAAACTCTCTGTATAAAAAGGCAAGTTTTTGTGTGTTTGAGTCGTCATAGGGATATTCTGATATACTAACGACCCTAACCAACCATTTATAATGTTCACCTAGAGTCGTTAACCAATAACAAAGGGTCGTCAAAACATGGTCGTCATTTTCAACCTAATACGGTAACGACTCTATTCTAGGGCAAAAAATGTTGAAGTAGCAGAATTAGGGTCGTCATCTTCATCCTAATACACTAACGATTTTTCATAGAATCGCATGCAAATGAAAAGTCGTTAGGGGTTTTCATTTCGATACTAACGACTCTTACACTGAAATTTCGATACTAACGAATACAAGGTGGGTTTAAGTTCATATACCTTCTAATTGGAGCCATAGCTTTCTTGGGTTTTGATTTTTGGCGACAATTACGCGGTGAATCGGTTGAAGAAAAAAATTTTCTTCAAAATAGTCGTTAATGGTGGTGGTGGAGAAGAGAACGGGGAGGAGAGGAAGATGAAGAAGAGAAGCCTAATTAAGGTTTCTAATTAAGGTTAATTGATTTTTAATGTTTAGTTTTAGGTAAGGGTAAAACAGTCTTTTCAATATCGGATTAATACGCCCCTCAAAAAAATGGGGTGCAAATAAAAAGTTATGGCCCCTAATTAAAATGTTTGGCCCCCAATCAAATGAGGTATGTTACCTTCTTATTCCTTATTTTAACCTTCACATAAAAGAAAGAAGAAAAAAAAGGTTTTTTTTTCCAAAATGACCAATTTTTGAAACATATTTAAGAAAGTGACCGTTTTCTCAAACCATTATATAAAATGGCCGACATTGACCTTTTTCATCCCGTTTTTTCAGAAAAACGGGTAGCGGCAGTTACGCGGGCACATATCAGTTATCGTAGTGAATAAATGTCATTTAAACCCCCGATGATTCATCGTGCCGAGTTACTGTTATGAGCCGTCTTCGAGTTAAATCGATGACTCAGTGCTCATCTTCTTCATTTCTTCCTTGTAGTTTTCCATGAACCAGTCAATCTTAGCAAACTTATCTATCACATATTTATTTTTCGGCGATCAATCAATACAAAGTAGTTAGTACGAAGACAATATATCGTTGTAATTGATGCAAACTACTAAGAAATTTGTTTCATAAAGTCTTAAAAAAGCCATTGCATCTAGAAATTAAGAAATTCGTTATCAGCAACTGAGCAAATTGAACTAGCAATACCGATAAGATTCCAAAAATGAATTCCAAAAAGATATTAATAAAAAAATTAAGTTGCCAGAACATTAAAACTGAAATCAGCATGTTCTTCCCTAAATTGAAATTAACCCAACGGAACCCGGTTGAACCCAAATCATTAATTAAACTTCAAGATATAAAACATAGAAGGAAAAAAAAAACAAATTGGAATCAATTATTCATCTTCTTCTTTGAAAACCTGTAGCATGTTCTTCCCCAAATTGAAATTAATAACATCTTCATTAATGCACCGCAAAAAAGCTCAAACACTGGATTTTTTTTGTCTTCTTAAATCAGTCATCTAATTCGTACCCAATGATTCATACTTCATATGACATAGCAACTATGCCTTTTTACAATTAGGGTTATATATAATGGTGATTTTAGGCTTTCAATGATTCAAATTTAAAACCACGATTGATACTAAAACCCCATACTTCAACCTTTAGTTGATCTCTAACCCAATGTCATTAAATCCACATACCCCAAATCTCTGGACCTTGTTTCGACTACTGAGAGGGGGATAGAAACACGAAGAATATGAGACTAAAAGAAGAAGAAGAACAAAGGAAAGGAAACGCAATAGAAAAAGAACGCGCAATTGAGGGATAAAAAAACTAATTGGGGGATAGAGGAAAAAGACAAAAACTGGATTTAAATATCAAATCAGGGTCACCCCTTATCTAAGTATTTTATCTAATTCCTAATCTACCCCTTACTAATCATGTTTAGTGGTTAAATATAATTAGTTAAGTTAATAAATTAGTTTGATAATCATTAGAATAAATCATTATCATTGAATTTGTTGATGCAACAACATCAAATCAAGATATTTATGATCATGAAGGTTTAGGTGAAGAACCAACCCAGGAAAGTAAACTAGCTGAACATATAAGTGCTCCAATTACTCATATATAGATATTAATGTATTGAAATTTGATTTTTTTTCATTGAATTAGCCATTGTTGCGCCTGAAAACTCAAAGGTCTTAGGCATGGTAAAAGTATGAATACCATGCCGGCAGTGACTTTCACCATGCCGGTACACAATATCCCCCAATTTTGAAAATTGGAAGTACACTACCGGCATAGAAAGTTCATTATCGAGCATGCCTGTAGTAGTGTCGGCATGGTTGATTCCCAAGTGTATCGTGCCGGTTTGAGGACAAAAACATACAGAAAACTTGTCTGAAATAACAAGTACCGGCATGGTATTCATCATAAAAAACCATGCTTCTAACTAGTACCCCAGGCATGGTATTCATCATAAAAAACCATGCCTAAAGCACTAGTACCTAGGCATGGTATTCATCCTAAAAACTACGCTGGAACAAAAAAATAGTAGGGTATTCATCATAAACATAAGCCGGGAGTGGATTGAAAGTTTATGATTCTAACCCAAACGAAGTTTTAAAACAACAACAACACTTTAAATATGATTAGGTATCATGCACCTTCTCAATAAAGCCATTTTCTTCTTCTTCTTCTTCTTCTTCTTCTCAAGAACAATTCAATTTAACATATCTTTAAGAACTTGTTAGGGTTTGATTTTGATTTTTAGTTTTAAATTTTAATTTAGATGGAAGGGTATTTTAATATTTTCGCCCCCAAAAAACACTCCTTAACGGATATTATTGGATGGGGTTAGTAATTCATATCCCCCAATTAGTTTCTTTATCCCCCAATTGTGCATTCTAGAAAAAATGGTTGAATCGTATGAATATAAAGGTAAGGATACATTGATAATTTTAAGCGTAAAAATTGACTAGTCAACTTGCTGGACCATTTTGGTAGGACCGTGTGAAATATCAAACGGAAAGGCCAGTTTATATAAGACCTAAAAAAACTGGCCGGTTTATTGGGGCTGTTTGGTAACCATTATTTTAATGGATTATCGGCGATTATAATGGATTCTATATGCGTTTGGTAACCATTATAATAATTGCTTATTTTAATCATAATTGAAAAAAATCATTATTTCCATAAACAAGAAAAAGTTGTTTTGAAAATTTATTATAATCAATTATTTTTTCTAAGGAACTCAAATTGAATTTTTTCTTCTTATTTTCTCTAAACTATGAAGAGAGAGACAAAAAAACAACATATGACTAAAAAATATCCTAGATCATTGTTCTCTCCTCTCCTTTTTGAGATCATCATTCTAAGATAATCAATTATCTGAAAAAAGTGTTTGGAAAAATTTATTTTTAAAATGATTATATCAAAATCATTTATCAATTTATGATTATCTATAATCATAAATAGATAATCATAACATTTACCAAACAAGGCCATTAATTAGGGTCTGCGAAGTTGGTCACTTTCTTAATTTGCCCAACAAAAAAGAGTGATATTCCACCTTCATCCAACCTTCAAAAAGTGCACTTATTTCCAATCCACTGAGAGACGGACCACCCGTCAAAATACGGGTTGGATTTCGTAAAATCTGTGGATTTGGGTGTTTTGCTTACACCTCGTACAAAGAAGTGAGAACCGAAATGAACTGGATAATATGGAGGAAAATCTTCTTCTCATTATTAGCCCTAGAATTCCATACTTCAGAACACTTTTCTTGAAATCTCAAATTCGAACCTTTAGAGCTATTTTTTAAAAAAAAAATCTTCTGGTTTTAAGGGTTGTATTATGGACGATTGTACAATGGACGATGAAATTCCGATGTCATCTGAAAAACCAGCTTCATCAGAAGAATTTAGAAATTGGGGTGAATTGCCCCATGATGTTCTGTCTCATATATTTCAGAAATTAGGGGCAATTGATATTTTGTTTAGGGCTCAATCAGTATGTTCTATGTGGCGAAAAATTTCCAAAGAGCCTCTGCTGTTTCGTTCTATAGATACGAGGGATAGGTGGGATTTGTTCGAGGATTATGACATGGGAAAAATTGCGAGGGAAGCTGTGGATAGGAGCTGTGGGCAGTTGGCTGAGTTCTCTATGGAATATTTTGGTAGCGATGATCTTGTAACATATATTGCTGATAAGTAAGTAAATCATATCTCTCAATCTGTTGTGTTTTGGATTATAAATTTCTTGTTTTGTTGAGTATTTTGTTCGGTCTATGGCTTGTTTAGGATAATGATTTGAAAACACACACAAATTATTAGGTTTCTTACTGTTTCTGCAAGAGGTGTTAGCTCTACCCCACTGTAGAGCTGTGCATCCATCAAATGTTATAATTATTCAGATTTTAGATAGGGTGACAATAAGGACAATGTAATGGATCCTTCGATTAATCCTAAAGATATCAAGAAAATATTAGAATTCAAATTTAAAACTAAATGAAAGAATAGACACATTCACTTTCATATATACCAGGGACGGACCCAAGAAATTTTCTTGGGTAGGGCTAATTTATGAATTCTGTCTAAGGCGGCCGAAGGCCGCCAATTTTTTTTGCAGCTTGTCTGTGAGGGTGAGTACAGTTCGGCTATGTAGATAATCTAGCAAAATGCAAAAACATTTGTTTTGCACCTTGAACTCTTGAAGTAAACTATAAGGTTTGAATACAAGCTTTCATGTTTTTTCCGAAGTAAAGATGCCGCAGTACACTTACGAGAATTTTTTCTAATAAAACCTGAAATAACACCACCCTCATAATGCCCCTCAATGAGCCAATGCAACAGCACCGCCTGTCTCATAGATTAACCACTGTTTCTTCGGCATGTTACTAATTACCTCTGCATATGAAGTGCACCAGCTAATCAGGAATGTCTAGTAAAAATTACTGGTAGTAGTAGTGACGACAGATGGGCTAATATCTTTAAGCTAATGGGCTAAGTTTAAAAATCAGACAAGTATGTATACCTAAAAATTTTCTAGCCAAATTAAGGGACGGGCTATAGCCTCATCTAGCCCCTTGCTAGGCCCGTCCCTGATATATACTTTTCTTTTGGTCTTTAGAAACTGTTATCATCAGCTGCCGGTTGATATTATTATGCATGCAGATGTTCTTGCAAAACGAGGGAATTGCAAATTTAGCAGTTGTTAAGATTTTGTCGCCTGCCTTCTTCATTAAGAAGATGACAATCGATCATTTGATGGCTGAAGGTTACTGACATAGCAAAATGTGATAAAGAAAGTAGGAAAACATGTCTGGATCATTTGTTGCTAGGTTAACGGTCCTTGATTTTTCTTTATTATACTTTTTAAAATAGCTTGAATGACACCAAGAATTCTTTTTAGTGGATGCTCCAGTAAGTGATCTTACAATTGCAGGCTAACCTTTGCACAGAAAGTCCAGCACTAGCAGTTACAATGTGAACATTATCTGTTGAGTATAAGTTTTCATTGACTGTGGTGCACCACTCTAACGAGTTCGATCAATCCTGTTTTAGAGCACGGTTATTCGTTGCGTAAGATATTGACCTAAAACTGAAAACCATTTTTTAAAAAATACTTTGGGGTCCTTGATTATTCTTGTGATCTAAAAAATTACCTAGTTGTGAATATGCCTTAACTATCTGTTTTCAGGTGTGGTTCCTTAAGATATCTTCGGCTTGTATCCTGCGACAAAGTTGGTGACGATGCACTGATTAACGTGGCCAAGAAAGCTGTCATGCTGGAGGAACTTGAAATATGCCACTGTTCTTTCTCAGAGAATATGATTTAAACTGTTGGGAAAGCATGCCCTCAGCTAACATCGTTCCGGCTCAATTTCCGAGGCTTCAGGCTGCCACGCTTAGAGAGTGATGAGGAGGCACTAGCCATTGCAGAGAACATACCTCAGCTGCGTCATCTTCATCTTTTCAGGAATAAATTGACCAATGTGGGCTTGAGGGCCATTCTCGATGGCTGCCTGCACCTTGAATCTATCGACCTCCGTCAATGCTTCAACGTTAATCTAGAAGGAGATCTACTATATAGTAAGGCTGCCGAATGACTCCACAGCTGACTATGAATTTGATGATGCCATGGATGAATCCTCTGAGTACAGCTACTACTCCGATTTAGATTATGATAATGAACTTGACTACAATGATTATCCCCACTCGGAATACCGAATCGATGACAAGGACAAGTGCTACTATGATTATCCTCACTACCCGGAGTAATGTTCAGAATGGGTTTCTTCTGGCAAAATGGTCGTCATTTTTTTTGACTACTGTCTCTTGTTTATCTCTTAGTATACTTTTGTTTCATTTTATCAAATAGTGTTATGGGTTTTGCCAGTTTTGGAGTACTTCTTAGGCTAGTGTAGTAACTCTATAAAAAAAAGGGAAATTAGTTTCTCTAGGACGTAATTAGAACTTCCTGATCACCTTTGAATGAAATATCTGTTGAACTGAATCCAGATTAAAATGTTTGCCGCTAGTGATCTAGTGTGCAATTTATAACATTTTCGAAACAATTTGTGAAGCAAAGCTGTAGTGGCATTTCTCTCCATCTCTACACAAGTAAAAGAATACAGAGGGAATTTGAACTTTTTTTAATTGATTTAAACAGACGACAGATAATGATAGAATTATAAGAAGAGTACTGAAAGGGAGTTCCAGGTTCTAGATATTCGAACAGAATCCATATTTAGAAATACAATACTGGAAGAAGAAGCAAGATCTATCAAAGAGTACTTTCTGAAAAGATCAAAAAAAAAAAGAAAAGTCTACCTAAGAGATAAGCAAGACACATCAGAGTACACCAAATTACTCAGTCATTCATCAAAACTTGGTGTGTAATTATCTTTGGACAAATCAAAAGTCGTCGCAGTCACAGCAGAATTCACAAGATATCATAGTAGCCGAATTCATCATCATCATTTTCGAAATCGGAGATATAGCTGCCTCCAGAAAATTCATAAAGCCCATCGTCGGATAAGAAGTCAATGTCAGAAAATCCGGAGGGGTAATCTTCATCATATGATCCACCATCAATTGAAGCATCAAACTCATAGTCATCAGTGGAGTCATTTGGAAGCCTTAGTTTTATAAGCCTCTCTCTGCAGCTCTTCAGTAGATCCCCTTCAAGATTAAGGTTGAAGCATTGACGGAGGTCGAGCGATTCAAGGTGCAGGCAGCCATCAAGAATTCCCCTCAAGCCCAAATTGGTCAATTTATTCCCAAAGAGATGAAGATGACGCAGCTGAGACATGTTCTCTGCAATGGCTAGTGCCTCCTCATCACTCTCTATGTGTGGCCGCCTGTAGCCTCGACAATTGAGTCGGAATGATTTTAGCAGAGGGCATGCTTTCCCAACGATTTTAAGCACATCCGCTGAGAAAGAACAGAGACATATTTCAAGTTCCTCCAGCATGACAGCTTTCTTGGCCATGTCTGTCAGTGCATCGTCACTAATTCGATAACAAGATACAAGCCGCAGACATCTCAAGGAACCAGACCTGAAAACAGATAGTTAACACTAAGGAGTCACAATAATGTTGTTACGCATACAAACAAGTCAATGTTTTCCAATGTGGGTTCTTAATTATAATAACTCCATGACTTGGTATATTATTATGTCAGAAAATGAAATTTATCAATTCATCTGCAGTTAGACAACAACAGGGTACTTCTTTATATCACCAGATTATCAAGACCCCAAAGTATTTTATTTTCTTTAACAGGTTTGGATATGCAAGAGTAGTATCTTACACAATGGATAAGCAGGCTCTAAAATAGGATTTATCAAACTCGCAAAAGTGGTGAACTACAATCAACGAAAACGTATAGTTAACAGACAAAGTTCACACTGTGATTTTTTGAACTCAATTTAGCCTAAAATTCTAAGAGCATCAGATGACTGACTGAATGCACTGCACTGGCTCATCCACTTAAAGAATCCTTTGTTATAATTCCATGACTTGGTATACTATTATGTCATAAAATGAAATTTCTCAATTCATATGCATTAGACAACAACAGGGTACTTTTGTATCACCAAAATATCAAGACCCAGAGTAATTTATTTTCTTTAAAGGGTTTGGATATTCAAGAGTAGTATCTTATACAATGGATAAGCAGGCTCTAAAATAGGATTTATCAAACTCGTAAAAGTGGTGCACTACAACCAACGAAAACATATAGTTCACACTGTGATTTTTCGAACTCAAGTTGGCCTGCGATTCTAAGAGCATCAAATGACTTTTATCAATCATCTGATAGTTTGTCATCTTCAAAACAAAATAGGCAAACGGCGAAATTTTCTAAGAAACAATAACATGTAACAACCACTACAATAATGGGTATTTTGCAAGAAGAAACGAGTGTGATTAAAAACAATTGGTTTTAATTCCAAATATCTTTTTCAACACGGGTTCATTGTCCATAAATCTACTCAAAATCTGAAGGATAATGACATTTGATGGAGCAACTCTACAATGGGGTAGAGCTAACACCTCTTATTGCATAAACAGTAAGAAACCTAATGATTCATGTATGTGTTCTAAATCAGTCAACAGTTTAGCAGAAACATCATTACCCTAAGCAAGCCATAGACTGGACATAATCCTTAACAAAGCAATTACACAACAGACAAATAAAAGGAAAAGCCATCCAAAAATGCAAATGAACAACTAGAAAATCATAATATTAATAGAAGCAAATTGAGAGACAGATGATTGACTTACTTATCAGCAATATACTCTAGAAGCTCATCGGTACCAAAATGTTCCATAGAGAATTCAACCAACTGTCCACAACTCCTGTCCACAGCTTCTCTTGCCATCTTTTCCATATCATAGAATTCATCATCGAACAAATCCCACCTATTCCTCATATCTACGGAACGAAACAGTAGAGGCTCTTTGGAAACTTTTCGCCACATAGAACATACAGATTGAGCCCTAAACAAGATATCAACTGCACCTAATTTAAGAAATATATGAGCCAGAACATCATGAGGTAGTTCAGCCCAATTTCTAATTTCTGCTGATGAACTTGATTCTTCGGTTGAAATCGGAGTTTGATTCTCCATAATACACTCCATCCCTTTAAAAATTCAGACCCTAGCTAGAAGAAATCACAAAAGAGAATACATTGAAAAATGATTATCTGAATCTCTGAGGTTTTAATTTGGGATTCCTAGAAACTTAAACCCTAGATTGGAAATCCTATTAAGTAAAAAAGAATAGCTAAGAAATGCCCTCTTCTTTACCTTATGAGTAGATAGGAGGAGATTCAGAGAAATGCTGCTGCTCTAATAGACCAGGCCAACTAGGCTGTTATTAGGGCCCAAAATTTTAATTTTTGTTATAATGCCATTTATTTCGTAAGTATCGCCTATTGCTTTCCAATTCCATGTAGCTGGATTTTTTTGGATAAATTCGAAAGGGAACCGGCCGAGTCGCGCTCTGCAAATCGGGCGATCAACTCGTTCTTTCTTTTTTCTCGTTTTTTAGCGTTGAATTTACAGATCTTAGTCATTAATTCAGGTGAAATTCAGTCTAAAAACATCAAATGATTGGTGTTCATTAAATTCAGTTGATTGATTTTATTGTTTTTGTGTGTTTTATCTTAATTTTTTATGGAAAATCATCAAAACTCGGAAATGAATCCATCAGTGGTGGATCTTAATAACTCTGTTGAGCAAAGTCCATCAATCGATCTGGTTAATGGCACTGAAGAAAGATGTGTCGTGTGGAAATTTTCATTAATAGGACGTCTAGATTTACTTTGAATGAAATTTTCTGATGATGTATCTAATATGAAAACTCGGTGGAAATTAGAAGGTCAATGCAAAATTATTCCATTGGGGAAAGGTTTTTTCACCATCAAACTTGATAATGAAATAGATCAAAGTTACATCAAAGCAGGACTGTGGGAAGTTTTTAATCAAACTTTATGGATTCGTAATTGGATACCAAATTTTCGTCCAGAACTTCACCGAACATCTACTGCAACAGTTTGGGTCCATTATCTTGGCCTAAGTTTGGAATATTGGGATGAACAAACATTGTTCATTATCAGCAAAGCATTGGGAGATCCAGTAAAAGTAGATGAGGCTACTTTGAATTTTGAGAATGGTTTATATGCTAGAGTTCTTATTAAAATTGATTTGGCAAAGAAAATTCCACCTAAACTATGGATTAAAACTAAGTTTGGTGGTTTTATGCAAGATATTTTACTTACTAAGGTGCCAAAATTCTGTCATCACTGTAAAATTTTTGGGCATTTACAAACTGAATGCAGAGTAAAGATAGCAGCTGAAGCATAAGAAAAGAACCGTCAAGCAAAGAAAAGGACTACAACAAATAATTTTAAACCAAGTTCTCCTGAAAAGACTGATACGGTAAAAAATACTTCATCTACTTTAAATGGCACAACAACACCAAAAATAGCAACTCAGAATGAACAAGTAAAGTTTGATATATGTTTTACTCCAGTTACATCTATAAGTCAACACATTTCACCTCAAGTTAACAATGCAGCTGTTAATCTTTCTTCTGGTAGATTTGAAACTCTTAATACTGTGATTGAGGAAGAAAAATAGATACAAATGAGCACAGGGAATGAAACACTTTCTCCAGCAAAAATACTTCAAATTGCAGAGGATAATGCAGTGGATAAGAGTGTCATAAAATTTATAAATGGGAAAGATGGCTCAGTATCAGAGGAAAGAGTGCTAACAACCTCTTGGTCTAGAGTGGTTCAAAAGCCATCCTCATCAAACACAAACTCCATTCCAGCTGACCAACAAAAGGATGCACCAACAAAGGTAAAAGCTCAACAAGTTAACAATAAATATAACCTTTGGAAGAATCAAGGAAAAAGAGGTACTAGGGACCTCCAATCCTTACAATGAAAGTCTTATTTTGGAATCTCAGGGGCCTGAGAAGACCTAGGGCTCAAGAGAAATTAAGGTCTTTGATAAATCAATTCCAACCTTCTTTAGTTTTTATAGCATAACCTAAAATAAGTTGCAATGCAACATTCTGCAATAAGTTGAATTTACTAGGGATGCAAAATATGGTAATTCATAATTCAATTCAAAATCAAAAAGGGAACATTTGGTTATTTTGGAACAAGAATTTGCCTACACCAACTGTGGTATCCATGTCAAGTCAAATGATACCAGTCAACATTGGAGGCAATCTGGTTTCTGGAATTCATGCTCATGTTAGTGCAGTGCAAAGAAGATTTTTGTGGTCTGAGATGGAAATGATACGTGATTTAAACCTACCTTGGCTTGTTATTGGAGACTTCAATGCCATCACAACAGCAGAGGAAAAAGTTGGACGAATGCCTGCTAATATAAGAAACATGCTTGAGTTCAATACATGTCTAGACAAGTGTGAATTACAACAAGCTCCTAAATCTGGATGTGAATTTACTTGGTCAAATTGTCAACATGGCACTAAAAGGATTTTATGCAATTTGGACAGAGGAGTATTTAATAATTTGTGGCTTCAAAAACATGAAGGGTGGGGATATAAAGTTGGGATGAGAATAACATCTGATCATGCTCCACTTTTGGGGGGATGTGCTAGCTGTCCTAAGCCAAAAAAATGTTCCACAAAAATTTCAAAAAATCTGGATTGATCATCCTAACTTCATGGAGGTTGTCACTAATTGTTGGTCTGAAAATGTGGCAGGTGATCCAGCTTTTATATTTCTAAGCAAGTTAAAAAAGTTAAAGAAGGTGCTAGTAGAATGGAACTGGAAAGTGTTTGGCAATGTCAATGAACAAATTAAAGAAGCTGCAAAAGAGGCTCAAAATGACATAAAGATTTCAGATGCCAATCCTTATAATGAAGAGATCTTAGACAACTTAGTGAAAGCAGAAAACATTTTGAACTCAAAAGAAGTGCAATTAAGCACAATGATGAAATTGAAAGCTAGAACTAAGTGGGTCAAAGAAGGTTCTGCCAATACAAGCTTCTTCCATACCAATCTGAAGGTTAGGCAAGCTAGAAATTTTATTAGTGAACTTGAGAATGGTAACAGTGAAATCATAACAGATCAAAGTAAAATAGCAGAAACTCTCATTAACTATTTTGAGGAAAAATTTAAGTTTAAGGAAGTGGAAATTTCAGAATCATTACTTGAAGCAATTCCTACAGCAATAACAGAAGATGATCAAGCCATGTTAGATGCAGTTCCAACTTCTTAAAAAATTAAGCAAATTATATTTGAAATGGATCCAGATAGTTCTCCAGGACCAGATGGTTTCTCTGGCAGTTTCTACAGTGCATGTTGGCAAATAATTCAAACTAATGTCGTAGTTGCAGTTCAATTTTGTTGGAAAATAAGGTTCATACCAAGAGGATTGAATTCTAATTTTTTAGTACTTCTGCCAAAAGTTGAAGGTGCCAGATTTCCCCATCAATTCAGGCCAATTAGTCTAAGTAATTTCAGCTTTAAAATTTTTACCAAAATTGTCACAACAAGAATGTCAAGGCTTATGAATAAACTCATTTCACCTCAGCAAGCAGCATACATCAAAGGGAGAAATATACAAGATCAAATTGTTCTTGCTTCTGAGATGGTTAATGAAATGAAGAAGAAAAGAAGAGGTGGTAATATTGGACTAAAATTGGAAATATCTCAGGCTTATGATTATGTGAGTTGGAAATTCTTCGTTTCAAGTGTTGATCAAATATGGTTTTTCAAATTCATGGTGCAATTGGCTCTGCACTATATTTGAATCTGCAAGAATCTCAGTTATGATAAATGGTGGACCTAATGGCTTCTTCTCAGTGGGTAGAGGGTTAAGACAAGGAGACCCTCTATCTCCTATACTTTTTGTGATTATGGAAGATGTCCTTAGTAGAAATATATCCAAATTGGTAGCAAAAGGCAAGATAAGTCCAATGGTAATAAGGAATGGAATAAATCCTTCTCATATGTTCTTTGCTGATGATGTTTTCATTTTTTCGTAATGGAGCAAAGAAAAGCATTTTGAATTTGATGAAGCTTCTAGAAGAGTACCAGAAAAGCTCAGGTCAAGTAATTAACAAAAGTAAAAGCAGGCTCTTTGTAGATGGTACAACTACTGCAAAGGTAATGCAAATTAAAGAAATGGTACAAATGGAAGTAAGTACTTTACCCGACAAATACTTAGGAGTAATGCTACAATCTGGCAGAGTAAAATTTCAACAATTTGACCAATGGTGGAGATAATGCAGAAGAAATTGGCTGCTTGGAAAGGAAAATTACTGTCATTTAATGATAAATTGGTTCTCATAAAATCAGTGCTTTGCAGTATACCAATTTATAGTATGTCACTTTACATGTGGCCAAAATCAGTGATCAAGATCTGTGAGAAAATAATAAGAAACTTCTTATGGCCTGGTGATGGTGAAACTAGAAAATATAAAACTCTTTCATGGAAAAAAGTCTGCTCTCCTTATAGTGAAGGTGGTCTGGGATTACAAAGATTGGAAGTTCTCAATAAAGTCTTACTGATGAAGATTCTATGGAGAATAATAAATGTTGATGCAGAATGGGCTCTATTTATCAAGGCTAAATTTTAAGATAAGTATCATCAATGGAATAATAACTGGCAACTTTCATCTATATGGCCTGGTTTAAAATGGGCATGGAATCACTTAAAGGAGAATATTAGATGGTGTCTTGGTGATGGACAGATGATATCTATTTGGTTTGATCCCTGGATTAGCAATTCATCCCTTATAGAAGAAGTTGGTTACACTGCATATGTTAAAGCTAATATCAACATGAAAGTGTCAGATTTGATCACTGGAGTAGAATGGTGTATACCTGAGTAGATCAACCAAATGATTTCCAACTACACTTTACCAGAAATTAGTATTGGAGCTGATAGCTTAATATGGAAAGGAGAAATAAAAGGTAACTTCACAACCTCCTCTGCAATCAACTTAGTGGGAAATAAAGAACAGTCTTTGCATTGCCAAAAATATATATGGAACTCATATTTACATCCTGCTATAGCAAGCAACATCTGGGAAATAGTTCAGGGGATATATGTTGATGATTCAGTATTGATTGAAAGAGGGTATGACTTGGCTTCAAGATGCTGCATTTGTGAAGAAGAACAAGATAATATGCACCATTTATTGTGGGAGTACAAATTCAGTAAAGAAATTTGGAAATGGATATGCTTAGTATTTCAACTCAATGTTCCAAATTCTCTTGAAGTAATGTGGAGCAATGCAAAGGGTAAAAGTCCTTTTTTTCAGAGAATGATGGATTATTGCTGCTTGTGCAATTTAAAAAGAGCTGTGGTTTAAGAGCAGAATCAAAAAAACTGTATATGAAGGAGGCTTCAGAATAAAAAGCAACATGTGGAATCATGACAATGATAACCAGGTAATTCTCTTCTTTAATCTGGGAGCAAGGAAAATTAAATTTCAATGCATCAAACCTTGCTTCTGGATACCACCAAGTGCTGGTTGTGTTATGTTTTGCTGTGATAGAGCATCCATTGGTAATCCAGGAGCTGCTGGTTTTGGTGTAGTAATAAGAGATCACTTGAGTCAAGTCTTGGGAGTTATTACAGGGGGAATTGGCATTGCTACTAATTACATAGAAGAAGTGTATGCAATCATTGGAGCAGTTGAATTAGCTGTTGAATGGAAGTTGCAGAACATAATTCTTAACTCAGATTCCAAAACAGTTATATCAGAATTTGCAGAAAACAAGATGCCATGGTTTGTAAAGATGAGATGGCTAAAGGCAGTAAGTAAAATCCAGTCAATCACATTCCTGCACATCTTAAGGGAAGTTAACTTTGTAGCAGATACAGCTGCAAAAAGAGGTGCCAAATTGGCAGCAGGTTAAAGGAAAATATTCTATGGGAGGCCAAGTTTCTTAACAAGAATAAAGTTGCCAAATGTTGAGGTTTTGCTAGATCTTCTTTTTGAAGCCTATGTAGTTGGCTTTCTTTACTTCTGAATTTTATCTTGTAACTTTAAAAAAAAAAAATTATTATCAGTATATAAATTGTGATTCAGAAAAAAAAAAAATATTCCATGTAGCTATCTTATCCCAAGCAGGTAGAACAGTTCTGATCAAATCTATAATCCAAGCCTTCCCAACCTACCAAATGCAGGTCCTAGCCCTCCCAAAAGAAACTCTTGGTCATTTGGATCGTATTCAGAGGAATTTTTGGTGGAAAAAAGAGGGAGATAAAAGACGAGGAGGTTTTATCAAAGACTGGAAAAGCATTTGTAAACTCATTTCTCAAGATGGTTTAGGAATCAAAAATTGCACCAATTCAATATCTCCCTCCTTACAAAACTAGCTAGTAGATTAATAACGGAGAAAGATCATCTTTGGGCCCAACTATTGAAAGCTAAATATTTCCCAAATTCTCATGCGTTAGAAGGCACCATAACTTCAAATTTGTCCTGGATTTGGACTAGCATAAAAAAGGTTTGGATCTAATAAAGGGAAATTATGTTTGGCAAGTCAAAAATGGAGAATCGATTAAGATTTGGGAAGATATATGGGTTCCTAATTCAGAGATAATCCAACAAATTCCGAATCCACAAGACCCATCTCCTGAAATGGTTCAAGATTTGATAACTGAGGATAATAAATGGAATCAGGAAAAATTAAATCAATATTTCTACCCAGCAGACAGGACAAAAATTTAAGCGATCATTCCAAGAAGACATGAAAAAGACGTAATCAAGTGGAGGCGTCACAGTTCAGGGAAATTCTCGGTTAAGAACATCTATAACTTCCTAGCCAATCAAGACCAGGAGATTTTCCATGGTTAAAATTTTGAGAATCCCGGCAATCCCAAGAATAAAACTTTTCATATGGATGCTAACGCAAAAAGTATTACCAACATCATCTAGATTAGGCGCACACAACCTAGAGATTAACACACATTGCGAGATGTGTAAATTTCAAGCTCAAGAGATGGAACAACATTTATTTAGGGATTACCTGTTTGCTAGAGCTATTTGGTTTGGTCTTTCCCTTGGGAACATAAACTCAAGTCAAAGTTCCGACCCAATTATATCTTGGGTTAAATGGTGGATGACGGAACCAAACCTGGCAAGCATCAAAGGGACAATCTCTACCATACTCCGGTTCATTTGGAAATATAGATGCTCGACAGTTTTTGAAAAAATAAACTCGGATCTGACTGAGTTAATAGATCAGATCAACAGGTTTCTAAATTCTGCGCAGTCATCAAACACAAAGAAGATCATTTCCCCTCAAAAAAATATCCCAAGTATACAAAATTGGTCTTGCATAAACTCAGATTGAATTATCTTTATAGATGCTTCTTTCAAGAATGAGGAATCGACAATGGGATATGCCTTCATCCTTTACTCAGTTGATCATGAGACATTCATGCATCTTTCAGCAGGATCAGACTGGGCAGCGTCAGCATTTCAAGCGGAATCAAAATACTTACTTACTGCAGTTATGTGGTTAAAAGATAACATTATATCAAGCGTCTCAATTGTTACCGATTGTAAAAATCTGACGGACACCATCAACGAGGTAAGTAAAGACTACCCTTGGGAAGCTGAGAACACTTTACAAACAACTAAATCTTATCTGAGGGACCTCCCTCAAGCTCATGTAAAATATGTCGCTCAAGGTACAATTGCATTGCGGACTACATTGCCAAGGAAGCAAGGATTAAAAACCTTCAAAGACATGTCATCACAATTAAATCAAAGAATTAAAAAACTAGCATCATATCTAATGTTTTCGATAAATCTGAACTTGTAAACCTCTTGTACTATATTTGCTATCTATTTTTCCATCAAAAAAAAATCTATTTTTTTAGTACACTTTTGTGTAAAAATATTACAATTTAATGTATTAAATTTTTCCCAATAAATTTATATAAATTTTGACGAATATCGTAATGCCACTCCAAAGAGATCAAATTTTGATCAATCCACTTTTCTTTTATGAAACATATTATATCGATTGAAACTAAAAAGAAGTTACGCTCGGATATGTAATAATTTATGGAGTCATCAGTTACACGTAATCTTAAAAAGCAAGGCCTACGTACTCTCAAAAGTTAGATTCGAAAAATCTCTGCTGACTTATGTCTGCCGCCTGATTTGCTGGTGCACACCGCCTGGTTCGACTCTTTATAAACGTTGTGGATTGTATTATGCAGATTGAATCGCAGTAGGCCTTTGATTTCGTTGATCATACCTCGCAAGTACGATGATGTCTCGATCCGGATTGTGGGGTGAAATGAGTGAGGTTTGTGAGTTAGATGCTAAGCAAACTTTTCTCCATTGTTTGTTTGTTGTGTTTATACATCCATAAGCATGGCCCCTGTTTCTGCTATTAAAACCATGGTTATTCCTAGAGGTTATGCCATTGCTACGATTGTCGTAGTTGATTTTTTTTTATAAACTATAAGTTTGGTGTTACAATTAATGGAAAAGGTACGTTACAACAAAAATCATCAAAGTGGAAAAGACCAAAAAATCAAGTATCAACTCTTTGAAATCAAAATACATGTTAGAGCATCGCTCGGTTAGATACACAAGTATTGGTATGTCACGCTTGTTGTTAATATAAGATGACCAAAATTATATCTCGATTTATAGCATACTAAAGTTAGTCTTGGACTAGGATTAGAGCACGGGAGTTGAGTATCAGAAATCACTAGATACCCTAGAAGATTAAAAATTAAAGAACAACGAAGACATGTGTGAGAACTTCATCAACAGAGGTATGTGAAGACTGACTATCCAATATACTCATTATTAAATTTTCGTCGTTGTATCTTATGAGACAATGTCGTATGTCTTTAGTATATGATAAATCACAAAGATGGAGTTTCAAGTTCAAGCTTGTATTTGAAACATCAACCCAAGCATTGGATGTTCGGATGTCCTATCACTTTTGAGGCCGAGAATAATTTTTATTGTTCAAAAAACTATGTATATGAAATATGAGCCTAAAAACGTCAAATTGTGCTTTTGTTCACAACCTGATTTTTTTTATGTTTGTGAACAATGAAATTTATTGATGTTGCTGAACTCGAAGGTGCACAAGTGTTAACGAACTGATTTTTCAATTTGCAAACTATGCAATTTCAAGGTGTTCCTGGATACTTTTTGAATTTTGCTCTTTTGTTCACGAAATGATTTTCAGTTCGCGAACTATATACTTTTGGGTTTGTTCCTTGAAACTTCAAACATATTGAATACACGAACCAATTTTATTAGTTATACTAACAAGTCTGTTTTGTGTTACTGAACTCCAACGTTGTTTGATGGTTCACAAACGATGCTTGGTTATTCGTGAGCTAACTTTTATGCACGGTTCTTCAATACACAAATATTGGCGTACATATTGTTCTTTGTAGTAGAGCATCTCCAATGAAGGGGGTCAAGGTCTTAAAATAGCATGACACGAAAGATTTAAGATATTTTCCATCCAATTTGCATCTCCAATGCAAGTGCCAATGTCATAAAAAGGGATTACATGGCTAAGTGGGAGTAAAGGAGAAAGTCTAAATAAGACTTTCTTCATGACCCTGGGTCATATGTCCACATCATATTTTGTCTTTATATTTAAATAAAAAGTGTTGAATTAGACCTTGAGGATTGAATATGAAATTTAGGTTGAGAGTCTTATCTTTTTTTCTTGTCATGTAATAAATGACACGCAACCAAAAAGTGTAAATAAGACCTCCACATAGGATTTAAGATATTTTTTTCTTTTTCTTTTCTTTTTCTTTTCTTTTTCTTTGTAAGAGCATTGGAAAGCAAAATTCTCACATGCTTACAATGTTTCGATCCTTTGGAATCAGTCTATGTTGAAAACTTTAGTTTGCTTGGGATCAAAGTAATTCTTTAACATGAAAACTAGTTGACGATCTTGCTTTGATCACAAGAAACAATGGCTTGAAACTTAAGCAATCTAGCATGTTTCATTATTATAAATAGAATATGTAAGGTAGAATCTAAACCTGTACACTGTGATCATATGGACTTGACTGTTATATCATGCAAAATTGTGAAATAGTAACATATCACAGAGCTAGTCCCTAGATTTGACCAGTGAATCGATTCTAAATTATTTTAATATATTGTAACATATATCGTTTGAACCTTGTGTCTGTAGTACTGTATCATCATCATGTTTTATTTATACTACCACAACGGTTTCTTCCGTACTGTCGGCCATATTTGTTTCTGAGGGTTGCATAAAAGGCTTTTGTGTTTACTTTATTTTTATGTAAAGTTTGAATTTTCATCTAAGATTATGTGGAAAGGGGAATTGAGATGGTATTCGTATTTGGGTCATTGTATAACTATTGCTGTGCAACCTTCTGAAACGGAGAATGCTACTTTGGGAGGTACTTTCTTTATTTTAGGAGAGCCTGTTAGTATTTTATTTGATACCGGAGCTACTCATTCTTTCATTTCTGCTAAGTTAGTTCGCATGGTAAATCTTTCTATGAAAGTGCGTGATTTTCCTTTATGTGTTGCCACTCCTACGAGTAGTATGGTAGAGTTGAGTAACAAGGTTGATGCTTGTCCTATTATGATTGGAGATGTTTAGCATTTGGCGGATCTTTATGTGTTAGAGATGGTTCCTTACGATGTAACATTAGGAATGGACTGGTTATCTTCTAATTTTGTGAAATTGGATTGTGCTGACAAGACAATCACTTTTGCAAAGCCGGGTCAATCTAAAGTAGTGGTGCGGACTACATCTCGAAGTTCGTTTGTAGAAGCTTTCCTTAGCCATATTGAGGGTGAAGTAGTAGATAATGAGTTTCTACAGATTTCGAGTATACTAGTTGTGTCTGATTTTGCGGATTTGTTCCGAGAGGTTCCTGGATTACCTCCAAGTAGGAAAGTAGAGTTCTGCATTGATCTCCAACCAGGTGCGACACCTATTGCTCGTGCTCCTTATAGAAAGGCTCCAAAGGAAATGCAGGAATTAAAGTCTCAGATTGACCAGCTTTTAAGTCAAGGATTTATTCGACGTAGTTCTTCACCATGGGGCGCTCCTGTTTTATTTGTGAAAAAGAAAGATGGTTCTTTACGATTGTGTGTTGACTACCGTGAACTGAATAAGGTCACGATAAGGAACAATTATCCTTTACCTAGGATTAATGATCTATTTAACCAGTTGAAAGGATCTATATGGTTTTCGAAGATCGACTTGCGATCTGGCTATCATCAGCTTCTTGTTAGAAAGCAAGATATTTCCAAGACTACATTTCTGACTCGTTATTGTTCCTATGAGTTCTTGGTGATGTCTTTTGGGCTTACAAATGCACCTGCAGTGTTTATGGACTTGATGAATCGAGTATTTAGAGATTTTCTTGATCGGTTTGTTATTGTTTTTATCGATGATATTCTTGTGTACTCTAAGACTCGAGAACAACACATGGAACACTTACGCTTAGTGTTGCAGACTTTGAGAGAGCATCAGTTATTTGCAAAATTCTTGAAATGTGAATTTTGGCAACAATCAGTTAAGTTTTTGGGGCATGTGATATCTGAATCCGGAGTTTCTGTAGTCCCTTCCAAGATTGAGGCAGTGTTGAGTTGGAAACAACCTACAACAGTTTCAGAGATTCGAAGTTTTCTTGGTTTAGCTGGATATTACCGTCGTTTCATCAAATATTTTTCTCGTATTTCGGGACCTCTTACTAGGATAACTAAGAAGGGAGTATTGTTTGTTTGGGATTCTAAGTGTGAAGACGCTTTTCAGGAGCTTAAGATTAAGCTTACTTCAGCACCAGTTTTGACCTTACCCGAGAAGGAAAGGTTCTAGTGGTTTACACGTGATGCCTCACTTCTAGGATTGGGATGTGTTTTGATGCAGGAAGGTAAGGTTATTTCTTATACATCTAGGCAATTGCATGTTCATGAGAAGAATTATCCAACCCATGACTTGGAGTTGGCAGCGGTAGTTTTTGCTCTGAAGTTGTGGCTTCATTACTTGTATGGCGAGAGATTTGAGGTTTTCACTGATCATAAGAGTCTCAAGTATCTATTTTCCCAGAAGGATTTGAATATGAGACATCGTCGATGGATTGAGCTCATCAATGATTATACTTTCGGCTTATAATATCACCCTGGTAAGGCGAATGTTGTAGCTGATGCCTTAAGTCGAAAACCAAGGGGTTTGTTAGCTTTAATGATGGCGGAAGAGTGGAAGATGTTAGAGACAGTCGTTGAGTTTTTCTTAGACGTTAAGAATTCTTCTACTTCTCAAGCATTTTTGGGAAATCTTGTGGTACAACCTGCACTTATTAGCCGTATTGTTCAGGCTTAGTCCAAGGATGATTGGTGTGTGAAACTACTTGGATCTAGAGACTTAAGTGAAGATTTTGATGTTGGGATGGATGGTGGGCTTCGGATTCGAGGTCGGTTATGTGTACCCGTGGACGCCCAGTTGAGACAAGAGGTATTATATGGAGCTCACCGTAGTCGCTACACTATCCACCCTGGAGCTACAAAAATGTATAAGGATTTGCGTAGACAGTTTTGGTGGAAAAGTATGAAGCGAGATATTGCAGAATATGTTTCTAAATGCCGAACATGTCAGCAAGTTAAGATTGAGCACCAAAAGCCAGCTGGAGAATTACAACCGCTCCCAATACCAGAATGGAAATTGGAAAATATTTCCATGGATTTTATAGTTGGACTACCGAGATCAAAGAGAGGACATGACTCTATTGGGGTAATAGTAGATAGGTTGACTAAGTCGGCACACTTCTTACCAGTGCATACTACCTATAGCGTAGATAGATTATGTAAGCTCTATGTAGAGAAGATTGTGGTATTGCATGGAACGCCAGTATCAATTAATTCTGATAGGGGTGCTCAATTTACTTCCAAGTTTTGGAGAAGCTTTCAACAAGCTTTGGGTTCAGCTTTGGATTTTAGTACTTCATTTTATCCTCAGACTGATGGTCAGACAGAGAGAGTTAATCAAATATTAGAGGATATGCTTCGAGTGTGTGTGCTAGATTTCCAAGGAAATTGGGATGATTATTTGCCATGGGCAGAATTTGCTTACAATAATAGTTATCAGTCGAGCATTGGTATGGCTCCTTTTGAAGCTCTTTATGGAAGACCTTGTCGTTCACCAGCGTGTTGGGTAGAAGTGGGTGAAAAGAGATTTTTGGGGCCTGATTTGGTTCAGCTCACTACGGAGAAGATCCTAGTGGTTAAGGATTGTCTTCGTAAAGCTAAGAGTAGACAGAAAAGTTATGCAGATAGGAAGCGTCGACCATTACCTCTTGAAGTCGGAGATGAGGTATTACTCAAAGTGTCTCCTATGAAAGAAGTAATGAGGCTTGGGAAGAAAGGTAAATTGGCTCCTAGATTTATTGGACCTTTTCCTATAACTAAGAAGATTGGAAATGTAGCATACCAGCTGGATTTACCACCGCAATTATCAGGAGTGCACAACGTATTTCATGTTTCAATGCTACGTAGGCACTTAAGAGATGAGGAGCGAGCTCAGCAAGCAGACTTTAGTGAGTTGGTTGTGAAACCGGATGCCACCTATGAAGATAAGGGTATTCGTGTTGTAGAACGACAAGTAAAGCAACTACGGTCTCGAGAAATACCATTTGTCAAGGTGCAATGGAATCCACGAAACGAACGAGAAACTTCTTGGGAGCGTGAGGATGTTATTCGTCGTTCTTACCCGCATCTTTTTAATAATGAGGTAAATCTGATTCCGGGGACGAAATCCTTTCCTAGTGGGGTAGACTGTAATATCTTACTTTTAAATACTTTTAAATGCGCAATTATCTAATTATACTCATAGGAAATATGGTTGCCCCTTAGCAAAAATAGTGTCGACATAGTACTAAATACTATTTAGGTTTTAAAGAAATGTATTTATAATCGTGAAGGGTTTCTGATCCCTTATAAGATATCCTTAGTTTTCAACAAAAATGGCGTAGCGGAAAGGAGCACCGGGTAGAATCAATACTAGGAGTAAGTGCAACCTAGGTTTTACTTTTCCCCGATCTCTTCATTAAACTACTCTTATGCTCATTATGTCTTACTTCTCTGTGTTGCTTTTAGGATTTGTTAAGTGAACCATCTTCTTATTCTTCCTAAAGGTTTATTATCGGTTGGACTAGCAGAAGTTTAAGGCAAGTTGATTCGATCTCTTAGTTTTTCGGATAGATGTAGATATGCCAATTAAATATCTCTTAAACTCTAATTATGCTTGATTTTACATATATCCTATGATTTGATCTAATTATTTAAATAAAATGATAATTTGACAATGTGATGAACAAATAGGGTTGTTTAATTTAGTTTGTAACAGGGCTAGCAGGATTATAGGATTTTAAAAAAAAAAATTAGATTATTCCTGGTAAATGGTAAATCTGACGTAGTAGTCCGTAACGCAATCGTTGTAAAATGGACTAGCCGATGACTCGATGGATTTGATGAACTGGTTAATGGTGGAAGTAATGGTTAAAATGTTGTGATTTTTTTTTAAATTGAATACAATTAGTTAAGTGCAGTCCAATATGTCATGAGAGTGTCATCAAGTATTTGGAATGAATAGGAGCTTCGGTGAGCACTAACTTAAAATTTAGTGGAGATTGCTCAATTTCGTATGACAAGGTGATTATAGTCTTACCCATTACTAGAGATTAATAAAGAAGGGAGCTTAACATGTCAGCTATAGTAGCCTTGTGATTTGGTAGTGCATGTGGCAAGCTTTAATATCAGATTGTTGACTGAAATGAGTAGTAAGCTTATCTATTATCTAGTGGAAGCATGCCAAGATGTTTTGCTTAGTCTGTTAACCTAAACAAAAGCTTTTGTTGCTCAGAATTTTTGGGGTTCGAAGGTGGTGATTTAGATAGGTAGTGATACCACATATCCGGAAGCTTTATGCAAGTTTCTTTTCTAATTCTTAAAAAGGAAATTTGGCTTTATGTAAGTCTTTTAATCTAGTTTCCAAACAAGGAAATTTGATGCAGGGGATGCGTTCCCAAGCACTGTTATATATGTACCAGGTACAGTTGTGTATATATTTATGAGGGTGAATCGTTGTGGATATGTGCCGAACTCTTTATTATGTGATTCTGAACATGTGTTGATATCCTACTAAATTAAGATCCTAAAACAATAGAAGTATTATAGTGATGTTAATGTCGTTGTCTAGGGAAGTCCCTGTTTTTCTTAACTTGGTGACATTCATCTGCACTTCTTATTTTATTTATTTTCGTAATGTAACTGTGTGAGGCAATGGGAATATTTGAACTCGGGTAGTTTAACATTTGTTAGCTATTTGTGGATCATTTTAGTGTCGATAAGAACACCGTATTTATTTTTGGACGTCATCGTAGCAAAGAATAAAATTTCCCTTCTACATATACAATTGTAATGGAACTATGTTCCTAGTTTTCTGTGGGTTATGTACCTTGTTGCAGGAAATTAATGACATATTTTTTATTTAATCACCGGCCGGGGTTATATGGAAAATAGGAATTATAACAATATTGACACAAAAATTAAATTACTAATCAGTTTCATTTTGGATTGCATCTGCATTATTCCATGGCTCTCTATATCCATAGTAGGTTGAATGATGTTTTTGTGTTTACTATCCACTATCTTTATTAAAAGCCTGGAACAGATGTTATACTAACAAAATGTTGGAATTTTAGGTGTAATTCCTTAATCATTTGAATAGAAATAAGTGAAGGAACTAAAGCAAGGGCTGGCAACGGTTAACATTTGGTTCCCAACAAAACCATTGGCCGAATAGTTCCTAACTGCTAACTACTAGTGCCTGTTTAGAAAGGTTTTGAGTCTCTTCAAGGACCAGACATGGTGCCTCTTGGGAAGAGATTCTTCTCCTTTGATAATAGTCACCATTCTTCTATAAAACCCCCTCTGATTTCCCAGTTCAATATCAGTTTTACTCTTGTTTTGTGTCAAGTTCAGAGTGTCAAAGAGATTACATATTTGCACCATTTAGTTTGTTGTGTCTTGATTGTTTGAAATACCGCATCAATCAAGAGGGAGATTGTTGTATCCTGGGAGACGAACGCCAATCAACCATACGACATCGTTGTGGGTGCATAATCGTTTTAAGGACGTAGAGAATTCTCTAGCCTCGATCCACCGTTTGCTATTTCTATTCCCTAATTCTATATGTCCTTTTCTTTTCAATTGTGTTATTGATTTGAATGCTTGAATTATGTTGAAACCGTGTTTACTATATTCACTGCTATGTTTATGAAGTTGGGTATTGAATGAAATACACCAATATTGCATTTGTGGTAAAAACAGGAAGAATTGAACAAACATCAACTATCTTCTTGGAAAAGAACCAATTTATCAAAGGAGTGTAGACTCATTATGATTAATAGTGTGTTAGACAGTTTACCTATCTACTATCTTTCGTTGTTTCAGATTCCAGCGTCTGTGGTTAAAGATATGGAAAAAAAATATGAGGAATTTTCTGTGGGGATCCTCTACAACTTGCAAAAAAAGGAGTTGGGTGGGCTGGGAAAAAGCTTCTTTACAAAAGTGTAGAGGTGGTCTAGGCATCAGGAAATTAAAATTGGTAAACAAAGTGTTACACGCAAAATAGATATGGAGATACGGTAGAGAGAAAAACGCTTTATGGAGGAAGATTATATTTCAGAAGTTTGGTGTTTCTTTTGATGCAATTCTTCCTTCTAATTTTAAGATGTCTATAGGTTCTAGTTTATGAGCTGGAATTTTAAATTCCAAGGAAGTGGTTACTGCAAATTCAAGAGCGAAGATTAATAATGGGGCTGGTTTCTTGTTCTGGAAAGATAAGTGGATAGGAAACTACCCACTGTCCTTAAGTTTTCCTTCGCTTTTTAAGCTTTCTAGGCTTAAAAATGGTACAATTAAAGACATGTTTACTTTTAATGGTTGGAATTTTAATTTTACCAGGAATTTAATGAAAGAGAATTGGGAGAGGTGGTGCAGTTGTTGCAACTTATAGGCGAGCCTGCTAATCATTTAGCAAATGGTGAAGATGAAATACACACTATATCTCGGGAGGTGAGTTCTCTGTTGCTAACGCTTATAAATCCTTAAACATCGATGGTTTCTTAATATTTCCTCATAAACAATTATGGAATCCCCAAGTCCCATTAAAGGTGTGTTTCCTAGTTTGGACATTCTGTTACAATGGTGCTCCTACTATGGATTTCTTGTTTACAGCTGGAAAAGTCCAATCTCCTAACTGTTTGATGTGCACAAACCATATTGAGACCAATGTAGTTAATATCGGATACCGGTTTGTCTCGGCCAAAGACCGGTACACTGGTACAACATTGTACGGGGAGATTTCGGTTTCAAATATAGGTCCAATATAGGTTCCAAATTTTATATTTATAATTTTTATAATAAGCATTTATGTCACACATGACTTAAAATAAAAATAGCATGGATTTTAGAAAACAAAACAAGTTCATTCAAAATATAAGAGCCATGAAAGATGAAGTTCAAACATAATATCTCGATCGATCGTTAGTGCTTTTTATCATACATAAAGGGTATAGCGAGCTGAATGTTAATCATTTATGCATTTGTTGACTCGGTTCGTGGAAGGCAACGTACTGAGGGTTAGACGGACATCATGGTCTATGTCCAAAATCCTAACTACTGCCAATGTTCCACGTGTTTCAAAAACGCAATACATGAAAGACAGATGTAAATAAATTTCAGAAAGATAAGATATGATGCTACCATGGTAATATGTGTAAAAAGAAAGGAAGAATGAATAAAAAAGGGAGTACGTCTCTCTATCATCTCCGCTCTATCTTTCTTTTTATTTTTATTTTTATTTTGTTTTTTTAACTTTTTTTTTTTTTTGCTGCTGAAGACCGGGAGCAAAGAGGAAGATTGATAACTTGCAACACAGCAACAGATCTTGAAGCCAAAAGAAGTTTATTTTAGTATTGTTGGGGCAAAATCAATGAAGGTGGGACTATATGATTGATTGATTTCAGACCCATTCAATTAAAATATCTGATTTTGTTAGCAAATTTTGTGTATTTGTTTCATGATTTATTTTTTGATGGAGTTTATCTATACATGAATCAAATAGATTGTAGGTGTAAATAATCCACAGGGACAGGTAGAACCATCCTGGGCGAGGGCGCACCAAGAAAAGTAAGCACTAGAAGCACTGAATCATCTCATCAGATATGGGCGCGAGAAAAGAGGAATGGAGACAGCTCGAGAGGTCGACATAAAGAAGGAGAAAAGTTCTGATGTGATGCTCATCGGGTTCGAGGGTAATTAATACACTGACAGAGTTGGTGAAGAGATAAGAAAAAGCTCGGTCAAAGTGGGACTCGTCCAGGAATCTACAGGGCGACGTCGATCATCTCCACCAAACGAGCGACGTCGAGTGATGACACCACTCGGCTAGATGCCTTGACTCGAGTAAAAGGGAAGATCGACTGAAGCATCAGCTAGTCGTCCGAGAAGAACATCAAGGAAGCTACACCAGGCCCAACAATGTAATATCTATGTATCACCATATGTAACTATAAATAGAGATAGTGTAGAGAGGTAAAGGCAAGCAATCTTTAAGTGAGTAAGAGGAGAGATAGAGTATTGTTGAGAGCATTAATCCTTGTAAACTTGTGCGAAGTAATAAGATCATCCTTTCACCCCGTAGACGTAGGTAATCATGTCGAACCACGTATATCTTGTGTTCTTCTATGTCTTTTGTTTATTTACTTCTTAGCGTACGTTTGAAATCCTTTGGATGTAGTAGTAGGGTTTTCTACATCTACATTCTGGCACCGACTAAGGGGACCATGTAACATCTTCGGATACCTTGAAATCGGTTACCAAAAGAGAGAAATCCAAGCTCCTAAGTCACCTTGCGTGTTAGTTGAAGCTAAGGGAGAAACTCTTTTGGTTAAGAGTGTTGATAGGCAAAGCTTGCGAGAGGTTCTAGTTTTTGTTTTCTTAGCAAAACCTTATTAAGTTTTGATGTAGGATTGTTTTATTAGCATCAATCGCTTCTGCTTTCGTTTGAGTCGAGTCGCCAAGATTAAATTATCTAATTAGGCTATTTGCTTAAGTCGTCTAAACGAGTTATTGGAAGATCAACAAGCTCCCGAAATAATATATTTTGATGTTGGTAGAAGCTAGAACGAAATTCCACCTCGTTGACCTTGTTTTTTCTCATCTCTAATGGTTGAAATACATGGGCTGCTAGATTTATTGTTTCAAGTTTACCTCTGTGGTCAAAAGCTCAATATTGTTACATTTGTTTTTATTTTACTTAAATTTAGAAAAAGCTCACGGAATTTCAGTTTGAAAGGAAAAACTTGTTTAGTTATCTTCATCGTATTAACTCCATTAGACAAGAGCCGTGAGATCTCTTACCTCATGAGTAAGGGATTCCGGTCGAGTAAGTTTGACTAATTATGTAGAGATTAAATGTTTCCGATGGAGTAAGGCTTTTCTGGTCAAAGGTCGCCTTGTCTTCGATTTAAAAACGTAGTAACACCTCAAAATCTCCCAAATGGATCATCTTTGATGACCGGTAGAAGCTAAGTTGAAACATTACTTCGTTGTTTGGACCTTCTTAGTTAGCTAAAACAAAGTATGACAGTGGTGGAGGCAAGGCTATCTCGAAGTCATCGAGTTCAGTTTTCCGGAAGCTACGGCTGGAAGGAATTCAGTGGGGGCTTCATTATTAAGCCTCATCTTAATCCTACCCTAAAAGCCTCACAGCATCAGTAGACGGTTGGCACAACAGTCGGTAAAGGTTATCGTATCGTTAACTATAGTCAAGAGAGAAATCGTCCGATCTAACGTACGGATGATTAATGACTTCTGGCACTAGGAATGTTAGGGCAAATAATGATTAATACGTAGAAAAAGTACCGAAAGCGATGTGTTGAGACAGCTTTTCAAAAAATTATCCTCTTGCGGTCAAACCCACTGGATTGTTGAGATCAACACGCTAGCATAAATGGAATTGTACTATAAAAACTTTTTCCACCTAACGCAGCAGGACTGATGTACTTCATCCTTAACCTTTTCGAAAACAGTTCGAAGTAAGTGCTGTGTACTTTGCTGACGTAGGTAGGGACGGACGGGAGAGCCGAGGAACAATGGCAATACTGAAGGTGATGGCGAGTACCTCCAGGATGAGTAGAATCCTTAGGAACCGAGCCACAGCGGGGTCTAGTGTACAAGAAGGACTGACGGATTCCCAACATGAAGATCATCGGCAAAATAACCAGGGCGAGACTCAGGCACTAGGCAAAGGCATGGCTATTGTTGACGAGAAAGTCGATCTAGGCCGAGACGACGATCACCCACCTAGGATACTGAGGATCAACCCAAGCCAGATGGTGCAGGGGGACATGGTGGACGAAAGAACCGCATCGGATACCGAGGAAGAGGAGGAGGTGCAGACGATGCAGGAGGAACGTAGGCAAGAAAGACAACCGACAGAGTACCATCATGAACTAAAACCGTAGTAGCAGGTTTTCCCACACTACACCCCTCACTATATTTTGATTAGTTAGTCCCTTGAAAGTTGTATCATTGAGAATGTTTATTGATTAATTTCATGAGTTGTTTACACAGGAAAATTAGGATTACACTTAGCAAGTAAAACACTCTTGAACTTTCTCTCTCCTAATGACTTGCCCAACAATTCCAAAAGGATCTCTCTTACAACAGACTCACTCGACCCTTTATATAGGGTAATACATAGTGGATGACACTAAGCTATCCTTTATTTTCGGGAATGTCTCGCGAAGTGTCGCCGGTGTACAACTTATTCAATCTCGCGACACTTCTTAACCCTCGCCAGTTCCATGTCTCTCGGTTGTTTTGTGTGTCGTTTCTCATTGCGTCGTTCATTTTAGTTCCTGCGACTCCTCGCGGTACCGCTCGTTTATTGATCCCGCGAGCCCTATTCATTGTGATATTATGATCCTACATCTTGCCTCTTTTTCCTTGAATATTGCTTGAAGAGCGATCTTTAAGGAAAAATCTGTTGTTGTAGTGATCTTTGGTTTTTGTTGATGAGGGAATGAGCAGAAGAATATTGTACTTGAAAAGTACGTACTTGCCTCTATTCTTTTGCGAAGTGCCGAAGCTTCTTTGAGATATATATGAAGTATCGTCTCTTATCTCTCCTCGTATTTCTCCTGCGAAGGGAAGAGTATCATGAGATTCTTACGATAATGTTGCCGCGACTGCTTATCTTTAGAATCTTCAGTTTTATATTTTTACACGGATTTTGATTATTAATTTCTTCTCTTGACACGTCTCTTTCAACCATTTTTTCTTGACCGTTCATGTCTCTTCGCATTAAATGACCTCGTTTTTCTCGAGACTCTTTTCCCCTATATATAGTTTTCTTTTCCCCTCCTTTTCATCTTTTAGTTTGTCTCTGCAACTTTTCTTTGATTCTCTCCTTCCGCAATTTGCGCTCCTGCTACTGCAAAGCTTTTCTTCATCCTTTCTAGCGCTGCTTTTAATCTCCAATCTTTCGTCCATTCCCATACTGATAAATGGCTTCCATCAATCGTGCATACAAAACTTCTTTCGAAGAAGTTCAACAGAAGTTGCTCGAGAAGGGTTTTACTTTGTCAACTATTCCTGATCGAGGATCTTCATCTATTCTTACTGCAAAGTTATTTTCTGATTATCAATGTGATGATCAAAAGATTATAGTCTCGCTAGGTCAACTTCTCGCGGGACTTCCCATTCCCTTGTACAATCCCGAGATTCCCTTATTTTATGAAATCTTGGCCCATGAAAAATTCTCTCGGGCTGTTTATCAATTGAGTGGCGATTGCATTCGTCTAATGCTTGAGTTCGCGCATCGTGGTGCTGGCAAAGGATCTTTATACTCTACTACTGTTAGACATCCCGATTTCAAAGATTTGGAAATAGCTGCTGAGAAGTACACTGTAGAGAGCTTCTTTGAAAACTATTCAGTGATAAAGATGGTTAATGCGAAGTCTCATTGGGGCATTCGCTCCAAAAAGAAGGATAATGTCACTGAGGATAAATTGCTCATGCAGATATTGATTGGCACCCGGGCAATAACACTACTCCTCGCCATTCCAAAGATGAGAAATGGTGGGTTGTACCCCTGATTTTAAGTGGCCCTTATATCGCGGGTTCGTATGTTCTTCCTGCGAATCTCGCAGGATATCATCCTTGGGAATTCAAATGGCCTGAGAGGGCAAATGAGGTATGTTTCTCATTTTAAATCTTGCCTTCGCAACTTTCTTTTTACATATGTTGAGTTTGTATAATTTCTCAGATCGCCAAATTGAGAAGAAAGTACAAGGATAATCCGTTGGAAAGTACTCTGACGTTACTTCGATCGCTTACGGATGAAGTAAGAAACATTTCTTTTGTTATTTAAAACAATATTGTCGCCTCTGTTTCTTATTTTTATCCGTATGCGAAGGTTGGAGTTGAAGAAACTACTGCTGCGAAGACTAAAAGTAAGGGTAAAACTGTCGCTCGCAAGGGTAAATCCTCTGCCCCCTTAACTAAGAAGCGAAAGGTCCAATCCTCTTCTCGCCTTAGCTCAAGCTCTGAATCTTCTGACGAGGATAACCATGAATCGAATCTTTCTCGCCAAGAAGATTCCATCGACCAGTTCTTCCATGGATCAGTTATCCAGCATTTTCTCAGACTGTTTCCAAGGAATGGGAGATGCTCCCCTAGCTTCTCTTTGCGGAGCTCTCGCAAACGTGTGTAATGCTGCTTTACTGGAAGGCAATAATTCATTCAATGGAGTTTCTAGAGTTGTGTCTCCTGATCTTTTGAATGCACTTGGGTCTCTGGTATGTGTACAGTCATATTTCCCTGCTAACTTTAGATTGTTTAAGTATATATATATTTTAATGATTTTTCTATCATCTTCTATAGGTTGGAAGATCTTCCTTTGTAGTTGCCTCAGACCTTGAGAGAAGACGCAATAATCTTGAAAAGAAGAATTTGCGGTTGAGCGAGAAGATTCAAGAATTAGAGACCGAAGCTGCGTCATCTCGTGAGAAAGACGAGAGAATTCAAAAGTTAAACACCGAACTTGATTCCCAAAAGGATAAGGTGTCCTCTCTTCAAAATGCCAATCAGCAACTTTATGGTATAAAATTTTACCTCCTTTTATTATTTTTATTTTAATGGTCGCCTATTGCTACCTGACTTATTACTTTCGCAGATGTATATAATCTCTCCGATGAGGCTATTCTTCTCCATACATTTCCTGATCCTATGGATAATAACCTTCTCGCTCACCTCAACAACTCTTTAAGTAGTTCATCAAACAAAATTAACTCCCTTTCATTAAATGAACTTCAGACCAAATATCGTCTTTTAGAAATCGAACATAGATCTGGTTTAAGTGCTGCCAACCAATTTAAACGAATGTTTCTAGTCCAATAAAGAAATCAAAATTTTGAGGAAGAAAATTAGTGACCATATAGATGATAAAGATCGCATTGCTAACAATGGTGCACAGGCATTAGCAACCTTTCAAAAATCTCTCCTTGAATTACAAATTGAGCGGGATGAATTGCTTCGCTGAATTCCTTACTTAGTGAGCGAGAAGATCAAATTCGCTCCCTCCTTGTTATAAATAGTGACGATGAATTCGCCCTGGGCAGCGAAAGTTTTAGATAATGCCGAAAATAATCTAGGTGTTGATGTTAGTCTTCACGCCGAGCATACTTCCTTGGTTAAAGATATGATATCCGATAGAGAAGGTTATTTGTTACACCTTACTACTTCTTACTTCGTAGTATTGCTTGTAAATTATTAACTTGTTGTTACTTATTTGCGAGAATCTGAGAAGAGGCTTCGAGGTTAGAATTAGAGAGCTTGAATCGAGAAGGAACAACTCGCGGAATTTTCCAAAAGAATTGAAGATCTCGAAACCGAAAAACAACAACTCGCCAAGAATCTCTCCTTCGTAATAACAAGTATTCCAAGTTGAAGAAACAATTTAAAACAACAATGGAGAACTTTAGTAATGATGCTTGTTCGTTTTCGCAATGGAGCCATGGAGTATGTTTGTAAACACCAGAACATCCCTCTGCATACATATCCCTGGCTTCTTGAAAAGGTTCCTGAGAACTTGCCTGTCTCAGATGTTTCTGATAGTGAAGCTGGCGAAGAAGACAATTCTGGCGACGAGAATAATAAACCGATGAATCGGATGAAGAAGAAGAATCACCCAAGATGTAATTCTTTTTGTTTTCTTTTGCTTTGCGTGTAATATCCGTACATTCTTTGTATCTTTGTTATAGTGAACTCTTTTTCATGAATTCAATCTTCACTCCCCTTTTTGTTAGTTCTTCCTTGTAATATAATTGACTATCTTTATTGATGTATAACTCTTTCCTCGGAAGATGAATAACAATATTCCATCTTTTCCATTCCCATACTTGCCTCTGGTATTCATCTTCTGATGGAAGAAGTTAGTTATCCTCATGTATTTTGTTGAATAATAATTTTAGTGTTATTGAAATGTATAGCCGCGGCGAGGTCGCAGATATCTTTATGAATTGAGAATTCTATCTCCTCTTGCTGCGACAAGGTCGCAGCCGCCTCTACACTTTCATGCAAAGGCCCATTGACCTTGCCTTATCATTTTGTGTGGTCTTCCAAGTCAGACCTCCCTAATTAGAGGTCCTCCCCTTACCATCAGTTCATTGCGGCAAAATCGCAGGACGTCTTTACACTTGTATGTAATGACCCATTGATCTTGCCTTATCATTTTTCAAGTATTTTTGCCTCTGCAGGATGTTTTTGTTGCGACAATATGACAGGCCTAAACATCCTTGCGAATATAAAGCCCCATGACATTGCCGTCGTGCGACGAAATCGCAGGACGTCCGTACACTTTCATGTAAAGACCCATTGATCTCGCCTTACCCTCGCGTTAGTATTATTGCCTCTCTGCAGGATCATTGCACAAATATGATAAGCCTAAGTCTTCTTGCGAAAACAAAGCCTCATGACATTTGCGTCTGTTTGGCACCCCCTAATGGAGAGCACCGCCCTTATCATCTCCCGGTTGCCCCTTCAAGGAGGCGAAACATCGGCCATACAAGACTAGCTCCTCCCATCCGGTCTTAACAACAACCGATTGTTTTCAGCTCTTATCCCTTATACCTATAGGGTTTATGGTTACGAGACTGCACCCTAAGTGGAGTTTTCTTGGGCGAGTGCAACGCATGCCAAGACTTGCCAAGAATGGCCGGGGTAGGTTCATCCATCCCGGCACTCGGCTCAACCGTGTACCTCGGCGCCTTGTGCATACACCGACTCCTAAGAAGAGACCCTCGGTCGCCCAACCGGTATAACCTACATATATAGTTGGGAATCCAAGGTACCTCTTCCGGATAGGCTTTCATGGGCCCCAAATTTTCATGGTTCGGGCTTCGGGAGCGGTGTAACCTTCCCCCGAACCACGGCGAGAGATACCCCTTATATGACGCACTTTAGGTCTTACATTTGCCTCTTACGAAATGTTATTCGCGAACTAGGGTGTACGCCATAAAGGTTCGTCCCATTCATTTGCGCATTTATATTTGTTAAATCATTCAATCATTCATGTTTCATTATTTGTTTGATATTTGTTTGCGAAGTATTCGCACAGTTCTGTTTCACTTGTTGTATTTCACTTTTCTTTCTTAGTCGTATTCTCATTTCACTCTTGGCTGCGAGATTCTCGCACATCATTACTTCAGCTGTTACTTTGCATCCTGCTGTTATTGATTATTCACTTCTTATGCCTTTTGTTCCTCATATCTTTTGCTTCTCCATTGTTATAATATTGATCTGTCTCTAAGCATTCACCTCGCGGGGTATGTTCAGCCCTCACTTCTATAGCATCTACCATCAGTTTTTCCTTTCTCTGTTCATTTCTCACATGTTGCTTCCAACCCTTTCTTTTGGCACTTCTTTCTTCTTGTGTTTTCTATATCGACCTCATGGCACTGTTGCGACTCCTTCCAATCTCCCTGTATGATACCAATGCCACTTGGGTGTGGAAATTTTATGCATTGATGGTAGGTTGAGGCGACTCCCAAGATTTCATGAAGCCATGGTCTCCCAATTAGTGCATTATACGGGGATTCCACATCAACCACACAGAATAAGACATCAGTTGATAATCCTTGTAGAGGTATGCTCATGTGAACTTCTCCCTTTGGTTTGTTTGCGGTGCCATTAAAGCCATATATCTTGTAAGTCGAGGGAATCAAATCCTCATCTTTTCCTCCCATCGTCTTGTAAGTATGGTAGAAGAGAATATTCACCGAACTTCCAGGTGTCGATTAGAATTCGGTTGATCGCCCAACAAGCTTCTGCCTCATCATCTTCTCCATCGATTGGTTTCGGGTTAATCTCTAGTTTCACAACCAACGGGCTCTCGTGTGTTTCTCTTCCTTTTGGTACTTCATCTGCGAGAGAAAGAAATAGTCTTCAAACCGCCACTTTTCTAACTGCGTCGTTCTCGCCAGGACTCATTATTTCTTTATCATTAGCGTCTCTCGCAAAGACTCTACCGAGTACGTTGTCATGGAAATCTTCGATGGTGCGATAGGAGTGGATAATAGAGTTGCGAGTTCAAATTCTTGGCTTTTGTTCCTACTTCTATCACAAATGTTTCCTTTCCTTTCGCCGACACACGTTCGTGCATCTCTGGTGGTGGTGGTAACGTCGGCCCGCTTCTTCTCCCTTTAGAAAGTGATTCGACTTCCCCGATCAATCATCCCGAGAATAATTCTCTTTATGTTTCTACAATCGTTTGTTTGATGCCCATGGAAGCGATGGTAAGAACAAAACTCATGACTTCTATCGCCGGGCGGTGGTTCCATTCCAACATTCCAAGGTCTTTGGTACATTTTCCATCACAAGTATAGCTTCCCAGATCTTTTCAACGCTAGTATTCAGTGGAGGCATCTTAATCTGTTCCCATACTGTTCTATGACTTCTCTGCCCTCCACGGTTATTTTGTCTTCGTCCACCATAAGTTTCTTGCACATGATCTAGCCTCTGAATCTTATTATTGCTTTATTACGGTTGTAGTAGTTCCTTTCACGTTCAAACTCTTCTTGATCGTGGCTTCCCATGGCTACTATCTTCTCGTGTCCCTCATCGGCTCTCCTTGCCTCTGTCCTTGCGAAGTGCTCGCCACTGTATTTATGAATTGAGGTAACAAACTTGCATTCGCGGCGTTGGAGCTTCGTGTTCGCGATTTGGATAAGAATTCATTTCATTTTGTCTTTCTTCTAAGGCAATATATTCTTCCTGTAATTCTCGCGATTCGCCATCGTGATTGTATTTTTGATTCTAAAAATTTGAATGTATAACAAGTTAGTCGCGAAGAGAGCATTCACAAATGAGAGTATGAGATATCTCTCCTCAACCCGTCCCGCCATTTCGCGCACATGGTTCTCCATCTTCTTGTCAATCGTCTTAAGCTCTCGCCAATCCTTTGTTTCACCCGAATACATCTTCAATACCAGGTCGCGAAGAGTTGTTACTTATGTATGCTCCCAGAATGTGGCTTGTAAATGATTGAATGATGTGATTGTGTTCCTTGGCAGACCTTCAAACCATTTTAGTGCTTCTCCTATTAAGCTTGACGCGAAATATTTGCACAATATGGCATCATGATTCTCCCATTGTAACATACATCTCATATAAGCCTTAATATGTTGTATCGCACAAGTTGTTCCATCAAAGATGTTGGTTAATGCGGGTAGATTACATTTAGGAGGTATTCCTCCCATCTCACTTCTAGCGTGAAGGGATTCTTCGCGGCTTCTGCAATAGCTTCGTCTAACTTGTCTCCTTCCTCCTTCCCTTCTATTATTCGGTAATCCTCTCATTTCAGCCAGTTCTCTTAAGATTTGTTCATTTGCCTCGAGAATTTGATTCTCTTTGTCTTTTTTAGCTCGCTTCTCTCCTTCTTCGCTCGTGCCTATTTTGACCTTCCTGCTCGTTATCTTCTCCTCTTCTTTCCTCGCGACGCTCTTCTTCGTTTCTTTCGTCAATTCGCACGCCATTATATCGGTTGTTCTCTCTTCGTGGTGGCCTCTCAGCTCTCATCATCTGCACCCTCTCATACTCTTCATTAATATTTCTATTAGTACGATTTTGTTCCCTTCTTCTTTCGCGGTTATCATGGTTATTTTGCTTGGGATTGCCTCCTCCATCTCTTGATTTTCCATTTCTTCTCTTAGCCTTTCTCTCTCGCGAGCTAATCGCGTTTGTTCAATGTAGTGTCTCTCAATGTCATCCTCGATCTCTCGGTTTCTTCTCAATTCTTCTCTCCCATGCAAGATTATTCTCCCTTGACAGCTTGAGTCATTTGGTTCTTGGAATTGCATGTTTCCTTGATTTTCCCTATTCCGCTCATTTGGAAGATTTTCGGTGAGGAATATAACGATCTTCTATTTCTCCTCTTCTCTCGCCGTGCTCTATATTCGGATTTTGTGTTTCTTCATTGGTGCTTTCTTTGGTACAACTCTCCTTCTTTCTTCTCCATTCGATCTTGAACTTGATCTCACGCTACTTCTAGATCTCCTATTTTGCAACCTCATATTTTCCATCCTCAATTCGTGATTATGTCTTGTCAAGTTTGCTCGTTCCTCTGCCTCTAGCCGTCTCTCCTCGTGTATTGTTTGTCTCAATCTTTCTAGGGCTGCGATTTCTTCGTTACTGGATTCATTTCTCCATTCATTTCTTGCTCTCCTCCTCCTTGTCCATTGTTCACCAACCGCTGCTGCTCCTCTTCTCTCTCGTCTTGAATCGGATCTCCAAGTATGCACGCTTACTCTATCATAATCCACCTGCCGCGTTTGCTCTTTGGGGAGATTGGTGGTTTGGTTTTGACCTTCCCCATCATTTCTCATATTCATCCTTGATGATTCTCCTGTTTCATTCCTCCTTTCTCCAGCAAGTCTCCCACTTCTTCTTACAATCGTTGGTTGCCCTTGTACATTTCTTCTTCTAGCCATCTTTCTTTTTCAATGAATTCTTGAGTATCTTTTCCAAATCTCTTCTCTGTTAATCTATATTCTTTCCAATTTCTTCGTCAATCACTGCTCGTCCCTGTTTCTAGCGCATATGTAGTAGCAGGAAATCCCACACTACACCCCTCACTATATTTTGATTAGTTAGTCCATTGAAAGTTGTATAATTGAGAATGTTTATTGATTAATTTCATGAGTTGTTTACACAGGAAAATTAGGATTACACTTAGCAAGTAAAACACTCTTGAACTTTCTCTCTCCTAATGACTTGCCCAACAATTCCAAAAAGATCTCTCCCTACAACAGACTCACTCGACCCTTTATATAGGGTAATACATAGTGGATGACAACTAAGCTATCCTTTATTTTCGGGAATGTCTCGCGAAGTGTCGCCGTGTACAACTTATTCAATCTCGCGACACTTCTTAACCTCGCCAGTTCCATGTCTCTCAGTTGTTTTGTGTGTCGTTTCTCATTGCGTCGTTCATTTTAGTTCCCTGCGACTCCCTCGCGGTACCGTCGTTTATTGATCCCGCGAGCCCTATTCATTGTGATATTATGATCCTACAAAAACGAGAAGGGGAAAGTCTTAGGCGAGTACGCTTAGTAAGGGGCGACCTCAACCGAGACATCCCACCAGCGACAGCCGATCATCCCGTAGCTCCAACCGTTCCCCATGTTGTCCCCACGACAAGACCTCCAACTGCACCCCCCCAATGTAGCAGGAAACCAAGTAAACGGACACTCTATCCATGAGAGTACCGACCCAATGTTACTTGCTATCTTGGCAAGCCAAAGAAGGCAAGAAGACCTTATGAGAGAGCTGCAGAGAAGGAACCAAGCCTTAGAACATGAAAACTACCGACTCATAGAGAGCGGTGGTCAAGAGGGTCGTCGAGCCGAGGCGCTTCTAGCAATCACACCCAGTTGAGAAACACTCCAACCCCATCCCCGAGCCAAGAACGCATGCCCGACCCTAACCGATCAAGGGGAGGGTATGGCCCACTCGAGGATCCTTCGACCGAGGAAGAGACGACCAATGAGGGTACGGATGCGACAACCAAACAAAAGATCGATCAACTTGAGCAGATGGTCAAGAAACTGACAGGAAACGGCGAGGACGATAAGTTCCGAGGCGTCAGTGGGCTACTAAGACACCGCTTACCAAGGAATTGGATCGGACTCCTTTCCCACCCAAGTGTACGTTTCCGATCTTCCCATCTAGGTTTGATGGCACGGGCAACGCCGGAGAGCATATCAAAATGTACAGCATATCCTTGTTACAATGGAAGAACTACGATGTGGTCATGTGCAAATTCTCCCCAACAAGTTTGGAGGGCGAGGCAAAGAGCTGGTTTTACACCCTGCCCAATGAATCCGTTGGCAATTATGCAGTCTTGGTAGAAACCTTCCTCGAAACTTACATGCATAACAGTATAGCTCTGTAGGATCATAATATCGCCACAACAACAATTCGCAAAGACAACGGATAACAACATTGCGAGTCAGTCGCAGAGGGTTAAATATAAATGACGCATTGGATGACGATAGGAGGATATGAAATCTGGCGAAAGTTAAGAAGTGTCGCGAGTATGAATGTTTGTACGTCCGCGACACTTCGCAAGACATTTCGAAAATAAAGGACACTTAGTCATCATTCACTATGTACTACCCTATATAAAGGGATGAGTGAATCATTGTAGAGGAGGGTCTTTTTGGATTGGAGAGTAAGTCATTAGGAGAGAGAAAGAGAGAGAATATTTGTAAGTTCTTAAGTGTAATTCCATTTTCCTGTGTAAAGATTCAAGAAAGTTATTAATAAACATTCATAATTGTTCATCTATTATCTTTTGAATGGATTAATTAAACAAAATATAGTGAGGGGTGTATTGTGGGATTTCCTGCAACTACTTATTGGCGCTAGAAACTTGTGAACTAAGAAAAGATTAGCATAGAGATTTGGAAGAATTTGAATGCGATAATTTTCAAAAGATTTACTAAAAGAGCAATGGCTAGAAGAAGAAATGTACTTGAACAACCTGTGAGAAGAAGTGGAAGACTTGCTGGGGAAAGAAGAATTGAACAAGGAGAACCGTCAAGGGTGAATATGAGAAATGATGAAGAAAACCATGTTCAGCGTTTAATTCCTCCAATAACAAATGAAACTGTGGATTATGATAGAGTAAGTGTACATACTTGGAGGTCGAATTCTGAGGATGAAATGGAAGAAGAGCAGCAGTTGATGAATAACGGACAAGGAGGAGGAGACCAAGAAATGAATACAGAAATGAAGGAATCACAAAGATTGGAAACATTGAGACAAACAATGCATGAAGAGAGGCGACTAGAGGCGAAAGAACGAGCAAATTTGACAAGACAAAATCATGAATTAAGGATGGAAAATATGAGATTGCAAAATAGAAGATCGAGAAGCACTGCGAGATCAAGTTCAAGATCGACTAGGGAAGAAAGAAGGAGAGCCTTACCAACGAAATTACAGAGGTAGAAAACCAACGAGAAGCACAAAATCTCATTTCGAAATATCATGAAAGAAGAGAGGACGCGAAGATCGTTATATTCCACATCCCGAGAATGTACAAGATGAGCAAGAGTGAAGAAAATTAAGGAACTAGGCGATTTCAGGGCCAAATGATCCAAATTACCAAGGAAGAACAATACCGCACGGAAGAGAAGCATTGAGAAGGCAACAAGAGATCGTGGACGACATTGAGAAACATTATGTTGAACAAGCACGCTTAGCCCGCGAGAGAGAGAGAAGAAGAAGTGGAAAACCAAGAATTAGAAGAAGCAATCCGACAAAATAATCACGACAACAAAGAAAGGAGGCGAGCACAAAATCGTGTCAATAGAAATACCAATGGAGAATACGAGAGGATGCGAGAGGAGAGTTGATAGAGAACCAAGAAGAGAGAACGATAGATATAATGGTGTGCGAATTGATGAAAGAGACGAAGGAGAAAATCGCAGAGAAAGGAGAGAAGAAAATAGTGAACAAGAAGGTCAAAACGAGGCATGAACGGGAGGCGAGAAGCGAGCTAAAAGACCAGCGAGAATCAAATCCACGAGGAAAATGAGCAAATCTTAAAAGAACTAGAAGAAATGAGAAAATTGTTAAATAGTAAGAAGGAAGGAGGAAGAAGACAGTTGGATGAAGCCATCGCGAGCTGCGAAGACTCCTTTCACAATAGAAGTACAAATGGGAGGAATACCACCTAAGTGCAATCTGCACCGCATTAACCAACATTTTCGATGGAACAACTCGTATGCGGTACAACACATCAAGGCTTATATGAGATGTATGTTACAATGGGAGAATCATGATGCCATATTGTGCAAATACTTCGCATCAAGCTTAATTGGAGAAGCACCGAAATGGTTTGAAGGATTACCAAGAAACACAATCTCATCATTCAACCATTTACAAACTATTTTCTTGGGAGCTTATATAAGTAACAATTCCATGCGACCGGGGAATTGAAGATGTATTCGGATTGAAACAAAGAGTTGGCGAGAGTTTAAGACATCGACAATGAGATGGAGAACAATGTGCAGTGAAATGGCCTAAGGGTAGAGGAAAGATATCTCATTTTATCATTTGTAAATGCTCTTATGTATCGCAACAAGTTTGTTATACATTCAAATATTCAGAATTAAAAATACAATTACAATGGCTGAACTGCGAGAACTTCAAGAAGAATACATTGCTTTGGAAGAAAGACAAAATGAAATGGAATCATACCCAGTTGCGAATACAAGTTCAAACGTCTATGCGAATGCAAGTTTATTACCAAAATTTTTAAACTCAAGTGGCGACCACTTCGCAAGGGCAACCTAAAACAATTTGATGATGGACAACGAGAAAATAGTGGCTATGGGAAGCCGAGATCAAGAGGAGTTTGATAGAGAAAGGAACTACTACAACCGCGACAACAATAATAAAATTCGAGATTAGATCATATGCAAGAAACCTATGGAGGACGAAGGCGAACAACCATGGAAGGCCAAGAAATCGCAGAGTGGTATGGGAAGAGATCGAAATGCCGCCACTAAATGCTAGTGTGGAAAAAATTTGGGAAGCTATACTTGTAATGGAGGACGTACCACCACCATGGAATGCATGGAGTGAACCACCACCAAGTGACAGAAGTCATGAATATTGTTCTTACCATCGCTTTCATGGACATCTAACAAATGATTGCGAAACATAAAGAGAATCATTCTCAGAATGATTGATCAGGGGAAGTTGACTCATTTTCTAAAAGATGAAGCGAAAGGAAAGCAAGTACTAACAACATCACCATCAGAAGTGCAAAGAACAGTTTCAAAGAAGGGAAAAGAAGCATTCATAATAGAAGTGGGAACAAAGGCCAAAAATCTATTTTGCAACTCTATAGTTCATTCATATCGTACAATTGAAGATTTTCACGATAATGTGCTTAGTAGAGTATATGCAAGAGATTTTCATAACAAAGAAGTGATGAACCTGGCGAGAAAATCGCAATTGAAAGATTGGCAACTAAAAATTATTTCTTTCTCTGCTGACGAGGTACCCAAAGGAAGAGAAGCACATGATAGCCCGTTGGTGGTGCGACTAGACATTAATCCAAGACCAGTTGATGGAGAAGATGACGAAGCAGAAAATTGTTGGGCAATCAATAGAATCCTAATCGATACTGGAAGTTCGGTGAATATTCTGTTTTACCATACTTATAAGACCATGGGTGGAGAGGATGAAAATTTGATTCCTTCAACATACAAAATCTACGGTTTTAACGGCACGTGAACAAACCTAAAGGAGAGGTTCACATGAGGATACCTTTACAAGGATTATCGAGTGACATTTTATTCTCGTGTGGTTGACGTGGAATCTCCTTATAACGCATTAATTGGGCGACCATGGCTGCACGAAATCTTGGGAGTAGCATCAACATACCATCAATGTATAAAGTTTCCCCATCCAAATGGTATTGGAATTATAAAGGGAGATTGGAAGGAAGGTCGAAAATGTTATGAGGTTGACGTAGAGAATTTGTGAAGAGAAAATGCTAAAAGGAAAGGTTGGAAACAGAATATCAAAGATGAACAGAGAAAAGAGAAGCGATGGTGGATACTATAGAGATAAGAAATGAAGAAGCATCGCGAAGTGCGCAAGAATAGGCGAATGTTACGATGCTACGCAAAGATAATTGGTTGTAGTTCATCGCGAAGTGCGTAGAAACATCGCGAAGTCCGCAGAATGAATGCATGGAAGCGGGCGAACGTTACGATGGAAAGGAGTCCTTCAAGGATTGGGATAACAACTTAGGCAAAGAGTACAATGAACAAAAGGCATAAAAAAGTAAGTTGAATGGTGTGTGATAAGTGATCGACAAAGATATATCAAAGGCAAGACTAAGAAGAAATGATATGTGAGAATTTTGACAAGAAGAATGTACAAGAACTCAAGAGGCAAAAATGAATGAACAACATTGTGCGATGTCTTCGCAAATTAAATATCGACAACAATTAAATATGAATGATTGAATGATTTAACAACAATGAATGAATAAATGAATGGGACGAACCTTTATGGCGTACACCCTAGTTCGCGAATTACATTTCGTAAGAGCAAATGTAAGACCTAAAGTGCGTCATATAAGGGGTATCTCTTAACATGGCTCGGGGAAAAGGTTACACGCCCTTGAACCTCGGGTCATGCAGATTTGGGGCCCATGAAAGCCTATCCGAGGAGGTACCTTGGATTCCCAACTATATATGTAGGTTATACCACTGGTTGGGCGGCCGAGGGTCTCTTTCAAGGAGTCGGCGTATGATCAAGGCGCCGAGGTAGTACAGTTGAGTCAAGAGTGCGGGGAGCATGGAACTTCCTTACCACTCTTGACAAGTCTTGGCGCATCTTGCTGCACTCGGCCCGAAGAAAACTCCACTTAGGGTGCAGCCTTGTAACCATAAACTCTATAGGTATAAGGGATAAGAGGCTGCCGAAAACAACCTGGTTGTTGTTAAGACCTGATGGGAGGAGCTAGCCTTGTATGGCGATGTACGCCTCCTTGAAGGGGCAACCGGGAGGTGATAAGGGCGGCACCCTCCATTAGGGAGGCGATAAGTGCCAAAGACGCAAATGTCACGAGGCTTTGTTTCCGCAAGGAAACTTAGGCTTGTCATATTTGTGCAATGATCTGCTGCAGAGGCAATAATACTAACGCGAGGGTAAGACGAGATCAATGGGTCCTTACATGCAAGTGTAAAGACGTCTGCGATTTCGTCGCAAGACGACAATGTCATGGGGCTTTACTTTCGCGAGAAAATTTAGGCCTCATCATATTGTCGCAAGCCAAATATCATGCAGAGGCAAAAATACTTGAATAATGATAAGACAAGGTCAATGGGTTTTTACATGCAAGTGTAAAGACGTCCCGCGATCTTGTCGCAATAAAGGGTGGCGAGTAAGACCTTTACTTAGGAAGGTCAAGCTTAGAAGACCACCAAAAATGATAAGGCGAGACCAAAAAATCTCTTCTTTAATGAAAAGTTCTTGCGATCTCATCGCAATTATAAATTTAAACATCATTCCTGGTCAGAAGAAGAAAGTGCGAATCTCAGAAATTTCATTCTTTCATATGAAGATGCATAACAGAGGCAAATATGGGGATGGAAAAGACGAAATATTGTTATCCATCTTCCAATGAAAGAGTTATACATTAATAATGTTATCCAATTATATTACAAGGAAAAAACTGCCAAGAAAGGGGAATGAAGATTGAATTTATGGGCAACAAACCCAAGAAGTTTACAAAAAGAGATACGGAAATGTACTGAGATATTACAGGCGTGAAAGAAACAAAAAGAATTATCTCTTTGGCGATTCTTCTCCTCTATCCGATCCTTCAATTCTATTATTCTCGCCGCTTAATTTTCTTCTTCGGCCTTCACTATCGAAATGTCCGAGACAGGCAAATTCTCGGGAACTTCTTCGGAAAGCCAAGGATATGAAGAAAGAGGGATTTTATGATCTTTACAAACATACTCCATGGCTTCATTGCAAACGAATGGCATCATTATTAAAATTCGCCACTTTGTAGTTTGAAATTGATTCTTCAACTTGGAATATTTATTCTCGCGAAGGTTGAGATTCTTTGCGAGTTGTGCTTTCTCGATTCAAGTTCTTCAATCCTTGCTTGAAATCTTTTTCGGACTGCAAGTAGACAACGATAAGTTAACAACTCAACAAAGAATATTACGAGGGTAAGAAAACGATGAAGGTATAATAAGTAACCTTCTCCGTCGATATTATATCTTTAACCAAGGAAGTATGCTCTCGGTATGAAGACTAACATCAACACCTAAATTATTCCCGGCATTATCTAAGATTTTCGCGGCCCAAGCGAATTCATCATCATTATTTATAATAAGAAGTGAACGAATTTGGTTTTCTCGCTCGAGAAGTAAGGAATTACGACGAAGCAATTCATCTCGCTCCATTTGCACTTCGAGAAGGGACTTTTGAAATGTTGCTAATGCACAGGCACCATTATTAGCAATGCGATCTTTGTCATCTATATGGTCACTAATTTTCTTCCTTAAAATTTTGGTTTCCTCATGAGACTCGAGATACATTTGTTTAAACTGGTTGTTTGTACTTAAACTAGATCTCGTGCTCAATTTCTAAGAGACGGTACTTGGTTTGGAGTTCATTTAATGAAAGAGTATTAATTCTGCTCGACGAACTACTTAAAAAGTTGTTGAGATGAGCGAGAAGAGTATCATTATCCATAGGCTCGGAAATGAATGGAGAAGAATAGCTTCTTCGGAGAGGTTATATACATCTGCGAAAGTGATAAGTCGTGTAGCAACAGAAATTGATAAAATAAAAATAATAAGAGAGAAAAAAATTTTATACCATAAAGTTGTTGATTAGCATTAAGAGTGGTAACTTTGTCTTTCAGGCGACTTCGGTCTCAATTGTTGGATCTTTTCGCGATATCTCGCAGACTCAACTTCTAATTCTTTGATCCTTGTGCAAGATTGAGAATTCTTTTTCAATTGAATATTATACCTCCTCTCAAGATCTGAGGCAACCACAAAAGAAGTTTTTCCAGCCTGCGAAGAAAGATAAAAAGGTTATTAAGATATAAATTAAAAAATGAAGTTGGAAGGGAAATATGAGGTCGAACATACCAACGAATTAAGTGCATTTAAGAAGCTAGGGGATACAGATCTAGAAACTCCTTTGAAAGATTCATTGCCATCCAGTAGTGTAGCATTGCATACGGTGGCGAGGCTCTCGCATATAGAAGTCAGATGAGTATCTCCAATTCCTTGAAGAGAATCCGAGAAGATGCTGAACAATTGATCCATATGAGAATTGGCCGATTGAGCTTCATTTTGGAAAGTTGAATCCAAAACATTATCATTATCATCTTCACCGGAAGACTCAGGACTTGAGCTAAGATGAGAGGAAGGCTGAGCTTTTCGCTTCTTAGATGGTGGAGCAGAAGACTTGTCCTTGCGTGCATTAGCTTTAGTTTTGCCTTTAACTTTCGCAGCTATCGCTTCCTCAGCGTCAACCTTCGCATACAAATGAAGATAAGAAATAGAGGCAACAATATTGTTAAATAACACAAAAAGGATATTTCTTACTTCATCCGTAAGCGATCGAAGTATTGCCAAGGTACTTGCCAGTGGATTTGCCTTGTAACTTTTCCTCAGTTTGACAATCTAGAAAATTTACAAACTCAATGAGTACAAGAGGAAAGAGGGATTGCAAAAGCAAACTGTGGGGACATACCTCTTCCGCCTTCTTGGGCCACTTAAATTCCCAAGGATGATAGCCTGCATGAGATTTGCGGGGAGTACATGCGAACTGCTATGTAAGGTCCACTTAAGAACAAAGGAACAACCCACCACCTCTCATCTTTAGAGTGGCGAGGAGTAGTGTTCTTACCCGAATGCCAGTCAATATCTTGCATGAGTAATTTATCCTCGGGATATTATCTCTCTTCAATCGAGCGCCCCAAACAGATTTCTTGTTTCTCATGCCTATTACTTCATAATTTTCAAAGAAGTTTTCTACAGTGTATCTCTCAGGGATTATTTCTAAATTTACATATTCGGGATCTCTGGCATTGTTAGGATATAGAGATCCTTTGCAAAGACCACGGGCCGGCAAACTCAAGCATTAGACGGATACAATCGCCGCATAATTGATAGACAGCTCGCGAGAAGTTCGGATGGGAAAGGATTTCATAAAAGAGTGGCATCTCAGGATCATATAAAGGAATGGGAAGTCCTGCGAGAAGTTGACCTAGCAAAACAATAATCTTGTGATCATCACATTGATGATCAGAAAAGCTTAGCAAAGAGTATAGATGAACCTCCTTGATTAGGAATGGTAGAAAGGGTGAAACCTTCATCTTGCAACTTTTAGAATCTCAATAAAGCGAGGTTTGTACATACGACTAAGTGAAGCCTTTATCAATATGGGAATGGATAAAAATCGAAGATTAAGATATGATAAAAAGATCGAAGATTTGCAGAATAGAAGCACAAACTTGTATGAAGAAGAAGATAAAAGAAAGTTGCAGAGAGAAGACGAAAGAGGAAAAGAGAAAGATATGAAAAATATATATAGAGAGAAACATCCTCGGGGGAAACGAGAGCATTTAATGTGAGAAGGGACGTGAATGGTCAAGAATAAACGATTGAAAGAAACGTGTCAGGAATAGAATGGAGGAGTAGACATCTCGTAATAAAGTCCGTATGGAAAGATGAAATCAAACAAGTACAAATAAACGATTGCGGCGGTTCAAAATATTGATTCTCATGACATTCTCTCCTTCGCAGAGAAGACATGAGAAGAGGCAAGATGTAGGATCATAATATCGCCACAACAACAATTCGCAAAGACAACGGATAACAACATTGCGAGTCAGTCGCAGAGGGTTAAATATAAATGACGCATTGGATGACGATAGGAGGATATGAAATCTGGCGAAAGTTAAGAAGTGTCGCAGTATGAATGTTTGTACGTCTGCGACACTTCGCAAGACATTTCCAGAAAATAAAGGACAACTAGTCATCATTCACTATGTACTACCCTATATAAAGGGATGAGTGAATCATCGTAGTGGGGGTCTTTTGGATTGGAGAGTAAGTCATTAGGAGAGAGAAAGAGAGAGAATATTTGTAAGTTCTTAAGTGTAATTCCATTTTCATGTGTAAAGATTCAAGAAAGTTATTAATAAACATTCATAATTGTTCATCTATTATCTTTTGAATGGATTAATTAAACAAAATATAGTGAGGGGTGTATTGTGGGATTTCCTGCAACTACAAGCTCGGCCCAGAGTTAATAAGCTTTTTACGCTGGCACGAAGATTCAGAGAACCGATGCGGTCTCTAACAAACAGATGGAGGAAGTTATGTACTGACATCAGAAAAGTACCGGTCGATCAACAGATATTCGGGTTCGAAAATTCATTGGGGAGATCCTATTTGGGTAGCAATGTACACCGAGAAACCTAAGACGTTGAGGGAAATTAGGAAGATGCAAGAACACTACATCACTCTTGAAGAGATACAGGAAGGAGCACAGGATAGAGGAATACAAGAAGCAAGCACCGCAGTGGAGGCAACCCCACGAGAAGCTCCGAAGCGACCAGAGAAAAGGCCGAGCACACAACATCAGGGGGAGAACAAGAAAATTTGGGTCGAGAAAGGAAAGAAGCCTCGCCACGAACCCAGATCCTACACTCCGCTAAATGCACCATTAGAAGAAATATTCAAGGAAGTCGAAAAGAGGAACGACATCCGATACCCGAAGACTAGGGGAATTCAGTTCGACGAAACAAGGAACCATCCCGAGTTTTGCCATTACCACCGCTTCAGTGGCCACTCGACCAATGATTGCAGAGAAGTAAAGGATATCGTCCAACACCTGATCCGAGATGGATACTTGCGATATTTCGTCAAGACATCATCGACGTCAGCTCAGCCCGACGCACCCAAAGGCATCGATAAGAATCAATCGTGGTACCCAGTTCGTTTGTAACACCATCTCGCACTCCGGCAACCCAAGGGTTTGACTTAGGAACCGACATCACTTCAAGGATCCACAAAAGAGATCGGGCGAAAAGAAATATTCAGTGTGGCCAAAACCCTGCCCATGGAATCTTGGATGATGCAGCCGATCACTTTCTCAGCGAAGGACGTCCCGTCAAATGGTCAAGCACATGGGGATCCCCTAGTGATAACCCTACTCATTGAAGAATGGGGTGTCCGAAGGATACCGATGGACAGCCGGGATTCAACAGGTCCTATTTTACGACACCTTCAAGAGAATGGAGCTATCTCGATGACATCCCGATCCCGCCGACCTATCGAATCTACGCTTCAACCCAGTGCGGGGTGATCGGTACCAAAAGGAGAAGTCACCCTCAGAGTCTCGGACGGGGAAGGGTTCCTAGACACACTCACCACCTTCTGTGTGGTCGACGTTGTGTCGCCTTATGAAGTGATCCTCGGTCGACCCTGGTTGGCGGGAATCAAAGGGGTCGCCTCGGCCTACCACCCGAGATTGCGGTTTCCTTCCTATCGAGGGGTAGTGGAGGTATTGGGAGACCCCCAGGCGGCGCGACAATGCGTACAAATCGATATCCAGCAGAATGAAGAAAGACGATCGAGGAAACGTCAGGAAAAGAACAAAGTTAGGGAAATAAAATCTGGGGAAGAGCTAGAAAAGGTGATATCACAAGCCATCACCACCTACGAAGCTGACAAGGAGGAGATCTTATAGCAATCAAAGGAGCCGACAATATTCGACGAACCAAAGCCTAATTTCTCGGCCTTAAAATCCACCCGACAAGTTAACTTAGGCACTGAGGAAGAGCCTAAAATGGTGAGAGTGGGGTCTCTATTAACGGATGAACAGACACAGCAGCTGATAACTCTCTTGAAAGAACACATGGATGTATTCGCCTGGCAAATGCACGATATGGAAGGAATTGACCCAGAAGTCTGCTCACACCACTTGAGAATAGACCCCAAGGTCAAGCCGATCCGACAAAAGATGAGAAGAATTGCACCCGAGCTACAAGCAGCGGTGGAGGCCGAACTAAAGAAGTTGCAAGTAGCAGGAATCATTCGAAAATCTCAATACCCACAATGGATATCTAAAATGGTGATAGTCCCCAAAAAGAATGGAGGTGTTCGCGTCTGCATCGACTTGAATAAAGCTTGCCTGAAGGACAGCTTCCCCCTCCCCAGCATCGATCAGCTAGTAGAATCCATAGTCGGATACAAGGCAATAACACTCATGGACGGGTACTCGGGGTACAACCAGATCCCTTTGGCCCCTGAGGACCAAGAGCATACATCGTTCTTCACACCCAGAGGGTTATATTGTTACACCAAAATGCCGTTCGGACTGAGAAACGCAGGCGCCACATACCAAAGATTAGTAGAAGATATGTTCGAAGATAAAATACATAACACCATTGAGGTATATATGGACGACATGTTGGTCAAAAGCAAGGTGGCCACCAACCACATCGGCGACCTCCGATACATATTTCAAACTATGAGAAGATTCAAGATGAGGGTGAATCCTTCTAAGTGCACTTTCTGGGTCACCTCGAGCAAATTTCTAGGGTACATAATTACCGACAAAGGTATCGAAGCACACCCAGATAAGATCCGAGCAGTAGTACAAATGCCATCACCCGTGACGATTAAGGACGTACAACGGTTAAATGGGAACTTGGCAGCCTTGGGGAGATTCATCTCGATCATCCGACAAGTGCAAAGACTTTTTTGGGACATTAAGGAAAGGAGAAAAGTTCAAATGGACCGAGGAATGCGAGGAGGCATGCCAGAAAATTAAGCAACATCTCGCGAGCCTGCTGGTGTTACAAAGGCCCGAGCCCGAGGAAGTACTAACCCTATACCTACGGGCGACTAGTTATGCCATTAGCGCCGTATTAGTCAAGAACGTAGGAGGGGAAGAAAAGCCGGTGTATTTCATAAGTAAAACCATGAACCCAAATGGGAGAGGAACTACACCAGAATCGAGCAACTGATATTAGCACTGGTATTCGCAACTCAAAATCTTCGGACGTATTTCCAAACCCACAAAATTCGGGTCCTCACCAAATCCTCCATAGAATCAGTACTCGACAATGCAGCCAGATCGGGGCGGATCTCCAAGTGGAGCGCACAGGTCAAACAATTCGATATTTTCCATGAAATGAGAACAGCAGTAAAAGCACAAGCAGTGGCAAACTTCCCCCTGAGCGACGAAGATGAAGTGGAAGACATCCCAGGAATGGAGGAAGACCAAGAGGACCCATCCTACCTACTCGAGACATGTAACCCGACACGATGGGAAGTTTTTGTGGACAGATCATCAAATAAAGACGTCGTCGCCTAGGATTGGTCTTCACGATGCCAAAAGGAAAAAAAGATGGTCCACTCATTTAGACTCGAATTTAAGGCAACCAATAATGTCACTAATACGAAACGGTGATACATGCTCTCATTTGATAGTGGAGATGGGAATTCAAGACGTAAGATTAACAAGTGACTCTCAGCTAGTCATCCGACAAATCAGCGAGCAGTACGCTATACATGATCCCATGTTACAAAAATATTGGGAACTCGCCCAACTTTACATCGGCCAAATACCAACTATCAAGTTCCGGCACATCTGTAGGAAAGATAATCGCCACTCGGACGCCCTAGCATACATCGCTTCCATGCTAACGGATGCAAGTGTTGAGGGAATCAGAATTATGAGAATCTTAATGCCTTCAGTGCCCGAGACGGTAGACATTGGCGCACATGTAGCAGCAACCACTACCGATCAATATAAGGCCGATGATTGGCGAAAACCGATCCACGAGTATCTTGAAACAGAAAACTGCCCAAAGGGGCGACCGAGATCAACAAAATCAAAATCAAGGCAAATTTGCATACGAGCTCCGAGACGGCACTGTCTTTAAAATCATACCTTGGACCATTATTAAGGTGCCCGAGTAAAGAAGAGGGGCACACTATCTTGAACGAATTGCATTATGGGGCACGCGGAAACCACAGCTCGGCCGTAGCCTAGCAAGACGAGCCAAGACTATGGGATATTTCTGGCCTTACATGAATGAGGATGCAAAGCATATGGCCCTCATTTGTGATGAGTGTCAAAAATTCGGAAAAAAGATACATGCACCAGCAGTGACGTTAAACTCAATAATCAGTCCGTGGCCTTTCGCCAAATGGGGGATCGACATCGTGGGACCATTGCACGTCGGATCGGGGCAGAGAAAATACTTAATCGTAGCTACCGACTACTTTACTAAATGGGTAGAAGCCGCCCCATTGAAGTATATCCGGGATAGAGATGTTTTTCGATTCATTTGGGAGCACATCATATGTCGCTTTGGACTACCAGCGGCAATCGTCTCAGACAATAGAAAATAGCTACAGGGTAAGAATATCGACTTGCTATTTAATACCTACAACATACGAAAGAGAAAGTCCACACCCCTTTACCCTCAGAGTAACAGACAAGCCGAGATCACAAACAAAACCATCGCCGACAACTTGAAAAAGAAGCTTGATGGAGAATACGGAGAATGGTGCGAAGAGCTTTACAACGTTTTATGGGCATATAGGAAAACTCGCAGAGAGGCGACTGGGTTATCACCTTTCATGTTAACATATGGGACAGAAGCTATCCTTCCGACAGAGGCGATGATACCTACAACAAGGACCGAGGCATGAAGGTGAAACATCTCGGCAGATCTTATCTTGACAAAGCTCGATGACCTAGAAGAAATAAGAGAGATGGCCCTGCAAAAGATGGAAAATTACCAGCGGAGAATACAACGAGAATATAACAAGCGGGTCCGACCAAGAGAGTTCCAACCAGGGTAGTTGGTACTAAAGGAACTACCCAGTTATGAACGTGATAAAAAAGGCGGAAAGCTAGCGGCCCGATGGGGAGGACCCTATACCATTGTCGAGAAGGTCGGTGAAGGAGCATACAAGATACTAAAATCGGACGGAACACCCGAGCTACGACCGTGGAATGCTAAGCGAATAAAGCTATATCACCCCTAAGAACAGGTATAATACATTGTCAGCCTATTTCCTTGAAAGGCCACGTGGGGTTGGAAATGTGACAATTGCGTCTAAATGGCCGTTTCGAACCCGAGGCGATGGCATTGTACAAGTGTCGGGGCGGCTTACACTCTAATGGTCGTTTCGAACCCGGGGCGATGGCATTGTGCAAGTGCCGGGGCGACTTACATTAAGACGGGCTATTCGAACTTGGGCGACGGCAGTGTGCAAGTGTCGAGGTAGCCTTATGGCCCTGGTGGTTGGAAACCAGTGACCGATTGTCGAGGCATGAGTACTCGACAGTCGAGCAGGCAACATTGCTCCCCTCGCAAGTGGCCGAAATCACTTGCCCAAGAAAGTTAATTGATAACTTCTTGGGATATCGATCCCATAGAAACTAGGAAGGACCAACTACCCTGCCACTAGATCTTGTAAGACGGTGATGAGATACCTCAATCGGGACATGACATTGGGCCCAGTGACCCTCCCTGTTGAGTGTGTTCGACTGAAACGGTATTAACGATTAACCTATCTACTCATGTTTATGCAGGTATACCTAACTTAGTCGTAAAAATAAACCATACATCATCGGCATAACATAACTAAGAACGGTAACATGAATAGTAACGTCAGATAGCAAGAAAAACAACCAAATTGGCGACGCAGCACCCCATTAATAATGTATGAGAAAATAAAGGTGTTCAAACGGATTACAACCCAATGCAAAGGGCAAAATAGCGACGCAGCGCTACAAAAGATGAGCCTACTCCTTGGGAGGAGCTAGAACTGAAACCGCCCTCTTAGCAGCAGCATCGGCTCGCTTCTTATCAAGTACCGCCTTCACACCAGCTTTTACCTTCGCAACAAGCTCATCATTAAACTTCGCCTTTTCAGCATCAAGGTCCTGTGTCACCGCATCGACGCTCTTCCAGCAGTGGACACCTGCCCGAGTAATTGGGCCTCCCTTGCCAACAGCTGCACCTCCTTTCCCTTCAATCGGGCATTATCCTCTTCCAGCGATGCCACCTTCCTTTGCTCGGCTGCTAAAACACGAGAACGGTCAGTCACATAATAACAGCGCTAAGACAACGACAAAGAAAACACAATACAAGGCAAACCACCTTCAAGTAAAGGGGTGACTACTCTAACGGTCTCTTCAGACTCAGACAAGCTACACTCGAGGGAAGATATCTTAGAAGAAAGCTCTAGATATCGTTGCTCATTAAACTCATTAGAGGGGCAGTACTTCTTATGATCACTCCATTCGGATCTCTGCCGAGAGTGTGCTATCTGCAAACCTGATAATTGAGCGCGAACCCACTCCAACTCCTCAGAAACTTTCTTGGACTCTCTAAGCTTCTCAACGGATTCTTGACTACACTTCTCAGCAGCATTCTTCTCCCCCAGAATCCGAAGGCGATCTGCGTGCAAATCTCGAACCTGAAGCCTTAGCCGGCCACACTGACTTTCTAAGTTATCGGCCAACAGTTTTTTATCGGCGGCGATACCTTGGAACCGAGCTAAGATCGCCCTAAGATTATCGATCTCCTCGGGGACATACTCAAAAGTCTGGTAACGATGCAGTTGGGTTTGAAGACCCTCAATCTCGGTATCCAGACGATCGATTTTATCATCCTTATTGACAATCCTCTGTTGTAAATTCGAAACGTGATCCCGTTCTATATTAATTTCTCTCTTCAACAAGCGATATCTCGTGGCAGCATCGGCCTCCGTACTAGAAGTTTCGTCTAAGAAGTCAGTACTAAAATCAGGATATTGGCACTACAGAATCAATCATAAACACTTGAAAGCTAAGTAACTACCTTGGGTCTCGGCTAGTCGCTTCTCCAGCCCCCGGGATCGCTCGCGCTCTTGCTTTAATAAGAGACTAAGACCCTCTCTCTCGGCGACCTCCCTGCGTTGAATGGCAGCATTTAACAATGAGCGATTGATATCCTACAAGCACCAACAGCATTAGCATTTACCCTATAACATGAATGCATAACCTGATCAACACAACTCACCAGCAGATCGAAAGTACCCTTCAGACCAGCGTCATACAACGAGACAGCCTTGATCTTATCTTCATCCGAAAGAGAGGCAAATTCAGGAGAAATAAGAGCTCGAAGGGAATTGCACATAGGGCCCGAGACAGTAAAAGAGGTGCTACTCCCTGAATTAGGAATCACAGGAGAAAGAGGCTCTAAAAAACTCGCCCCCAGAAGTGGTGTTCTCTTCTTCCCGAGTATCCACATTATTTCCACCAGACTTCTCCGATTGCTTCGGCTCCTCTTCATCACCATCGGCTTCGTCCTCTCCATCAAAAATATCATCATCATCGTCACCATCAGACTCAAGATACACAACACCATCGGCAAGAACAATCCCTCTACCAAACCGGTCACATACGATTTTCCGGACGAATAGATCGCCCTTAGTCTCCTTGCCCTTTCCACTGGGCTTCCCACCTACAAGGGTAGACGAAACATCAAAATTTTTCTGAGGCGACTTCCTCATGAAATGCGATAAAGGCAGCCGATCCTCGAGATCCTCACCATCCCTCGCCAAGCACCTCCAACTTTATCGACCCTCAACTTCTGCGCATGAGCCAATGTCAGAACCATTCAAGGCAACAAATAGGGGCAAGTACATGTACTGCAAAAAAGAAGCAGTATATTTGTTACCTTCCCTGTCTCCTCCTTGGCTCATGCGCTAGAACCCCTATCCCTTTTTCGAAGAACGAGAGACTCAGAAGGAACGTTCCGGGACTTGGACTGCAAAAACACAAAAATAAAAACATCGCCCTACCAGTCGCCCGAGCCGATCAGATAAATCAAGAGCCGGGAAACACACTTACTCGATCAACATTGACCACCCAGAAGGGATAAGACTCGACCGGAGAAGGAAAATTGCCACTCAGAAGGGGACCAGAAATAGCCAAAGGAACTCGGGTCCAAGCCGCGTCGCTAGTATGACGGGCATGCCCGTTGAATCTTTCCCCTCTTGGATCCTCGTCCAATAAAAGATTCTTGACACCCTCGGGAAGAGTCTTATGGCGATGAGGGCTAGCAAAGAAACCAAAGCAAGGTCACCATTGGTAGCAGTTCCGCTTCGATAATTATCAGCAAAACTGGCAGGATTATAGTCACCCGCCTGGGAAGGATCGTAAGTAGACCAAGTAGTAGGAGTACATTCTCCTCGACTACGTCTCTCCCACTCGAACAAGATACGAAAGGTGTTGCCATTCCACTGAGCCAAGGCGCGGGACGGGCGGATCTTAGAAAGAGCCTCATACCAAAATGAACGGCTGGGATCGTACAAAGGAAAACGCAGCCCGAGCTCTAACTGGCCCCTGGTGACAATGGTCGCCTCGGCCGAGTGAGGAAACTGTAGAACATCATCCTTCTTCAAAATGCCTTTTTGATCCGACAAGAGCCTGACGTCATAGTCATGGAGGTTGAACTCATCTTTCAATTGTTGGATGAATTGCTCATCCGACAAGTCTTTAGAAGTTCTCTTGTCATCCCTACATGAAAACGAAGAAGGATTATCAGAAAAGATAGAATACAGAGCACGATAATCATGCTTATAAGGGCTCTCAATAACAAACAGGGAATCAAGCGGTACACCGTCGTCATTAGAAAACACATAGCTCACGCACCTTTTTTCCGTCATGGAAGGAGTTGAAGACGCCATGAAAACTAGTGGAGGAAACGACATGAGGAGTAAAGATATGACCGGAATCGGAAGTTGCAGCGACAACGGAAACAAAGAAGACCCAGGACAGTGAAGAAAGAAGGAAGGAAATCTGTGGAAAGAATAACTAATGGCGATAAAGAAAAAGCAGAGGAGAACAGAGAGAGAGAAGAAAAAATGGCTAAGGAAAGAATAAAAGGAAAATAAGGTTTAAGGGTCGGACTTATAAACCTCACCTGTGGTAACCGGCGAGGAAGGTAAACCGGTTGCAATAACTGAAGAAGGTGGGGAACAACATGGCGCGAAACCCGGCATGACTAAGGACGTGGGAAGACGAGGCGGTTTCTTCCCCTCGTGTCGATCACACGAGCGGAATAAGGGGCATAAATGTAGGTGTAAATAATCCACAGGGACAGGTGGAACCATCCTGGGCGAGGGCGCACCAAGAAAAGTAAGCACTAGAAGCACTGAATCATCTCATCAGATCTGGGAGCGAAAAAAGAGGAATGGAGACAGCTCGAGAGGTCGACATAAAGGAGGAGAAAATTTCTGATGTGATGCTCATCGGGTTCGAGAGTAATTAATACACTGACAGAGTTGGTGAAGAGATAAGAAAAAGCTCGGTCAAAGTGGGACTCGGCCAGGAATCTACAGGGCGACGTCGATCATCTCCACCAAACGAGCGGCGTCGGGTGATGACACCACTCGGCTAGATGCCTTGACTCGAGTAAAAGGGAAGATCGGCTGAAGCATCAGCTAGTCGTCCGAGAAGAACATCAAGGAAGCTACACCAGGCCCAACACTGTAATATCGATGTATCACCATCTGTAACTATAAATAGAGATAGTGTAGAGAGGTAAAGGCAAGCAATCTTTAAGTGAGTAAGAGGAGAGATAGAGTATTGTTGAGAGCATTAATCCTTGTAAACTTGTGCGAAGTAATAAGATCATCCTTTCACCCCGTGGACGTAGGTAATCATGCCGAACCACGTATATCTTGTGTTCTTCTATGTCTTTTGTTTATTTACTTCTTAGCGTACGTTTGAAATCCTTTGGATGTAGTAGTAGGGTTTTCTACATCTACAGAGATGTTGAAGTTGAAGGTTCGAATGAATTATTTAATTATTATATTATATGGAAAAAGAATGATAAAAAATACTCTCTCGGCTGTTTCGTTTCGGCTTGATTTCGGCCGATTCAGGCGAGATTACCGTTCAAATCTCGTCTCGGCGATTTTGATGTTTCGTCTCGCTGTGGTGCCGAGATCGGAATTATCGGCGAAATCTCGGCCGAGACAGCCGAGATTGACTACACTGATTGAGATTAACGACCATCTATTTCTTCATTGTGAGTACGCTTTCAAGGTGTGGCCTTACTTCATTAACAGTTTCAAATTGAATTGGGTGTTTGCTGAGAAGGTTAGCAATACATTACGAGAATGGGGTAGGAAGAAGAATAAAGAAGTTGTGGAATATGTTACCGTTCGTCATATGGTGAAACTTGTGGAGAGAGAGAAATGATGGAATCTATAATGGAAAGTCGAGAACACATACTAAACTTATTATTTCCATCAAAACTACTTTGTATAATTGGTGTTTGAATATTGATATTTTCAGGGACATCCTATTGTCAACTCTGATTGCAAATTGGGATGTTGTTACTAGCTAATGCTAGTCTTTTTCTCTTGTCACCGATTTGGTGACTCTTTTGATTAATAAATTTGCCCTTTTCTTTGTCATTTTTTTTTTGAACAAGCATCAATTCACTGTTTTAGTGCTCACAAAGTGATCATGAAAACGTCAGGGTAAAACAAGTCCTGAGTTGTTTCTTACTTTAACATATTTTGTGCTGCGTATACTTACTTGTCTCTTGTTTTGTCATATTTAGTATATTTTTCAACACAAATATCATCGTGTGAAACAAATTTGATCCAATGCATTGTGCTTCAAGCGAAAAATAGTTTGTTAATCCTGGAACCCCCAAACCAACATAAAATACAAGGAATAGCAGCCAAATAAAGTAATTTACTAGGGTGTAGGTTCTTGGCCAGATTAAATTGTTGTTGGTGGCGTGTGTTTGCCACCAGCAATCAGGTGGGTGCATTTTCTAACATTTTACAAAATAATTGCACCTAAGATGCACAAATCACGACCGATGACTACCATGGTCCATATGGTCCATGTGTCCTCCGTAAGTTGTGAGCCGCGTTAATTATCACAGCCAGGTGTTAACAAAAAGTGGCACTCTGACTCTGGTTCCCAAATTTCTCGTATGAAGAAGCAAAATGGTTCTAGTTCATCCTCTCCAGCGATAAATGAGTCTTTGACAGGTTTCAAACAGCCATATATTGAAATCACACAAGAATTTGTGAACCCAAGCAGCAGCATTTCTCTGAATCTCCTCCTATATCTTCCACATAAGGTAAGAAAGAGGGTATTTCTGTTACTGTTTTTTACTCCAGAATTTTATTTAGGGTTTAAGTTTTTAGAAATCCCAAATTGAAACCTTAGAGATTTATCTAATTTTGATGTATTCTCTTTTGTAATTTTATAGCTAGGGTTTGAATTGTTGCACCTGTGGAGGATGGAGTGTGTTATGGAGAATCAGATTTCAACAGAAGAACCAAGTTCACCTGTGGAAGTCAGAAATTGGCTTGAATTGCCTCCTGATGTTCTGGCTCATATATTTCTGAAACTAGGGGCAATTGATATCTTGTTTAGGGCTCAATCTGTATGTTCTATGTGGCGAAAAGTTTCCAAAGAGCCTCTGCTGTTCCGTTCTGTAGATATGCGGAATAGGTGGGATTTGTTTGATGGTGGATACTATGATATGGAAAAGATGGCAAGAGAAGCTGTGGATAGGAGTTCTGGACAGTTGGTTGAGTTCTCTATGGAACATTTTGGTACTGATGATCTTGTAGATTATATTGCTGATAAGTAAGTGAATCTTCTATCTCAATTTAATATTATGATTTTCTAATTCTTCATTTGCATTTTTTGAATGGCTTTTCCTTCCATTTTGTGTCTGTGGTAATTGTTTGTTAAGTATTTTGTTTGGTCTGTGGCTTGTTTAGGATGATGATATATCTGCTTGACTGTTGACTGAACAGGCACAAATCATTAGGTTTCTGCAAGAGCTGTTAGCTCTACCTCGTTATAGAGTTGGTCATCCATCAAATGTCATATTCTAAATAGATTTTAAGGACAATATACCCTTGGTGATCATAAAGACATTATTTGCCAAATGAAAGAATAGACGCATTCACCATTCATATATGCTTGTCCTATGGTCTTTCCAAAACTCGTCATCCTGTACTGGTTTATATTATCATGTATACATATGTTCTCGCAAAATTACCCATTGTTGTAGTAATTTTTATGGGTTCTTACAAAGATTGTCATTATTTGGAATTTTCAAGATGCCAATTGATCAGCTGATTGGTTAAGGTTACTGAAATTAGCAAAATGATAAAGAGCACAAGTGGGAAAATATATTTTTACACTCTTTTGCTGCGTTGCTGTCCTTGTTTTTCATGATGCATTTTGAAACAACTTGAATGACATTATAGCAATTTTTTCTCGACATGGATGAGCCATTACAGTGCACTCAGTCAATCATTTGATGCTCTTAGAGTCATGCTCTTAAAATCATTTGATGCTCTTAGAACTTTATCTGTTGAGTGTAAGTTTCTGTTAAATGTACCAGAAACTTAATCCTGCTGAAGAGCATGTTTATACGTTGTGTAAAATATCACTCTAGAATATCCATATGCTTACTTTTTAGAAATATTTTCGGGGTCCTTGAATATACTGGTGCGAGATATTAGTTGACCAAGCTATGGATTATTCTAATTTATTTCCTCCCATTTGAAAACATTGACTTGTTTGTATGCCTAAACAACATTATCCGTAACTCCTCAGTATTAACTATCTGATTTCAGGACTGGTTCCTTGAGGTGTCTTCGGCTTGTATCTTGTTATCAAGTTAGCGATGATGCACTGATTAACGTGGCCAAGAAAGCTGTCCTGCTGGAGGAACTTGAAGTATGCTACTGTTCTTTCTCAGAGGATATGCTTAAATCTGTTAGGAAAGCATGCCCTCAGCTAACATCGTTCCGTCTCAATTGTCGAGGCTTCAGGCGGCCACGCTTAGAGAGTGATGTGGAGGCACTAGCCATTGCAGAGAACATGCCTCAGCTGCGTCATCTTCATCTTTTCGGGAATAAATTGACCAATGTGGGCTTGAGGGGAATTCTTGATGGCTGCCGGCACCTTGAATCGCTCGATCTCCGTCAATGCTTCAACCTTAATCTAGAAGGGGACATGCTGAAGATCTGTAAGGAGAGGCTTATAAAACTAAGGCTCCCAAATGACTCCACTGACGACTATGAATTTGATGCTACAATCGAGGATGGATCGTATGGTGAAGATTACCCCTCTGGATTTTCTGACATCGACTTTCTATCTGATGACGGATATTATGAATTCTCTGGAGGCAGTTATATCTCTGGATGACGATGACGATGATGAAGTTGATGAAGTTGATGCATTCGACCAGAGTCGTCTTATGGACTAGGCCAGCTAGGCTGTTGCCTAGAGCCTCAATTTGTTGAGGCCCAGATTTTTTTTAATTTTTTGTTTTTGTTATTATTTGATCATATAAGTTGTGTTGTTACATAGTGTCTACCATTATTCTTATCGATAGTCATACATTCTATCTGTTCAATCCGTTTGTTATGTAACTAGTGCGTACACTTTTATCGATAGTCATACATTCTATCTGTTCAATCCGTTTGTTATGTAACTAGTGCGTACACTTTTATATAAGAAAATTAGAATTCATTGCATTGAGCAATTCTGTTTAAACAAATTTAATGTTGAATAGTCATCAATTACATATTGTCTTAAAAAATGCGTATTTATAAATATTTCCTAAAGATGGTTTCAAAAAAATACCACTAGTAGTGGACAGCTTCTGCATCTGCCGCATAGTTGGCGTCTCTATAGATGTCCGCATAGTTGGCGTCTCTATAGATGTAGTGCATATTGTCTTAAAAAGTGCGTATTTATAAATATTTCCTAAAGATGGTTTCAAAAAAATACCACTAGTAGTAGACAGCTTTTGTCTACTACCTAATTTGCTAGTGCATCTGCCGCATAGTTGGCGTCTCTATAGATGTAGTGCATTGTATGATGCTGAATAGATTGCAGTAGGTCTCTCATTTTGATCACATGCCACAAACACCATTGTGCCTTGATCACTCGGGTGATGAAATTGACTAGGTTTCGTGAGTCTGATTTTTTATCAACAAAAGTTACCAAAATTAGAAAAGACCAAAACGTCAAGTATCAGTTATTTGAAATCAAGATCTCTTTCTCGCAACTGAACAAGGATTACTGAACTTGGTCACCATCCATATAGATCAAGTATTTTATGATGCGAATCAAAGCAATTAAGAGGAACTAGAAAAATACAGGTTTTGTGTTTATCTGATTTATTTTAAATAAACTTTATGCTATTAGCGAGTTTTTAGAATATAATTATTAGTCCATCAAGAATTGGATGAATCGGTTATTTTAATTGAGATTTAGGGCTTTTTTTTTTTTTTTTTTTTTAATGTGGAGACCATCGTACTCGAGGGTTGCACCAGGAAAATGCATGTTCATTTGCCTTTGCAAGCATGCTTCGCAAGCATGTTTCCTTAAGTGCATCACTGGCTTCTGAGTACCGTCCAGGCATAATGCATGCTTTGGACTTGTGCATGGACCATTGCAAGCTTATTTCCGCTTCCTTATTGAGCAGAAAGCATGCACTGGTCTTGCTCGAGCCACGGGTTTATCAGTCAGGCTCATGAGCATCCAAGGAACGTTACCACCCCATCATGCATGGCAACAATCATCGCTTGCATAGCAATACCGAGCCAGATGATACGAGTTACCAAAATATCGCAATCATATCCCCAGTTAGATGATATGAGAGAAAAAATGTTGGACCATTAATGCTGCAACTAATTGCGTCCCGCAAACATACCCTACGAAGAAGCAACTAAAGCAACTAAAGCTGCACAAACTATAATTCATAAGTCTTAGATACAAGCAATTAAAGCCAACTCGTATTGCAAGGCCAAAAGCCAAGCATAACCTAGTCCGCTTTGGCCGAATGGTCTTTTACAAATGATAAGCAAGAATTTTCATTGGCCTTTCCTTTATTTTTCACCGTGGTGGTGCACCCTTAGTTTCTCAACGCCGCAACAATGATGCCTAAGCATCAAGAAGCTCTCTCGAGTAAGTAACGTGCCATAATGTTGCTTTCGCATCATATAGGCTTTACCCGCTAAGCTTTGAATCTTACTAGTGAATCTACGGTATATACACCTTCAACCAACTATCCCTCCCTGTATATGTCTTATTGACATTTTTACAACTCAAAATTGGGGACTAGTTGACATGCTTGCTTCACTATTCGTGGTCATTTTTCCATGCATCCTGAGTAATGCGCCATGGTGGTGCAAAAACCAGTTTTGGCCCGAAATCCAACTTGAATGATGCGCTATCATGGTGCAATAATGCTCTCGGCCAGTCACCCCCTGAAGTAATCCTCCATTATGGTGCAACATCTCCTTCGGGCAGCCACGACTGACGTGATGCACCATGATAATGCGATATTAGCTCTTAGCCAATGTGACCTGCGTAATGCACCATGATGGTGCGATATTGGCCTATGACCAATATTCCTCTTAGTACGCAACATTTTCTTGAGATGATGCTTCATCTCATTCAAATGACGTATCTTTGAGCATGCACCATGCTAAAAATGAGAGTATTACAGAAAGTACAAAAATTGTTGAAAGAAGTTTTTGGACGTTTGTACCTTTAGCTTTACGAACCTAAGATTTTAGGTTACAAACTTAATTAGAAAAGTATCAGGAGAATCTTTTCTAATCAAGGTTCACAAACTAAAAAACTAGGTTTGTGAACTTAAGTAAGTTTGGGTTCATGAATCTTTCTCTCCCCACTAGGTTCCCGAACTCAAAATATAGGTTCGCGAACTTACCAAGCCGAGTTCGGGAAATGTTCTTCTTCTTCAAGCTTTGCGAACTCAAAACATAGGTTCACAATCTAATATTTATAAATTTTAAACTTCAGATAAATTTCTTAAATATATTTGTGAACCTATACTTTCGAAACTCATCAGAGAATACTTACTTGATGTTAGTTTCGAAAAAGCAACAAACATGAACTTGACATCGAAACTTCACTAAACTTCAGCCGAACATCTAGTCTATGACAAGAACCATCTTTGAAATTCGATTATTTACTAAACTCTTTGATTTTGCTATGATAGATAGATATAATATAAAATAGTCTGAATGAAAAATCAATCTTTTTTACTAACCTTTGATGAAGCTCTTCATGTAATCTTCGATCATTAATTTCTAAAGTAACTTGGATGAACCTAAGAGTTTACTACCTAATCTAATCTAGACCGAAGCTAACTTTAGTAGGTTATAAATCGAGAAATAGTTTTGGCATCTAAATTTGAAAACATACTTTCTATATCAATGGGTGAAGGTTCAACCGAGCATTCTCTCTAACAATATCCCCTTTTATCAATTTTAGTGACAAAACATTTTATACATATGAACTTTTACAAGTTTGACTTTCAGTATTAATGCCATGATGCTTTCTTGATTTCTTGAAACTTTAATTTTATTTTTCTACGGTTCTTCATGTGTTCGTTGGGTATAAGTAATTGAAGATTCGATAGTGATAGATAACATTTTTAATATTTTTACCCTTCAGAATTTGCATGGATGACTTTCATTTCGCGTATAGTTGTTATCCCAATGAGTAATATCATTTTTCACTTTTAAGCACAATATAATTTTTCAAACATATAGTGATACTACTTCTTATTTTGATATGTACTCCTACTTAGCCTTTACATGTCAATTTTTGTTTTAGATATGACGATGAGCACAAATATCAATTAACCCCCCCCCCCCTTAAGATAATGTTTCGAAAAGCCATACGTTACTTATTTTTTCTTACTCTCTTTGTCACAAAGTTGAAAAAGGTGATGAGAATTGGGTTCCACATGATTAAGCCATTAAGAGAAAAGTTGACACTAAGAATTCTATCATATCGTCAATGATGATTCCACTAAGTTTCACAAATTAGTTTCTTTCACCTTAAAGAGATTAAAGGGACTTTTCTCTCCTAAATTCCACAAACACACTCCCCCAAAGATATATTGAACTCACCTCCATTTGATGTCATTCTCAAAATAGAAAAACAAATGCGATCTTTTTACTAGAAAAATGATTTTCTCGGATTTTAACAAATCTCACAAGAAGATATAAGACAAGGATCAATCGTCAAAAGTATTCATCTTTGGTTATTCAAGGATGAACATGAAAGTTATAAGCATAAATTTTAATGATTATCATGAGATCGGCCAGCATGAAAAAAAAATGATTGAATATAAATATCACGGAAAACAATACATATAAGATCTATTCATGAAGATCAATTATTGCAATTATCTTCAATGGACAATTTAACTAAATAACTTCCATAGACGATAATATAAAGAAGTAGCTACTGCTGAAAATTTATTACTATATGAATATTAATTACAAAAAATTAATTTAAAAAGAAAAGAAAATGGTATTCGATAATGTCTTCAATTATTTTCATTATGTATTTACTATACACGTTACTATTAATTTAATTGTCTAAACATTTCCCACGTATTAAAAACATAGTTTATGATAAAATCTTATTACACATAATTTTTCTAGTACAATATGATTCTTTTTATTTTCGTTTGAATATTTTTTTCGCATATATATTATTATGGGTTTTTTGGTAAATATTTTTTAAAAATTATTTTCTAATTTCAAGTAATCCATATAAAAACTAATATCATTTTGAAATGTTGTTTATATTCTCTGAATCCCAGGATACGAAGATCATAATTCTTTTTTGCATTATATATAGATAAATATTCATAGAAGTGTAGAAGTAGAATGTTGTTTCGTAATAAATCTTACATATGCTTACATTGAGTGATATGTATTACACAACAATAAAAGAATATGAGTAAAATATGGTTTAAAAGTGGTGTGTAAACACTAATTATTAGTTTCATATAGGTATGACCATTAAATTTCTTTTTAGAAAATTATAATATATTGGTGCACCAAAAAGGCCCAAATTTAGAGGCACGCCTAAAGCCTACAGAAAGTGTGAGACGGCCCTGCATTCGACTACTACAACATCTAATCAATGACCAAGTATTTTGGTGTCCTCTGACGAAAAGATTGTTATTTCCGTGACTACTCTCTCTTGCGTGTCTCTTTAGTTTAGACTTTCTCCTCTTCTTCTCTTAGTGTAGACTTCTCTTTTTCTTCATTTATCACATGGTGTTTTGAGTTTTAGAGTACTTTTTTTTTTCTTCCCGTACTGTTTCTACATATGGACTCTGTTTGAATTACTTTATATATGACAAACCTAGAACTTCCTTTCACTCTTCATATAATTCCATTACACTGAAATCTGTTCAAATTTCAATTATCAATCATTTTGACATAAATATTTCAGTATGATAATTGTGCCTTCTAGGAAAATATGGTACTCCAAAACTAATTTCAGAATTTAGGAACGGTGGGATCAAAGTAATCTATGTTGAGAACTTTAGTTTGCTCTTTGTATTATTAGGAAAATTTCTCATATGCTTACATTGTTTTCATTCTGAGCTTTAGTTTGTTTGTGATCAAATTAATTCTTAAAAATGGAAACTAGTTCACGAATTTGCTTTGATCACAAAAAAAACTTTATTGATCCTTAAGTGATCTAGCAAGTTTCATCATTATAAATAGAGGATTCTCTGCAACTTAGAATCTCAATCCCTATATGATGTACACTAGTTGCAGCTAGAGTAATCCTCTAAAGACTAAGGTTTCTTCGTGAAACATAACTAGGTTACGACTTTGCAGACTTCACTCAGCCTTTGTGTGGACGGGTCATACAAGGATTTGAGAAATTAATATGATATACTAAATGACTGCTGACAAGTTCTTCCTTTCTGCCGACATTATAGACGACAATCCTAGTATACGTTGTTCAAAGACTCCAAACTATAAACACAAAAGAACATTGAAAGTAAAAAAAAAACTATATAATGCCATCTAAGTAATTCAACAACATTTATAAATTAATACAGTAGATCCTTGAATTCTTTATAACTACCTACGTCGTGTCAGTATTTACATTAATTGCTAGCAACACATTGAAGAGGGGAGGAACCAAGTATACCATCAACTTTTTTGTTACAGAACTTGAAGACAATTCATTACGTTAACTTCAGTCAGGATTAAAGAAAAAAAGAAACTTCTTGGATGATCCCAGTAAAATATTCTAGAATTAAATGACTAATTAACATACAACTTCATTGGTTATATACTAGCGAGCCTAGCTAGCAGACAACTAACGTGTGACATCCGCTCAAAAAAAAAATCGGTGAATCTGCCGAAAAGAAAAGGCATAATCCAACGTTAAAAAATGAAAAGCACAATAAACCATGATTAAAAAAGATTGATATATGTTGAAAAACGGATTATCATCGTCCTTCCATTTAATGCGAGAGAAAGAAATGGCTAGATAAAATTTGCATTATTCCATGGCTCTCTACATCTATAATAGGTTGAATGATGTTTTTGTGTTTACTATCCACTATCTTTATTTTTTTATTTTTTATTTATTTTTTTGAAAGAGAAAAAAAAAAGCCTGAAACCAATGTTAGACTAACAAATATCATCGTGTGAACAAATTTGATTCAATGCATTGTGTTTTCACTATATTTATTAAAAGCCTGAAACAGATGTTGGACTAATAAATATCATCGTGTGAACAAATTTGATTCAATGCATTGTGCTTCCATCAAAGATAGTGTGTTGCAAACTTTAAACACTTGAGGTATTTTACCGTATTCCTCTTCGTTGCATTTGAGATTAATGAAACCGAGAATCCAGGAACCCCATACAAACATAAATCCTCAGTTTCGTCGCTAGTTGGTTGCTTTATTAGTGAACGAAAATATATTTCTGACCGATATGAAATAGCAAGCAAATAAAATAACAAGGATACATGTTCTTGTCCAGATTAAATTTTTGTTGGTGGAGTGTGTTTGCCACCAACAATCAGGTGGGTGCATTTTCTAAAATAAATGCACCAAAGATACTCAAATCACGACCGATGACTACCATGGTCCATGTTTCCTCGGTAAGTTCTGAGCCGCGTTGTTAGCCAGGTGTTTACAAAAGTGGCATTCTGACTCTGGTTCTCAAACTACTCGTATGAAGAAGCAAAATGGTTCAAGTTCATCCTCTCCAGCGATAAATGATTCTGTTGACAGGTTTCAAATAGCCATATTGAAATCAAACAAGAATTTGTGAACCCAACCAGCAACATTTCTCTGAATCTCCTCCTATATCTTCTACATAAGGTAAGGAATAGGGAATTTATGTTGTTATTTTTTACTGTAGAATTTTATTTAGGGTTTATGTTTTTAGAAATCCTAATTTGAAACCTTAGAGATTTTATTTCGATGTATTCTCTTTTGTGATTTTATAGTTAGGGTTTGAATTGTTGCACCTGTGGATGATGGAATGTGTTATGGAAAATCAAATTCCGATTTCAACAGAAGAACCAAGTTCATCAGCCGAAGTTAGAAATTGGCTTGAATTGCCTCCTGATGTTCTGGATCATATATTTATGAAACTAGGGGCAATTGATATCTTGTTTAGGGCTCAAGCTGTATGTTCTATGTGGCGAAAAGTTTCCAAAGAGCCTCTGCTGTTTCGTTATGTAGATATGAGAAATATGTGGGATTTGTTTGATGTTGGATACTATGATATGGAAAAGATGGCAAGAGAAGTTGTGGATAGGAGTTGTGGACAGTTGGATGAATTCTCTATGGAACATTTTGGTACTGATGATCTTGTAGATTATATTGTTGATAAGTAAGTGAATCTTCTATCTCAATTTAATATTATGATTTTCTAGTTCTTCATTTGCATTTTTGGATGGCTTTTCCTTCCATTTTGTCTATTTTGTTAAGTATTTTGCTTGGTCCATGGTTTGTTTAGGATGATATATTTTCTAGACCGTTGACTAAACATACACGAACGCGACGAATCATTAGGTTTCTGCAAGAGGTGCTAGCTCTACCCCATTGTACAGTTTCTCATCCATCAAATGTCATATTTGAAATAGATTGAAGGACAATATAATGGAACCTTTGAGTGAACATAAAGATATAAAAAAATACTAATTGGAATTTTCCAAATGAAAAACAGATACATCCACTTTTATGTATGCTCGTCCTATGGTCTTGTGAGAATTCGCCATCCTCTGCCGGTTGATATTATTATGTATGCATATGTTCTCGCAAAATTACCCGTTACTGTAGTACTATTTATTGTTTCTTACAAGAGTTTGTGATTTGCGTTTTTTATTTTAAAGATGCCAATTGATCAGCTGATTGATTAAGGTTACTGAACATAGCAAAATGGTAAAGAGCACAAGTGGGGAAAAAAGTTTCTTACACTCTTTTGTCTAGGTTATTGATTGCTAGGTGACTGTCCTTATTTTTCATTTAACATCTTAAAACAACTTGAGTTACATCATAGCAATTTTTTCTCGAAATGGATGAGCCATTACAGTGTAGTCGGTCAGTCAATTAATGCTCTTAGAATCATAGGCTAACAGTCATGCTCTTAAAACCATAGGCTACTTGAGCACAAAAAGTCTAGTACTAGGAGTAACAGTAGGAACTTTATCTGTTGAATGTAGTGCACCACTCTTACGACTTCATCAATCCTGCTTTATACGCTGTGTAAAATATTACTCTAGAATATATATATATACCCTTACTTTTAAAAACTATTTTGGGGTCCTTGAATATACTGCTGATACAAAGATGTACCCTGTCGTTGGGTAACTGCAGATGAATTGAGAGATTTAATTTTGTGAAATATTAGTTTTACCAAGCTATAGAAATCATTCTAATTTATTTCCTCCCATTTGAAAACATTGACTTGTTTGTATGCCCAAAACAACATTATCCGCAACTCCTCAGTATTAACTATCTGATTTTAGGACTGGTTCCTTGAGGTGTCTTCGGCTTGTATCTCGTTATCAAGTTAGCGATGATGCGATAATCAACGTGGCCAAGAAAGCTGTCATGCTGGAGGAACTTGAAGTATGCCACCGTTCTTTCTCAGAGGATATGCTTAAAACTGATGGGAAAGCATGCCCTCAGCTAACATCGTTCCGGCTCAATTGTCAAGGCTTCAGGCGGCCACGCTTAGAGAGTGATGTGGAGGCACTAGCCATTGCTGAGAACATGCCTCAGCTGCGTCATCTTCATCTTTTCGGGAATAAATTGACCAATGTGGGCTTGAGGGGAATTCTTGATGGCTGCATGCATCTTGAATCGCTCAATCTCCGTCAATGCTTCAACCTTAATCTAGAAGAGGACATGCTGAAGATCTGTATGGAGAGGCTTATAAAACTAAGGCTCCCAAATGACTCCACTGATGATAGACACATTTTTCTGTCTAATTTGATCTCAATACTATATATTGTCGGCACTGATTTTGTACTAATTTTGGTTTTGTGTGTGCTTGTAGGTATTTTTGGCCAATAAACATTTTTGGAAGAATCACTCGAAAAGTTGTTAAAAGCATCCCGGAGGACATTTTGCTAAAACGGACCCCCGCTTTTGGATAAGGGGCACCTCGGTTTATAAGGGGCACCTCAATTGGACACCAAGTATTTACACCCAGCAAGTGGTTAAGGGATAACCTTCTTCTTACTCGTGAAGAACATTTTTGGCGGGAAAATGGTTTTGAAAACTCGAGGTTTGTTGTTTTGAATTCGAGGGATTTATAGAGAGATTAAATCGCTGCAACGGTTGGAATGAGCCTCACACTTAAACAGGGGGCCTGAAGTCCATTAAAACCTAGAACTTGGGCTACATCAACGGAGAATAGGAAACAAACAGGAGAGTACGTGAAAATGAGGACTTTCGTATTAAACTCGAGCAGATTTGGTGAGATTTTCTTGCCGTATTTGTTTGAGAACGAGTCGTCACTAGTCCAACGTAAGGTGGTAATTGCTTTAGATTCGATAATGAAGGGATGCATTTTCGGTGGAACAAAACAGGAAAGAATGTCTACTCGAGGATATTACGGGAGTTTGGTTGTTATTTTGGGAAGACATCATGTGGCAGCAGCGTGTTTATTGTCTTTTGATTCACGTATCATTGTGATAGAGTGTGTTAGTCTGTTGCAGACGCAGGGAAGGAGAATAAACACGAGATTATTCGTGCTGCTGCAAATTTGGAAAGAAGATAATGGAGAGTTATTACCGAGATTTTGTGCTGCTGATGGGTATAAAAAGGCATTTCGGGGTTCATAGAGAGGGGATGGAGAGATTGGGAGAAGAACAGAGTGCTTAGAATCGAGTTGCAGACAATCACCATTGCTGCAGTGAAGAAGAAAAGGAAGAACACAGAACATCACATATAAACAGTCGCAGAAACCGTTACCTATACTTTCAAATTCATTATCTTTGTAATAATTTCTGTAACAATTATTTTGGACTCGCAACAGTCTGTTAGTGTTTCTCTGTAACAGTGGGATTTATAACAATTATATCTGTTACAAACGCACTGCTTTGTACCTTTTCTCCTTGCAAACACCTTTTTGAGCAATGAAAAATTCCTTTGAGTGTGTTTTCACCATGCGGAGCTAGAACCCACCACTGGGATGATGGAGGAAGCCGAATTTCATACATGGGTAATTTTAATTAATTCTTTATATGACTTTTGCACTAATTAAAATAGAATTACGATTTGAATTAATTAGTTATCATTTTATTAGATTGGGGTCATGCTTGCTTAGATGTTTGATGTCCGATGCTTACGATTTATAACTAATATTTTGAGAATCTACCTTGGCAAAAAATAAGAGTCCATGTTGTTTTATTTGTTGAGCGATAATTGTTAAAAGAATTAATATTTGAACCTTTTGTTATGAGTTTGGCGGAATCCTGAGTCCCAGCACGTCTCTTCATCCTGTGACAATATTTTGTATATATTTTTCCTTATTTTCGTTATTAGTTTTAAAACAAATTCTCAACAAGTCTGAGTGAACGACAACCTTTACCACTATATAAAATTCGATCAATTTATGGCGCCGCCGAAGCGGACTTGTGTATAGATTTGTTTTTAGGTTTTATTATTTTTGTTCTTTTTTATGCGTTTTGGTATTTCGTTTGCTTTCGGAATTTGGAGCTGCGCTAAAGAAAAAGAGAAGAAGTGTTGAAAAGTAAAGCGAAGCCAAAGAAGGAAAGAAAAAAAAAAGAAATCCAAAGGAGTAAAGAAGTATATTTTTTTAAATAGTTAATTTATTTTTATTAGATATTTTTTTATTTTCTTTATTTTTTTAGAAACTGTAATTAGGCTATATTTTTGTAATCTTTATTTTTGGACATTCTTTTTGGACTTTATTTTCTTGGGACTTTCTTTGGACATTATTTTTAAAATCCTAAGGAATGGTTATTTTGAATATAAACTGCACAGGAAGGACGACAGGCTTCGATCTGTCTCGGCCCCTCGGGTTCTTACACCGACATAGGAGTCATGGCCCGAGCCGACTTCAACGGTTCATCCTCTGTCTGAACGGGAGGTAAGAATTCTAAACACATGTGAATCCCCTGTCAGCGGGTTTACTGGATGATTTTGTATGCATATATGTTGAGGTCTTGAATACGGCTGCTTTAATTTCCTAGTAAAGGGAAAGGACTGGCCATACAAGATAAGGGTTCGGATTTCATCACCGTTCTCTTCTTGCCCGCCTTAGGAAAAATATACCAAACACGAACCTAAGCTTAAAATACTGACTAGAACGAGACCGATAGGGAAACGAGCTTAATAGGAAAGTCATTCGAAAAATATTGGTTACTCTTTTAAGCATACTTCGAAGTTCATGACGGTTTCTGTGAGTTGAATGCGTGACTGCGCCGCCTTGTAATGCGGTGAGGCCTTGGGTATCAAAGCTCCATCGAGCTTCCCTCGTCTCTATTTAGCTTACTTTAACTCAGATTGATTCTAGAGGGGTCTAATTAAATTGTAACGAATTCCCTTTCGAAGGATTAGAAGATGGTCTAGAAACAATCTAAGTGGAGCCATCATGCTTTTTGTTTGCTAAAAATCAGTAGGTTTGTTGTGGTCGAGTCAGCCTTGTTTGTGCTTGTGTAGAACTCCCTTGAAGTTAGGATGTCAAACTGGTATTATAATAGCCATCACAATGAATATGAATATCCAACTGAACAATATGGACATCACTCTTTTTATGACCAGAGTGTGAATAGTGGTTGGGAACGCCAACCTTTTGAAGATTATGGCTCATACCATGGTGAGCCGAATTACTATTCACATGAATACCGGTCATACAAGCAAAATTCCTATAATTCCTCTTCTCTAGATGAAGCACGTAAGATACTTGAGTCAACGTGTAAGTTAACTGAGTCAACACGTGAGTTTGCTGAGACAACACGAGGTTAGAGTTAGAGACTAAGAAAGAATTGCTCGAATTACTCTTGATTGCCAATACATTCTTTCCAATATCACCCGTGAAAATGAGGACAATTTTTATAATCAGGATAACGAGGTTAGAATTGGTAACACTACTTGTTTAGATGAGGTTCGATCATTTTCATGTTATTATAATGATGATTGTGATGAGGATAATATTGATGAAGAATCTGAAATATGTAGGCATAGTGATGAGGAATTTTTTACTCCCAAAGAGCTTTATAATGATAATTTTAATTCTAGTACAAATCCAAATAATTTTAATAATTATTCACCTATTCAAAAGGACGAGGGTTTGACTAGAAATATCCCTATTTTAGATGATGTAGTATTTCCTTTTCACGAAGCCAACGAAGGTTTAGAGGAACGAGTTTATTTTGAGTCTAGCGATTTAGAAACAATAGTCTTAGACAAAGAAAATGAACTTGTAGAGATGAGTGAGGATGAACCTGACTTAGAAGAATCAATTGACCATTTTCAGGAATCAGATGACCTTGAAATTAGGGAAGTTGTGACTAGTCTTTCTAGAGACACTGAAAACTCTAAGTTTGGGGGTAATTATCATTCTCCATATGCTTTAACTCTTAGAAAGGTCCATAACTTGGGACTTGACATATGTGCCTCAACCATTCTAAAAGATTATCTTCATACACTTTTTCCTGAACCTAGTTGTGTCCATAAAGAAGTTCGGGTTGTTAGAAACCCATCCTCTCGGTTGATGTGGTTAACCCAGGTTATGATACCACGATTGACTTTGTTTTCCCACCAAAAACCTACCTTCCTTCCAATTGTGGGAACGTATAAGTTTCAGATGTGTCAATTATTAAGTTTTGAGACTAAACCTAATTACTTTAGGAGATTAGGGTCGACACATTTGCTTAAGAATGACCACTACTATGGTCAACTGTATGAGTCAAGTCTGATTGACTTAGAGGATCCCCGCTATTCAAAGTTATTGTTATGTGCTTCTAAGTTCTTAATTGAGTATTTCAACTATAGAACCTGGATCTTCTGTGGATACCGCTTTGAGGAAATCCACTTGATGAAAACTTTTATCTAGACCCTTTTATAGAGCCCGAACCCAAACCACAACTAGATGTAGTTGTCTTAAACAAAAAAATAGATAAGGGTGTGTTGGATATCTTCTGGTCTGTCATAGCTTCCTCTTCTTGTGGTTAGCACTTTTTGATCCAGATGACCCGCAGTTATTCCGGCTGTTGTTATATGATTCTTCGAGGTGACTAATCTCTTCCATTGTCTGGCTGAAGACTTTAAACTTAGCACTTCTTGGGAGGTAACCCAATATTCATGCGACACGGTAATATCTTTCCTTATCTCTTTGATTCAAATGGTAAGAGCTTTCTCCTTGTTCATGTTTTTAATTTCATCTTTAGAACATTGAGGACAATGTTAGATTTAAGTTTGGGGGTATGGGAGAAACTTTTTAGTTGCAATAAATAAACTCCAGAGACTGGAAATTTATGCTTATTAAGGTTGACACTAACTAATCTAAGTGGATGAGAACATCTTGGTTGTAGGAGTTGAGGAACCAATCTGATTAGATGGAAACATCTAGAAGAGTCTATTCATAAAAGCACAGAGCTCAGGTGTTAGAAAAGAAAACATGGTAGTTTCGCCATATCCTCGTGATGGAAACATCGAAAGAATCCTGATCACTTCTTTTTTCTTTTTACCATTGCTAGGGTGAAATAGAATGGCTGAGATAAAAATAAAAATAAAAAAATAAAAATAAAAATAAATAAATAAATGAGACCAGACCAGACCATCAGACCAACCGGAATAAATTCAATAAAGTCGACCACTGGAGCCCTTGTATATGCCAGTTGTGTTGACCTAAAGTTAGGATTATCGACCACTGGTCCCCTTGTATATGCCAGTTGGGTTGATATTAGTCAAACCGGTATCTCAGTCCATTAGGATAGGTTCACCTTAGTCAATATCAAAATCATCTTCTCTACATCCATCTTCTTAATCTTTCCATGTGATTGGTTGACTCCGGTTTATGATGTCTAGAAACTATGTGAGTAGAGCTCTGTCACTTTATATGAATTTTAGTATGCTTGAGTGCAAACTCGTGTACAACAATTGAAATTTCGCATCAGGGTACTTCCTATTGTAATCAATGATTGTATGCCAACCAAGGAGATTCTTTAGTGCCTTCTAAGGTTCTGCGTAGATAGCTAGGGTCTGGAGTAAAGGTTTTGTGGGCACACCTCAGCTAAACCCTTCGGAGATAACACTCCGCCGCTAGGGCCACCTAGCGGTTTAACGGCTTGCTGCACGTGCTAAGTGTAGTCATTTTATTTTCTAGATTAGGTTTGCTCGGGACTAGCAAATAATAAGTTTGGGGGTATTTGATAGACACATTTTTGTGTCTAATTTGATCTCAATACTATATATTGTTGGCGCTCGATTTTGTACTAATTTTGGTTTTGTGTGTGCTTGTAGGTATTTTCGGCCAATAAACATTTTTGGAAGAATAAGCTCGAAAAGTTGTTAAAGGCATCCCGGAGGACATTTGCTAAACGGATCCCTTCTTTGGATAAGGGGCACCTCAATTGGACACCTGCTATTTACACCCCACCAGTGGTTAAGGGCTAACCTTCTTCTTACTCGTGAAGAACATTTTTGGCGGGAAAACAGTTTTTGAAAACTCGAGGTTTGCTGTTTTGAATTCGGAGGATTTCTGAGAGATTAAATCGTCGCAGTCAATTGGAATGATCCTGCTACACTTAAACAGGGCCGGTAAGTCCATTAAAACCGGTAAACTTGGGATACATCGACGGAGAATAGGAAACAGGGGAGTACGTGAAAATGAGGACTTTCTGCATTAAACTCGAGCAGATTTGGTGAGATTTTCTTGTCGTATTTGTTTGAGAACGAGTTGTCACGGTCAACGGAAGGTGGTAATTGCTTTAGATTCGATAATGAAGGGATGCATTTTCGGTTGGAACAAAACAGGGAAAGAATGTCTACTCGAGGATATTACGGGAGTTTGGTTGTTATTTTGGGAAGACATCATGTGGCAGCAGCGTGTTTATTGTCTTTTGATTCACGTATCATTGTGCTAGAGTGTGTTAGTCTGTTGCAGACGCATGGAAGGAGAATAAACACGAGATTATTCTCGTGCTGCTGCAAATTTGGAAAGAAGATAATGGAGAGTTATTACCGAGATTTTGTGCTGCTGATGGGTATAAAAAGGCATTTCGGGGTTCATAGAGAGGGGATGGGGAGATTGGGAGAAGAAACGAGTGCTTAGAATCGAGTTGCAGACAATCACCATTGCTGCAGTGAAGAAGAAAAGGAATAACACAGAACATCACATATAAACAGTCGCAGAAACCGTTACCTATACTTTCAAATTCATTATCTTTGTAACAAAGTCTGTAACAATTATTTTGGACTTGCAACAGTCTGTTAGTGTTTCTCTCAGAACAATTATATATGTTACAAACGCACTGCTTTGTACCTTTTCTCCTTGCAAAACCTTTTTGAGCAATGAAAATTCCTTTGAGTGTGTTTTCACCATGCGGAGCTAGAACCCACCACTTGGACGATGAAGGAAGCCGAATTTCATACATGGGTAATTTGAATTAATTCTTTATATGACTTTTGCACTAATTAAAATAGAATTACGATTTGAATTAATTAGTTATCATTTTATTAGATGGGTCATGCTTGCTTAGATGTTTGATGTCCCATGCTTACGATTTATAACTAATATTTTGAGAATTTACCTTGGCAAAAAATAAGAGTCCATGTTGTTTTATTTGTTGAGCGATAATTGTTAAAAGAATTAATATTTGAACCTTTTGTTATGAGTTTGGCGGAATCCTGAGTCCCAGCACGTCTCTTCATCCTGTGACAATATTTTGTATATATTTTTCCTTATTTTCATTATTAGTTTTAAAACAAATTCTCAACAAGTCTGAGTGAACGACAACCTTTACCACTATATAAAATTCGATCAACTGACGACTATGATTTTGATGCTACAATCGAGGATGGATCATATGGTGAAGATTACCCCTTTGGATTTTCTGACATCGACATTCTATCTGATGACGGATATTATGAATTCTCTGGAGGCATTTATATCTCTGGATTTGATGATGATGATGATGATGATGATGGTGGTGGTGATGAAGTTGATGCATTCGACTACTACAACATCTGATCAATGACCGAGTAATTTGGCGTCCTATGACGAAAAGATTGTTATTTCTATGACTACTTTCTCTTGCGTGTCTCTTTAGTTTAGACTTTATCATTTCCTCTTAGTGTAGACTTCTTTTTTTCTTCATTAATCACATGGTGTTTTGAGTTTTAGAGTACTTTTTCTTTTCCCAGTATTGTTTCTAGATATGGATTCTGTTTGAATTACTTTATATGACACACCTAGAACTTCCTTTCACTCTTCATATAATTCTATTCTATTACATTAATATCTGTTCTCAATTATTTTGACATAGATATTTCAGTCTGATAATTGTGCCCTCTAGAAAAAGTGATGGTACTCCAAAACTAATTTAAGAATTTAGAATTTCATAAATGGATGGATCAAAGTAATCTATGTAGGAGTTTTAGTTTGCTCTTTGTGTTAAAGTAATCTATGTTGGGAGTTTTAGTTTGCTCTTTGTGTTATTAGGCAAACTTCTCGCATGCTAACATGGTTTTCATTTGTCGCAATCGATTTATGTTGAGATTTAGTTTGCTTGTGATCAAATTAATTCTTAAACATGGAAACTAGTTCACGAACTTGCTTTGATCACAAGAAAACTATCTTGAACCTTAAGTAATCTAGCATGTTTCATCATTATAAATAGAGGATTCTCTGCAACGTAGAATCTTAATCCCTACACAATGTATACTAGTTGCGGCTAGAGTCGTCCTCTAAACACCAAGGTTTCTTTGTGAAACATAACTAGGTTACGACTTTGCAGACTTCACTTGGCCTTTGTGTCGGTTCATACAAGGATTTGAGAAATTAATATGATATATTAAATGACTGCTGCCTTGGGGAATTCATATGGATTTTTCCTCATTCACATCTATGTTCATTGCTTAGTGGATCACCCCATGTGATTGTAATTCTCATGTATGCTTATTGTCGAATTCTGAATATCTTGACGAACTTTCAAGTCTAGACAAGTTCTTCCTTTCTGTCGACATTATACACGACAATCCTAGTATATACTGTTCAAAGACTCCAAACTATACACGCTGAAGAAAATTGAAAGTCAAAAAACTACATAATGTCATCCAAGTAATCCAACAACATTCATAAATTAATGCAGTAGATCCTTGGATTCTTTATAACTACCAATGTTTTGTCAATATTTACATTAATCGGTAGCATTACATATCGAAGAGGGGAGGGTACCAAGTATACCATCAACTTTTTCATTATAGAGCTTGTAGACAATTCATTACGTTAACTTCAGTCAGGATTAAAGAAAAAAAGAAACTTCTTGGATGATCTCGGTAAAATATTATTGAATCACAAGGACTGATTAACATACGACTTCAATGGTTATATACTAGCAAGCCTAGCTAGCAGACAACTGACGCGTAACATCCACCCAAAAAAAAAGCCAGTGAATCAGCTGAAAAAGAAGGCATAACTCAACGTTAAATGGTGAAAAACACAATAAACCATGACTAAAAAATATTGATCAGTGTTGATATACGGATCAACGTCTTCCTTCCATTTAATGCGAGAGAAAGCAGAGGGTAGATAAAAGTTGTAGAAACGAGACAAATTTGATTGTGTGGAGCCCGCATAAGTCATTTTAATTGGTAATGTTATTGAGAGGAACAACCGTCGACTTTAATCCTGATATTACAGATCCAACATTGACATCCTAATCTCATTAACTCATAACAATTAGCACTACAAGTGATTTTAAAGTAAAAAATAGAAATAACGCCTGTTTAGAATTTGCAAAATTATAGTACAAAAACTGATTTTATAGCAATAGTTTAAAGGAAAAAGTAGTGAGGTTATAGTAATAAAATGATTCATTAACTGAGTGACTAGACTGGAATCATTAATTAACAATTGCCAAAAAGAATTCTCATGTTAGGATTTTTTTTTTTGTGGGACTATTTACAGATGTACTCAATACCTGCAAGCCAATACCACTTGTATCGGTTTGTATGGTTTTAGCTTCTAGGACCAGCGAGGAGTGATTTTCAGAGATTCTGATCGGCAAATATTAATTGTTATCTTCATACAAACACTAATTTGATTTTGAAGCTTCTCTTTGTTGTTACGGTAATAAAAGATCAAGATTAAGGATTACATGATACCAGCATTGATATAATAATCATAGTTTTTAAGTTGATAGAGCGATGCTAAATGTATCACGCTCATACGACCAATTCTACATACCATCATCCTACATAGCTCTATGTAATGTATATAAAAAAAGAAGGTATTGTCCGAAAAATTAAGTCACTGATATTATTATCCAGTAACTTTAGCATTCTACTTACCGTGACATCAAAATATAAGTCATACTAAAATATCATGTCTAATTCAGGATGTCTTGCAAATCACATTTTGATTCATAAGGCGTTGTGAAATTAACCTTCAAATCAGCTCGATAACGAGCATAAATAACACTTCTACTCAAGAAATATATAAGTTTAATCGTTTTCATGTAGTATAGTACTTTTTTTTCACTTTATAAATATATTGGATGATGTGTTATGGTGTGTAGGATTATTTAGCTTCATAGACGTGTGTAACACCCCGTATTATTAGCTGGACATTTGAGTGGTCCGAGATATGTACAACCAACATGGCTGGATATTGGAAATGGCTTATGGAGAAGAATGTGAACACATCGAACATGGCTGGACATCGGATCTGGCTCATGGGCTAAAGCTGGCGACACAACTATCATGGCCGGATATCCAGAAATGTACAACCATCTTATCCGATCATTCAGAAATACATGGCAACGATCATGAATAGTGAAAAGTGGACTTGGTAAATGTTAATCTCATCCCGTTTTCTAAGTTGTAGAAATGTCAATTAAACTTATATTTGGAGGGGTAGTTGGTTGAATGTGCGTTGCGGACCATGCACCAAGTAAGCTTCATAGCGTAGCCAGAAGAGCATGACTGATGCTTAGGCCTCATTCTTAGCTGTGTAGCCTTGCGAATAGAGCACGTGATGCGGAGGCATCACTATGCCATGCCTAGGACTCGATGATCTACAACCTTTATGAATTTTGAAGTAACATCCTACACGGATTAGGCAATTGCCACTATTGTTTGGCCACGACCTTGTAAAAGATTTGGCTTAATTTGATGTCCCTTCGTTGATGAACTACGGTCAGTGCTTGATACCTTTAAAGTAGGAAAGGGTACGTACGAAGTAGCAATGAGTTGCAACATTGCTCGTACAACACTTTGTCACTCATATCATCTATTTGCGAGATGATTTTGGCATATTGGCCCCTCATATCATCTGGACTGTTATTACAATGCAAGAGATGATTGTGGCCAAACTTGATGAGGAAAGTTGCATTATATTACTTGGATGCTCATACTTTCTAGATATAAAGGCGTCAGACATATGTATGAACCAATGGCGCATTCGGCATGGCTGGAAAAGTAAGATACATCAATATGCAAGTTAGCGGAGCTGCATAAGCCTGAGGAAAGTACGGTATGAGCCTCATTGATGCACCCTTGGCCCGGGAAAAATTAGTGCATGCTTTCAGCAATGCCTAAGCTAAGTAAATAATTGGAGATAGGCCTGCAATGGCTTATGCACAAGTTCAAGGCATGTTTGATGCCAAGAAATGACTCTAAGTCCTGCGATACATGAAATGCATTAGCCTATATGGCTTTAAACTCTTGCGAATGAGGGTAAGTTGGAACGGTATGGAAGCTAAGTTAGCTGCATCATGATCCACGAGCATGCTTGAAATTGAAAATTAACGTGCATTTGCCTAGTTTTAAGGCCCGGATAAGTAGCATCATCATGGCGCATCGGGGAATTTATGGCCAGCGCACCACAACGCGCTAGGCGTAATTTTCTGGCCCGTCACAGTTGGTATCAGAGCAAGTTCCGAGATAACTCTAGGGACGGTGCGTAGTGGACTCACTAGCGAGTATCTTACTTAAATGGAAATCTTAAAGTTGGAAAGTGTGCCAACTTTTGCACGGAAAAAGTTTATAACTGCAATCTCAGTTATTTTGTGAATCGAGTTGAGCTTGTTTTTAAGAAATGTGAGTTTTCCTGGCCTAAGTGGCACCTCACTTACGAGTGAATATCCGGAAGATTGTTCGGAACGGTATAAAGACAATGGGATTGTTCATCCCCACACGTTAGAAACTGGCTGTCGGTGTGCGTTTTCAGGACGGATATCATCACATTTACGATCGATAACTTGGATGACAGTCAGGGACGGTGGGAAACCAGATCCTGTTCCATATAGTACTCCAAAAAGAAGTTGCTTGTTGTGTCATACTTGTGCCAAATCTTCGCCACCAACCTTATGAACCTTATGGACTCCTGAGCATGTAGTATGTGATGCTCGCTTAAGATGCCTTGTTGAGATATCCTTTGGCAAATGTCCAAATCGATATTCTCTGTAATATTGTGGACTTTTGTTGGATTCCTGAGTACGCGGTATGGGACGTTTTCTTAGAAGGTCCTAATTGATGTTCCACGACAAACTGAAGAAACCTTGTGTGATTTCTGAGCATCTGGTATGAAACTTTTGTTCACGAATCCAAACCGAATAATTTTTCCACAATAGTTTTTATTTTGAATTTTGAGGGACGAAATTCTTTAAAGAGGTGAATGATGTAACGCCCCGTATTTTTAGCATGACGCATGCTAAAATATTTTCCATGGTCAGGGATAAAGCTTCACCCAAAGTTTCCGTTATGTAATAAAGGGGGCGTCAGTCTAGGACAATGCGATGCCAAAATTGCACATCACGTGGGTATATTGTCCAAGGACAATATGACATCAAGAGTGTTGCAAGCTAAAATCTACGTTGGCCTAGAGCTAATATTGCATCCCAACGATGCACTAGGCCAAAGAGGGTTGGCTGAGTTATGTATAGCCAACATGGCTAGACATCTGAGTGGACTGAGATATGTACAGCCAACATGGATGGACATTGGATCTAGCTTATGTACCAGAATGGAAACACAACCAACATGGATGGAAATCAGAGTTGGCCTTGGCAATGAACAACCAACATGGCTGGACATTGCAATTTTCCTAGGAAATAAACATCCAACATGGATGGACATCGGAGCTGGCCCATGGGACAAAGTTGGAGGCATATCCATCATGTCAGGACATCGAGAAATGTACAGCCATCTTGGCCGGTCATTAAAAAATACATGACAACATCCATGAATAGTGAAAAGTGGACTTGGTGAATGTCAATCGACTCCCCTTTTCTAAGTTGTATAAATTTCAATTAAACTTATATAGGAGGGGTAGTTGGTTGAAGGTGCATTGAGGACCATGCACCAAGTAAGCTTCAAAGCTTAGCCAGAAGAGCATGAATGATGCTTAGGCTTCATTCTTAGCAGTGTAGCCTTACGAATGGAGCACGTGATGCGATCGAAGGCATCTCTATGCCATGCCGCAGACTCGATGATGTACAACCTTTATGCATTTTGACGGAACGGTCTACACGGACTAGGCCATTTCCACTATTGGCCTTGCAAACGAGTTGGCTTAAGTTGCTCTCCCTTTGTTGATGAACTACGGTCAGTGCTTGTTTCAGAATATATATGATGACTTATCTAACTTATATTCATTCTGATCTTGTGAAAACTACACATTTTTCATACTTGGTCTACATGGATTCTCATCTTTAACTTACACAATCAAGTATATATGTTTCTGCTTATGACTATAAAAAATCATGCATAGTAGAAACAACATCAACAAAACAAGAATGCAAATTAAGCGACATAAATGCAAGTGTCAACGATTTTCTATTTACTTGTCTAAAAACAATAGGCTTGGAAAACTCTTTTCCAAAGATTAAAAATTTTTTGAAGAAAAAAGTTACTCAATGAGAAGTTATCTTCTAAATTATAAGCAACACAATATTCATGACTAAATTTTATTCTCACTATATATATATTTTTCTAGGTTCATTCTTAGTAAATTACTTGTCACCTTCATATTTATTTTTAGTTCCTCTAATTTAAACGAAAGTTAGTAAAATATAGGATATGGAACCCCCACTATTTTTTGACTCATAGAAGAATTTCAAAACAATATCCAAAGTTCAAAATTTGCGAAAAGCTAATCAACCAATGATCTAAATCCAAATTTTTTATACAATATATATGATAAAAGTTCAAACAATTTTCGTGAAGACAACATTGCGTAATCCACTGCTCAAACGATCATATTTGATATCAAGAAAATCTACTAGAACCATCAAGCAAGTATTTGTAAATTCTCAATCATTTTATTTCATTCAATATCATTGCAAGTTGTGTAAGATTACATGCATGTTATTCAAAAATTCATAAAGTTTAGAGGAACACATAACACGTTCATACTCATCATGGGATAAAATTATAATATTATTTTTAATTCCATTAGTTTCATCTATAACATATCATTTGTAGTGGTGCAAAGATCAAATTAAACAAATTTTTATCTCAATCTTGTTAATAACAAGATAGGTGGAAACTAGATTCTTTCTCATTTCGGAAGTACGAACATCTTTAACAATATAGTTCTACCCAAAGTAAACTATTGATACCATACCAATACCGAAATCCTAGTGATGTGAGTGTATCTAAACACCAATTTCTTTCAAACGATTCGGTTCAACTTTTGAACCATAACCTAGCTATCAACAAACATTGTGTAAAACACCAATATATACCAACCTCTCACCGTATCCACAATTCGCATTAACTTAGCTTGAAAAGCATAGTTAATACCATTTGATATCCTGCAATTCCGAGCAAGCATAGAAAATAACTTCATAATCAAGATAATGTTCATTTCTTGGTGAGAGTTGATATTCACATTTGTTTTGACTAGGTTTCTAATTATTTCAGTTTTGGTTTCTTATCAAATTTTATCCCATAAGTTCCCAACTCATATGAGTCACATGTTTATTGTCTTACACAATAATTCTCAATGTCTTGTTTCCCTAAAAAAAAATCTAAGATTAAAAAAATAATTTATTCAATTTAGAATGCAATTATTTGATCACTACAATAACAACAAATAGTTCATCGAACATACCTCAATTGCTTTTAAATCTCATTTGGTCATAAACCATTGTCCATTATTTGTGCACCAACAAAGAAATCAACAACCCCAATGCTTCACACATCGATTAATCTCCCTCAATTTTTATTTTATTGAAAAATAAAAACTTGCTCAAGTAAGTGAATTTTCACCTGTACAATCGTTTTACATGTAAGCATTTGAAACCAAACATAAGTAAGGTATGCACTTACATAATTACTTAAAATCAATTAAAATATAGTACTCCAAGTTTCTCTTAAGCGTCAAATAAATATTCAAAGTTATATAGTTATAACATCATACATATATTTATAACTTTCTACGAAGCATTTATCAAACATATGCGGTGCATTAGTTTGATTGCTAACAATAATGTTTTTTTTTTTGTACCAAAACAAGAGAACGAATTACTAGAATCAAAACATGATTTTTTAATGTAATTTCTTAAATCTCTAATCTCTAAACTCATGTATTGAATCTAATATTTTTGACATACATACAGAACGATTTTGAAATCACCACATCTCTCAAACAAAAACTCCAAATGGGAAATTTAAAAATGGATTTTGTAGATAAGTTCCTGGACTAAAAGTTTATGTTACATGAATTCAAATTTTATCTACAAAAATATTAGGAAAAAGGGATTCAATCATAACTAAATTTCTGCCATTTAGGAATTTTCAGATACATTTTGTTGTATGGCAGAATAAAACGTCTTAAAATTGTTGGAACAATTGCTGAATTATGCTACAAAAAATAAAATCAAACACGAAAACAAATATTATGGATGAGTCGCGGACTAGGACATTTAGGAAACAAGAAAGATAATACCAAGATGATGATGATTTTGTTGATGTTGATAAGATGCTACTGCAAGATCATGATGCTTAGGGTTTTTACTACAACATATTGAATTTGGAGTTCATTAAGAACCAGAGTATCTCATTTCTCACTCTGGTTCTCTTTCCTTCCTTCATATTCTTTCCCATTTAACTCAACACATGTCTTCATGTTAATACCAGATCTTCTACGCAGGTTCGCTACATCTCCCTCTGATTTCTTTTTTAAAAAGGTAATCTCCACATCATGATCATCTTCAAGAAAGTTTGTGAAAAACTGAGGTAAAACTTCATTACCTAGTTGAATGATTAAACATATATTTCCATGGATGAGATTGATTATCGCTAACCTTCCTAGTGGATACTATATAGAAACTTCCACAAACTTACTTATCCTCTTAGCTAGTCTTGCACTCCATCTTCTTGTTCTTCTTTTTAACATCAATTTCTCTCATCATAATAGGGCTCATGAAGTATGATAAATCATTATGATTTGAGGAAACAGTGGTTTCAAGATTAAAAATATTTGATTCATCAATCAAAACTCTTACCAAACAATTTCTAGTGGTTGATAACGATGAAGAAGAAGATTAAGAGTCTGTGAAAGTAATTAATGAATAAGGTTTCGCCATTTCAGGTAAAGGAAAAAACTCAGAGAAATGTTAACAAGATCAAGCAAGACGTGATTTTGTTTTTTGCTGCTTGTTTAGTGAGATAAAAGTGAATTGTGTTTGCACAAACAACATGGCGTTTATATGGTTCCAGGTATAGGGCCCGCTAGGAGACCATTAAGATTGAGTGTTTTATTTTACAAGACATTTAACAACCGACTGATGCTAAGGAATTGGATATTTTAAGTTTTCGAATCTTTTTATTATCTGTGTGGCATTATGCAATCGTAATTGGTAATGATAATCATGATTATGTTAATGTGATCAAAGACAACCCTTATTACCTTCGTTATTGTTGGAATAATTGCTGAATTATGTCTACAAAAAAAAATCAAACACGAAAACAAATGTTATGGCTGAGTCGTGGACTAGGTCACTCTTTTTAAGACGTTTTGCGAGTCAAGCAGTTCATCGTTGTTGCGCCGTCCCCAGAATTAAACAACCGATTTACACAATCACTCTTGCATGGTGAGAGGATGTGAAACTTCTGCACTTCATTCTTTCTCAGAATATCACTTGTAAAAAACACATGATAATCACACACTTGTTTTCCTTCTAAAATCATTTTCTTT
>JAJJWW010000433.1:0-157500 GCA_023531295.1 Papaver armeniacum | reverse complement strand
TAAGGGAGATGGCATACCATTATGCTTGGCATTACTAGAGTATAAAAAGGGTTGGCCCGGTCCCTCCCGAGTCTCGACGCGTAGTGAATCTGGTGATCATCTTTTTTTTACCGTTAGTGATCAGTTTTTTTACTACTGTTAATGTAATAAATGACAAGAGATAACAGGGAATCAGTGATACTTTCACTCAATAAGCTAAATGCATCACGTTTTTGTGCCCAATCTTACACACCATCTTATGTATACGAGACAATCTGGCTTCACTGATACAATATAGGTAGTAAAGAATTTGGTACTTATGTTGTGCGCAAATAGGATGATAAAGAATTTGGTGTCGATGAATTTGGAACTCAGGTCATTAGTATCAGCATCAACAACCTTTCCAATTTATTTACAGTGATAATAGACATACATTGGTACATCACTCTTGAAAGCCATGCCTAATTCAGGGTATTTTTGCAAATTACAAACCGATCCATAAGGTGACATAAATTTGCACGTGAAATAGCAATCTCAAAAAGCCTTGAATTAGACAATGGAATAGCAATTTCGAAAATCCTTATCCTACTAATTTTCTTAATGATAAAAATATCATTGATTAGTGATAATACAATTGATTAATGACACGGACGACACAAACTAAAGATTAGTGATTACATTAGCTTAATGATTTGATTTATATTTTGAAAATTATTTTATTTTTATTTCGAGGAGATGTAAAAGATTTGAAAACCGTAGAAGAATATGAGGAAACATACGCTCAAAATAGTCAGGAACACCTTTAGTTTAACTCTCATTACAATTTTGTTGCCTCCAATTGTTTAACAGGCATAAAAATTTTGATTTTCTTTCGGCAATTACGGCTGGGAAATAATGATATCCTAGTCATAACGCAAGTATACGGTTGGTAACCAATACATGTCTGCCGTAAACGACAACCTATGGTTGGGAAGTAAAGAAATTCCAACGGTGGGTTAAACCTACTATTTGGAAATGAAGAGCTTCTAGTCATAATATTGTTCTGAACAACCTTTGTCTACATTTACGCCTAGGTTTAAAAAAATTTAAAAAGCAAAATTCGTAGTTGTAGGTGACTATTTAGTTTGAAATTGTAGAGTTTGGACATATATACACCCCAACTTGAAATGCAATTATCATTTCATTCATTAAGTCACATTACAACCCACTAAATACTTATTTAACCTGAAGTACAATTTTTTTTTAATATCCCCTACAATTTATTAAAAAGTCGATGGTGACACAAAATGAGTTTGTAGTTGCAATTTGAACCTCTTCTCAATTTTTCTAGTTTGAGCTAAGACTTCAACATCAGTTTTACCTCTAAGTCGAAGTTGGTTGCAAGTACGAATTGTAAAGCCATATATTCTTCGATTTCTCTGCTTATATCTCCAAATCAACAAATCAACACCATCAAGGTTAGTAGTGTTACCGTTATCACTACAAAAGTTTTCATAAATCTTTTTCCAATAACTAACATTCACTAAACCACGTTTTTTCGTTATTATCCCCTATGTGGATAACATAGTACACAATTTTAGTGAGTAGATAAGTCTTCATTCAAAGTAAAGTTAAGTTTATCCATTTTTAAATATATTACCTTTATGAAGATTGTAAGAGTTCTGCGGGAAGATATGGATCTAGAAGAGTGAGTATATATGGTGGACTTATATTCTTTATATAAATAAGATGTGTAACGGTTTTATTCTTCAAATAACTAGCCAATAAGATATTCTTTATTTAACAAATATGGTTTTGAGTTTTAGAGTACTTTTCTTCCGGTGTGTCTCTACATGTGGATTCTGTTCGAATAACTCTATATGATACACTTAGAACTTCCTATGAATCTCCATATAATTCTGTTAAAATCTGATATCTAATCAAATTTCAATTATCAATTTTGACCTAGATATTTCTACCTGAATGCCTACTAGAGACCTCAAACTGAATTTATTAGAGACTTTTCACTAATATATTTGTTTCAGGAAAAATGATATTTTCACTTTTCATTTTTGCTTTGAAAAGGTGAAAACACCACTTTTCCTGAAACTTAAGGAATATTATAATTTCTAAATTTGGAGTTTCGAAAACAAAATCAAAATTAAAATTAAACAAAAAAACTAAACCGATGAGGATGCTTGCGAGAAAGTGTACATACGAAATATACGGGCGGTGGTGTGAACATCTCAGTCTTTTATTTAAACTACTTAATGAAAACTTTTATTTAAACTACCTCTCGTGGAAAATTGTAGAGGAATAAAGAACTTATACTAAAAATAAATTGGACATAGTTAACATCTAATAAAATAAAGAAGGTGCTTATTCAATCTTTATTTGACTAGATTGTACTCCAAGATCTTTCAGTGAAACGAGGCTGTTCATGTGTGGAATTACTTGGTAGGATCTCTTTTCTGGATCTCCACTAACAACTGTGGTGACAATTTTAGTTTTAGGATCATAGCAACAAAGATCAAATTTGTCATATAAAGATAACCAAAATAAAACTTGGTTGCTTCTTGTCAAAGAAAATGGCTCATAAGTACCATCGTCGCCCGGGCCTTGCCATGGTATACTAAACTCCTTCCTCCACTTCCAAGGTGTTTCACTTCCGTTGTCATCATTCTTTTTATATGACCACAAGTCTACACTTTCGCAAGTGTTTTCGTGAATAACATAAAGACAGCCTCCCAATACATCGACACTATAATAGCACTTCGGATCCCTGGGAACTAAACAAGGTGGCTGTATAGGAGGAACTCGAAACACTTCATCTGCCAAATCGAATACCACTAGCCTATTTTCAAGGTCTTCCATAAAGTAAATCACTCCATTTCCCGCGACTCCGGGAGAGCTGAACAAGTGGGTGATGTTTCCGACGTTTCTCCACTCACCGCCACCACCACCACCAAGTGTATAAACTTGGACGCATCCATGGGTGCACAAGTTGGGTTTCGTAAAATCCAAGGGGTAGTGGATTCGGACAACCTTATACTCGTTTGTTTTAGAAAGGTAACCAAATCCGCTCCCAATTTGACATTGTCGACCCAGTTTAGGATCTAATGCCGGAAGATTAACGTATTCTCCGGTCATAGGATTGCATATGTAGGTAGGATCATTATGGCAATGACTATCAGGTCCTGGTAGAGAAATACAGACCAACCCATTGCACGATCCAACCATGATTGGTGAGTAGTCTTCAACCATCTCAATGGGAGGATGATTGATTTTAGGAAGTGCCGAGTAAGAGAACTGACCGTCATCGTTATTTACTTGGTCGTAATCAGCATAGTAGAGTTGAACAGAGTTGTCGTTGTCTTTCTTCTCCTCTAACCGTGAAATCGCAAAAAGGAGACCTACCTTGAAACGAGAGAGCAGAGTTTGCCATGTTTTGCAAACTAGTTTACAGCTCAAAACTGAATCCGGATGTACGTGAGATAGAATTTTGTTTGTGATATCGAGGTGAAGATTCTCCATTGAATAAAAAAAAAAAAAAATGTGGAACCTGAAAGAATAGACTTGTGCGTTTATAGCTATGTTTTCTATCATATTTATAGATTACAAATAAGCATACAAAAGGAAACATAGTATGAAAAGGAAACCTCCTATCCTATGGAAACATTGTATGAAAAGGAAACCTCCTCCAGGTCCATTTGAGGTTTTCTATTTTGGGTTAGGAATCTTAGAATTTCAATTTTACACCAACTATTACACCAAAACATAGCAACATTAATAGTATGTATTGTGCTTATAATTTCATTTCTTTGTGGTAGAGAGAATCAAAACAAACAAAACAATTAAACAGCTAACAAGAGAGACAAAGGATTTACTAACTAGCTGTAGGAGGAGCTTCAGACATGCAAGAAACAACAGAATGGGGGATTTGGGAAGATGTCCACATAGCTTGGACATTATGCTTCACAGCATACGAGGTTATGAGCTGCAGCATTAGCTCTTCTACTATAGGAAAGAACCCCTTTTACGACTCTAATTTCACTGTTTCCGGATAAAAGGTTAGATTTTTTTTACACTGCCCACTCTTAGTGATAAAATATGTAGTTGTACACTGTATAACGACTACTGGATGGAGTTGCTAAACGCTTGATTACGACAACTAAATAAAACAATCGTCAAACTTTAGCTTACTTTTTAAGTTTGGATTCTTTGTGTAAGATTTAACTTCATCAACCATCCTTGAGATTCTGGTAGTTTTACAAGTTATGTCAGTTTCTCTTAGTGTTAAGATGGCAAAATATCATCATTGAACTCGAATTAACTTGACACAATTTGGAAGAAATTCTACTGAAAATTGCATCTCATAGCTGACTGATTTCCCTACATTGCAGTATACAATCTGAATTCGACAACAATTATTTGGCAGCATATATGAAAAGATACGAGTACAAATTAAGCAGCCTTTGAATGAGAAACCACCTACAATGTTGCTTTTCTGGCTTATCTTGAAGTTGAGATATGCTGTGGAGGAGCCGAATTGAATGTAAAGAGTAGTGAGTGGGTGTTGTGCAAATGACGCTGCAGCAGGAGCTGTTGAAGATGGATATTTAGCTTGGCAATGCCTCTGGGACTGGGAAGCTTCAGCCGGAACTTGCACCGAAATGAAGAGCTTCTAAATGCAGTAGATGAACTATAAAAGCATCAGCAAGTTTCCTTTGTCGCTCCAGCTTTACACAATCAGCTCATTCACTGGAAAAGTCCAAGAACAGCTCACTCACCGCCACTAAATCTAACAACCACCAGCAACATCATGTCCACCTTCCTCTACCTACAGGCTACAGCACCGCCGAGTCATTGATCTTGAAACAACAAAGCACATCAGCACCAGATTACACTCAATAACCATACCACCAACCAACACAGTTGTAAAGTATAATAAGGCCCCCATCAACATAATTGTAAATATCATTATACTAATTTTTTTCAGTCTAGTACAAATTGTGCTGTGAACAAAGAAGAAACTGTAATTCTGAAAACTTTTCCTTCTTTTAGACAACATCTTAGTAGCATTAAGCATTTTCCACTATCCAAGTAATGCCTTGGCAGACGCTGTGTCAACAAACAAGCTTATGTTACTGTGAGAGATACCAACCTGGCCTTGGCGAAACAAAGCTTTCACATTAATCTCCTCCCAAGCGTGCATTGCAAAGTCTTTGCCCAACAAAGCTCTTTTTAGATCTCCAAGTTTCACTTTACAAAACTAAAAAAGCATGCACAACATTGCCTAGAGTTAAAGAAACAATCTTAAATTCAAAGAAGAACACCTACATAACAAACTTGGCAGCAGTAGCTGTTTAATGACAGACCACAAGTTTGCTAAATCGATGGCAATACATAAGTTACTGTAACTAAGTGTATCTTACACCAGGATAATTACAGATAAAATTACTACTGCCACTGGCATGGAAAATCGGCATATTTTTATGTTGCACCAATAAACTTAGAAACTGTGACTCTATAATTCTCCTACTCAAAATGAGTGTTGAAGATGGCACATAATAATATAGAAAATACCTTATAGAACTATATATGAATACCTGGGACTTTGATTTCCTCAAAGATGAACTATTTTCTGCAAAATCAAATAAAACATACAAATCAAACTACATTAAGGCATGTTCTATTGTAAGTCAAACCTTATAAAACAGCTAAATATTGATAGATAACGAGAAGTAAAAAAACTTGCCTTCATTGAAGTCATCTTTCTCCCAGCAAAATCCAAGCACCGCAAGGCCTTGCAAAACTTCCGAAGAGTAACCTTATAGACTTGCTTCTGTAAAAATGAAGATTGAATTTCTGATTTGCAATCAGGGGGTTAAGCTTCTGGATTTCATCTTGAAGTTTTTTTGTCCTGCGAAATGAAGTGGTAGAAATCAGTTATTACCTTCGAGGTCCAGGCTTCAGAAAACACCCTACTATAGGGAAACACAAAGATCAACAGGTATAACAACCTCATGAAGTAACGGCCACTTCATTCCCTTTCTCACATATTAATCAAAGAGGAAGACAAAGTAATTGGTGCTGGTTCTGGTGTTGATGCATGAGAGGGTTTGCAATTGGTGCTGCTGAAGGGGATGCAGATTCAAGAGGGTTAGCAATTAGTGCTGGTGAACATAATTTACCAAGAAAAAGCACACAAATTCACAAAGAAAACCCCCTGACCCAAACTAACATAACCCCAACAAAGCCAAGAGTAAATGCTCTTTACCCTCCGTAAAAAAAAAGCACCAACGAAAAAACCCTGTATGTTGGAATTTCATCTTCAGCAAGTAGATACATACAAATGAAGAAAATCCTTGCTTGATCAGAACTGCAGAAGGCACAAGTGGAGTCTCACTCCTTCGCGTTGCATCAAAGCTATCGAAAAGATTATGCACAGTTTCTAATCCATTGATAAAGTTGTTTTCCCAGTACCTAGATTACATTCACCAAGAAGATTTATAACTAGTTAGATTTAGCAACCTGGTTAAATGAACAAAACTTTCTGCTCTTAATAAATAGAAACAACAAAAGCAAGACTAACATTGTACAAGAGTGCCTACTTTTGGTCTACTCAAATGAGAACAGAAAGTAGGACCTTGTCAGCCAGTCACTGTACAGGAGCTTCCTTGCCCTGAGCTTCATCCACCATTCAAATAATTTCATGATGACAGCTTCACCTCCTGGCCATCTTACTTCAACTGTAAGAGTCCCATTTAGGTTAATACTTCCTCCTGATACTTCTGCCTATGACATAGATGACCACAACAATTGAGAAGAAAATACTCTCACCAAAAAGCATCTTCACTTTAAGAACCAAAACAAACACCAGACAAGCAATATGAAGAAACGAAAGGGTTAACTAGGTTCTCACATTTCAAATAAAACCAATTATGACTTCCAAAAGGAAATGAAGAACCCGCATATTGTCAAATCCTTTTCCACTACCTGTATGTACAGATAGAAACCATAAGAACAAAACTGAAATGCGAACTAAGAACTAAAACAGAGAAAATTGCATTAATGCACCCGCCACCCGTCTTATCCTCATCAAGCTTCCTTCACTTGATTGCTTGGTTTTCTCTATGATTGTGTTCCTCAAGGTCTTACCACTACAAGGATCAAAAATGAAACCCAATCAAACAACCAATATAGATCTTCCACACGCAATCTGATTTTCCGTTAACCTAATTGACAAAATGAATAAATGAATACCAGTAAACTGCTGAAGGTTTCAAAAGTACAGTACAAAAATATGTAACTTAAACAAAAGTCAAAAATTGATTTTACATTGGTAAGATCCTCTGCAACGAGTAACTGGAATAGATACAGAACGACCAGTTTTGTTTCTTGGCATAAAAGTTGCATTAACAAACATGAACATCTCAATAATCCCTAACAACATCAAACCATGGTATAGGTTTATACGACTAAAGTTTACACCCAGAAGAGTAACAATTCAGAAATCACTGCGACAAGACAACTAAAAAGGGTTATAAAAAGGGGCCCTAGTGGTGAAAGAGAGCAATCCTGTAAAGAGAAGACGATCTTGAGAATCCATAAATGTGTTGAGCAACTATGGGTTATAAACATCAACTACAATTTCCTTAACCTCAGAATAACTAGAGAAGTAAACATAACAAATCTTAAAAATCCTTCTTTTCTCATAAAAATTACTCTAAGGCTCAGAAACTTGTCTTACATGCCCTCCCTATGCCCATATCATCATGGTGGTTTAACAACAGCTTTTCACTAAATGTTGTTTAGGTCTCCTCTCTGGAAAGTCTTGAAACCACCACATCACTCCTCGTTCCCAGACCTCTCTTTGAATACTTGTTTATGGGTTTTTGAATCAATTCCGGAGCCTTTTTTGGTCTATATAACCTGAAGTCTTGAACCAATGGTCAAGTAGTAACAGTACAATCACCGGCAAAATCTGAGGCTACATAGCTTGACTACATATTCTATGCTTCATCACCTGACCCGGATTGATCATCAAACTAAATTTCCCTTCCCAATAGTAACTAGCTTTGTTTTGGAATACTCATGTCCATCCAGATTACTAACTTAAAGCAAGATTGTTAAACTTCTATTGAACGGCCAAGGAAAAGAAAAACCCATACTTGTACTTGCATAGACGAAAAAATGTCACTTATCTAATTCTAGTAAAGCTATGTTAAAACAACCAAGTTTGAGAATGTGTAGAAAAACCAATTAGTTCAATGCAAGCAGCTCCCAAAAGCTCAATGATTGTTGTCTTATGCCACCATGTAATTATGTAAGGTTTCAATGTTAGGCTGTTGGCTAAATAGGAGTAGACCAGACGTAATAAAGCACCATGGCCTAGCATATTGGCTAATTCCTGTTGCACCACCCTAACCTTCCAACGAAAAGCCACATTAAGCAAAGAATACATCAACATCATTCAAACCCACAAACTACTGAGCCTCGTTCAAAAAAACGGCACATCAAATACAACCACAACTGCATACTAACAATTTATGGGAATCCAAACAGGCAAAATAAAAGACCAGAATGAAAAGAATCAGTGAGTAATGATGCAATGTCTACTGAGTACTGAGTTTCAAGAGATCCATTTTTTTCTATTTCGATCTGTGTAGAAGCAATTTCAATATGATCAATCACAAACCCTAATTAAGTTAATCAAGATAGCTCCCAGCAAATAATTCTCAGAAATTAGAACTCACCAGAAGTTAACCAGGAAAATTGCAATAACAATAAATCGAAAGAAACGTGAATATTTATAAACTTTCCTCAGGTGGGTTCATGTGTGACCACCTGTTACAAAATAGTAAATGTAAAAGCATTCCGATAGCTCTGATTTCTGAATTTCACTATCCTTAAATCCAGATTTCAACTAAAACCAAAAGAACCGAAATGTAAAAAAAACACCTAAAAACGTTTTTTTGTTGAAAACGTTTTTTTAATCTCAAAAAGAAAAACAAGAACAGAAGATTACGGTGAACGGAACGGTGATGGAGACGGTGATGATAAGATCTCTATTTGTTCAGGATCATGATACTAATCGATTTCGTAACCAGATATTTCAGTTGTGCTTCACTCAGAACTTCAGAATGCCATTTTTCGCTGCTCTTCTTCTTCTTCTTCTTCTTCGTTTCGTAACCTCCCAAAACATTAGCAATCTTCTCCTCAACTAAGGATTTTCTGGAGACTAACTCTTGAAAACCTTTCATATCAACACCACATGTATTTCTTAAACCATTTACAACACCATGAGATGAATGAACCAGGAAATTGAGTTCAAGATTTTGATCAACATGTTCTTGTTGAAGAAAATTAATCAAAATCCTTGGTAAACCCTCGTTCCCAACTTGAAACACAAAACACCTTGATCCTTCAATAATAGTGATTACAGAAAGTCTTCCCACCGAGTATTCGGTACCAATACCAACATATACCCTCTTCTTTTTTACTTCAATCTTCTTCTTCATCTTGTAATCAACTTCTCTCATCTTAATTGAGTTGATAAATCCTGATAAACAGTTAGAATCAGACGAAACAGTTGTTTCAACATGATAAGTAGTTAAATCATCAATGAAAACCCTAACTGAATATTTCTTTGATAATGTTGATGATGTTGTTGATGATGTTGTTAATGATGTTGAAGAAGAAGAAGAAGAAGAAGAAGAGAACTCATTCTCTATGAAACTGATGGAGGTGTGAGGAATCACCATTGAAATGTAAAACAGGAAACAACAAATTGAAATAACAGAACAGATTCAGAGGGTTGATTTTTCTCGTTACAGAGTACGGTGAGTTGGGGGAATGAGGAGGAGGTGAGTGTTTTTATTGGGGAAGGAGATGATATGCGGGACCCACTAAACGACTCGAAGAAAAGCTTGCGATTATTTCTACGATTTAACTTTCCGTTAAATTTATTGAACTACTGGTCCCACTGTTAGTTGTGGTAAAAGATTATTTATTAATTACGGAAAAGATCGATTGTTTTTATCTGTCTACAACGGTTAAAACATCATTTGAGCTATCCGGATAATTACCAAATGGAGACTTTTTACCATTCCGTATGATTACCCATTTGTGGTTGTGCTACATAGACATCGATCCGTATACTCCTGGCTAATTAATTTTACAGCGTCCTCTTCAGCTCATGTGACGAGCAAGTAAATCCGAAGCCAAACAATTAATGGTATTTATGGATGTGTGATCAAGCGTAAAATGGTTCGGGGATTAGCTGCCTAAACTCCATCTCAGTTGGTGCACTTAGCATCTCTTTATCATTTCAACGCGTGAAAATGACATTTTATCATGGGTGAAAATAAAAGTAAAATAACCACTCTATGGGGCCCGCTGCAATTTGTTTCTTCACTATTACATCCTAAATACTTGTATATCAAGTTAACCACACCAAACCTAGTGGTATAATTTCAATGGGATATCCGAGATAAGAGTTTTGAACAATGTCGTAATATTTTAGACGCCGATCAGGAGTTGTAACTGTTTTCCACGTAAAATAATCACTATCACGTTTTTTGAAAACACATCTTATAAGGAGGTTTGGACAAACAATTGTAATGGGCAAATACACAAATTTTCGATTACATGCCTTTATATGGAAATAACAAATAACATACAAACGGTCATAATAGTCGCGATAATGTTAAATGATTAGAAGAGCACTCCTTATTGCGAAACGAAAATAATACATGTGTCCTTATATTACGATTTTTTTCTCATAACTTTGAAACTTTTATCCAATCACCTAAAATTACAAGATACCTTTGGACGCCTAAAATTACAAGATACTCAAAGGTATCCGTAGCTACCGATATTTTTTTTTTTTGGATGTTTGTTTTTTACTTTTTGACATGATTCTAACGGGATTCGAAACTTGAGCTCGACCTCTGGCTAACTGGGCTATTTCCGGTTGGTTTTTTCTTTTTTTTTTTGATGTTTTTCGTTTCGTGGCTTATGTGATGAGCAAGAAAATCCAGACGCCGGTTAGCATCTATGGCACGTAAAATAGAGAGGGATTAGCTACATAAACTCGAGCTACTTGCGGAGGCGGAGCTAGTGTAGTGTAAGGGTGTGCAATTGCACACTCTCCCAAACTAGCTTCTAAGCCTAAAATTTCTAACATTTCGAGCTTCCAGCCTATTTTTGTTATTTTGCACCCCTTAGAATTATTTTGCTTCCCCTTAATAAAGTGGGTAGAATTATTTTGATTTCCTTTAATGAAGTTTCTAGCTCCGCCCTGGTGAACTGTGTGAAGCCCGTAGAAAACACTTTTGTTATTTTATTGAGAGACACAACTGTCAACTTTAATCCTGATATTACAAATAAAATACATTATCAACATCCTAATCTCAGTAACTCATAACAAGTAACACTAACAAGTCTACAAGTGATTTTAAGGACAAAAGCAACGCCCAATTACAAATTGTAGTACAAAAATGATTTTAAGCAACGGCCTTAGAATAGCAGGGGAAAGTGGTGATTTTATACTACAGAAATGATTCATTAACGGAGTGACTAGAGTTCACAAAATGTACTCAATGCTCTCAAATCTCAGTACCATTTGTATCGAGGTTTGTTTTCGGAAATTCTTTACAGACCGAAATAGACTCCACAGAAATGCCCACACACAAACACACCTAAAGCGAGGAGTAATGTTTCTTTACAGCTGCTTTTTATGGTTTTAGCCTGTGGGACCAGCGAGGAGAGATTTTCGTGGATTCTATCCAAACTTTAGATCGTGGCGATTAATTTTAGCCTGTGTCTAACACATCCCAGCTTGATTTTTGGCGCTAACTATTTTTCTAGAGAGAAAATGGGATTGGTGTCGGTCCCACATGACTTGTTGTGACTTGTGAGTTTAGTGAGGTTTTTTTACAGTTTAGGCGATTAATTTACAGACCGAAATAGACTCCACGGACACCATCACTGATACTTTTGCTCAGTAATCCTAGTATGCAAGTTGGTAGGGAGACGGTAAATGCATCTCGTTTATGCAGTAAATAGAAATGCCTACTTAAACATGCAGGTTTGAGAGAATTACAAAACGTAATTATCCACTTAATTTGCTGGGTCGGCAATCTTGATTTTTATCCAGACTTGTAAGATTAATTACAAATAACAGTGGGGTGGGACAGCTGATGTGACGCTTAGAGAAACTTGGATATCGAGATTAACGATTCCATTCATATAGAAAGCATGATCAAAGATCAAACAGTGAACGTGGTGAGATCATTATCTTTCGGATTTGCATTAGCAGCTAGCTAGCTAGTCTATAGACTCGATACCATTAATTAGCTGATGCATCTTCAAATTATTATTATCCGTCCGATCTCTTTGTTGAGCCACTTACCTACAACAATTTAGATGGGAGAGAGAGAACATAAATAAAACTATAAAAGTGAGCAGGGAACAGGACTGATGTTTGATTTTGTGGATCCCACAGCAAATTTGTTACGACTTGGGAGGGAGAAAACAAACAAAAGTTTTGACAGTCGAATATAATATTCTTTAGTTATTTTAATGGCCCCACTCCTACAAGAGCAGGAAAACCGTCATGACTCATTGTCCGGGACTCTGGGAGGTTTGGAGAGCAGTGTTGGAGAGACTAGTCATGGAAATGTGAAACATTGCACAATAAATAATTTAGCAAGCTTGGTAGAGGGGCTGCATGAAATGGTAGAGCTGCGGCAATTTAATAAGACAAAAAGGTCATTCTGAGGAAATTCAAGTGCCCCTTATCAATGAAAACTGGAAATGACTAATTAACCCCTTATTTTTAATAATCAAGATTAGTAATGATAATCAAGATTAGTGTTGATAATTAATTTTCACTTATTATAACTCTAAAATCAGATTTTTAGAGTTATAAAAAAAAAATTAGAAGAGAAGAAAAAGAAAACTTATGTGATATTTGTGAAACCCTAGATTTTGATTCATTCAACCAAAATGAGTGATTCTAGTGACCCGATATACTTCTAAATTAGTTCCAATTAGCTTTTTCTCGCTCAAAATTATCTAAATTACATAACAAAATCAAAACTTTTGAATTTTCTAAGAACTTACTGTTGCTAATTTTGTTGTTACCAATAGTAACTCTTAGTTACGGTTAAGTAAGTTATCGAGTCACTCAACCGAATCGGTTAAATTTGGGAAGATCCAATTGTAAAACCGAGTTACGGTTGGTAACTCAAACAGCTGATACCAACCGTAACTCGCCATTGGTAATTAAATGCTCCGAAACCAAAACTAAAATAGTTACTTTGAGAAAATTCTCGAATATAAGAACATACGGTTGGTAATTGAACTATTACCAATCGTATGTTCTTCAAATCTCCGGTTACGGTTCAGTAATTGAGTTATTACCAAATCGTAACTCACATAAACCTGAAATTTCAATTTCAATTTTCATACAAAACCCTAATTTTTGATACAAAATTAACTTAAATCCAACACGATAAAACTAAACCCTAACCGGGTTTTTCCAAATATTTTTCAAATCGCCGATTAATCAAAGACGATGAAATTTTCGGTTTTAATGGAGGTTAGGGTTGATGGAGGAGAAGAGAAGATGAAGAAGAAGAAGATGAAAAAAAAAACATTTGATTTTTTCCGATTTATTAGGTTTAAAAAAATTTGATTTCATTTTGGTTAATTTAAGGTGAAAAGGGTAATCTAGTCAATGTACACCCCCTATAGGATACCCCCTAACCAATAATAGGGACATTGTTAGCACAATTGTCGCCCCTCTACCATTTCATGCCAGCCCCTTTACCAAGCTTGTAATTTAGAGCATCTACAGATGGAATCTTGGCAAATTTCAACGTGATTCATCAACAAAATATAGTAAGGCATGTTTACAGACATTATCTCCGGTAATTATCGTGATAATTGTTGTGACTGACGGTTTTTTACTTTTTAGGACGGTCTCCCAAGAGTTCTTTTTTTTTTTTTTTGTTAAAGGTGACGTTGGTGAATTGGTCGAAATTAGAATGGCATAATGCACTGGTGAGTAGTGAGAGGCAGCAGGGCCGGCCCAAAAAGGGAAGCAGGGGAAGCTCGACTTTGGGGCAGCAGGCCTAAGGGGGCAACAAAATAGGGATTCCTCGGTTGTATTTAATATGAAGATGAAGATAGGAATGTTTAACTGTGAAAAGAAGAGTATCTAAGATAGTGAAAAAGTAGCTTTCCAATTGATTAAAATCAACTTTAGTGGGTTTCTAAGATTTCTGAATTAAGAAAATTGATCTCCGTATCTCTAGGGTAGTTTTAGGGTTTAGGGTAATATATGATGTTGTTTTGTATATGCGACTTTAATGTCTAATCCCATATATAGGTTCAATTACCATGCTCTTTTTTTTGATGGATTTTGATGATGCATGTAACTCCAATATTTACTTAGCCTACATGTTGGCGTACAATACCCTTTCTTCTGATGATAAGATCTAGCTATATATATAGTTCAAAACTTAACTAGAATTCTTGCTCCATAGAAAAACAACATGTTACAAATACAAGTACTTCAAGATTACAAACTATTCTGATGCGTTTTGACCTTCGCGCTTCTTTCTTCACCTTCTTGTATGAACATTTGGATACAATCAATGTGTTTTCCTTTTTGATTACGGTACTTATAGACCATGGATCATCGATGATCAAGTTTTATTTAGTATATTGGCTTTTTCAGTATGAAAATCTAACTCAACCAGCTAACAAATAATATGCAGCTATGTTCTTGTTTGTTGATCATATAGTTATTTTAAGATAACGGGGCAACACACTTTAGATTGGCTTTGGGGTAAAAAAATCTCGTGGCACTACCTGGAGCAACGATGCTACGTTGACCGCGGTTTACACCGCCAGAACTCCCGCGAGGAAAATCAACGGTCAGATGAGAGCCCCATGCGAGATTTACAGGAGGTGGGGTTAGGGTGGGGACCACCTTTTTTTTTTTCTTTCACGCGTTGGTGGCTGCGGGATTCCTCCCTGTACACCAAGCATTATTGGCCCTGGAGGCAGAGTACAAAGTTTGAGGTTTGAACCAAAGCCTCTCACTAATTTACAGCGTGGGCCCCACTTAGCTTCTGTGACGAGGAAGAAAAACCAAAGTCGAGCATCTGCATGTGTGATGCGTAAAATGGTGTAGGATTAGCTGCATAAACTGGGGTCCCTTGAGCACAAATGTGATTCGGTGGAGCCCGCTGCAATTCTATGTATATTATTATTGAGAGGGAGGAAACAAAGAATTTGACTTATTTTGACGGTCCCACACCCGCTCCACAGGTCACCTAATAACCGTCATTACTCATTTACTTCGGAGGAAATAGCGATGAAAATTGAAGATACCAGAAAACAAGTTTAGTGGCGGCGGCGGCGGCTAGAATGTACATAAATAAATAGAAGAAAAAAAACGGTCCCTATATTATTACTCGATGATTTTATCACTATACTTACCGTGACATTGAATATCAATATTGATACCATCGTACTTAGATTTCATGTTTAATTCAGGATGTCTTGCAAACACAGACAGATCCTTAAAATATGGTGTGTACTGTGTAGGATTAGTGTGTCCCGTTTGGCCTGACAAAATAACATTTTTAGTGTGGAGGCTGGAGAACAAAGAAGGACGAATATTTGAATATTTGATGATGGGCGGGAAAAAATAACCGGATTCTGTGGACCCCACACCAAATAAAGAGTTCGTGACGCGAATGATTTTCCAAAAAGAATTTGATGGTTGGAAGCTGGGTTGCACGGACGCGTGACGCTATGAGACGCTGACATTTGTGAATCACCGACGCTGACACTACAAAATTTTCAAAAAACTGGACGCGGACACGTATATACATATTTTATTCATATATTATTTATATATATAATCATGTATTTATACAGCAAAGTCAAGTATTTCGACACTAAAAATTAGAAAATGATATTATATATGTATAAATTTTAAAAGAAAAGAAGATATCGTTTGTTTATACACGCCGAATGTCAAATAATCGACTACTTTAAACACATAAAGACAATCAAAATGCATTCTTAGATCAACACATGTCCAACTAAGGGTATACGATGTCATTTTCAATTACAAAATCCTAATAAAGACCTAATTTATTGATCGAAATGTTTGTATTTTTTCATTTGGTTAATAATAGTAAAAATAAAGGAAAAAGTTTATATGAAAATAAAAAATGCGCGCGACACGCGCTCATTGGTGCGTCCCAAACTAGACGCGCCGGGACGCGCAAATTGGTGCGGCGGACACTGTGTCAGCACATTGTCCCACGCGTCACATCAAAGGTCCGCCGCGAGTTTGACGCTGGGACACTGCTCCAAGAATCCGGAGAGCGTCCGTGCAACCCAGGTTGGAAGGAACCTGGACTTTATTTTGTTTTGTCTTCTTTTTTTCCTCAAAATCTTTTGGTGTTTTGCTGTAGGCTTCCTTGGTCTGGCAGGCTAGTCGCTACAAAGACTTCCTAGTTCCTTTCTTGTGTTAAACGAACAGAGATGTGAATGTCAAAGCTCCGTAAAACAACATTATGAAAAATATATTACAAATAAAAATGCATTATAGGTATATACTTTGATCATAAATCGACAACAAACACAACTATCAACGGAAAATGGGTCATTTGTCCAAAAAAATTTAAAACACAGCTCAAATGGATTAGTAAAAAATTTTATGGGTGAAATGGACACAAAAAAAATAGCAAGGATGAAACCGGATTCATCCCGGCTTAAACTTTAAAAAATAGCGAGGATGAAACCGGATGCATCCCTGTAAATTAAAAATAAGAAAAGTATTTGAAAATGGGCGGATGAAATTGGTTACATCCTCGCCTATTTTTAAATTTTTGTCCATTTAAACAGTATCAAAATCTAACTGTCCTTTTCACCCAGGAAATTTTAATTTTGGTCTTTTTAACCAATTTTGTGAACTATCAACTACGTGGTCTTGACTTGGTGCTTTGAGGTTTAGAATACTTTTTCTTCCATAATAAAAAACCTGGTATTTTTAGGGGCGACCCCAAAAGAATTAGAGCGACACAAAAGGATAAAAAAGGTCACTCAAGCGTAAATCTAAACTACCTCTTATCCCGATTTTTCGAAATGGATAATATGCCCTTTTATAATGGGTAGCAAACATAACAATCGGTAGTATATATATACCTTGTTGGTTACCGATTAATGTGTACATATTTCCTACCAATATGCCCTATTATAATTCGGTGAACCAACACCCAGTCAGAGATCAAAAAATAATCTGTAGCAACTATAGACTCAAAGAGTTACCGAATAATGTGTGGATATTTTGGCTAATCGGTAGCCAAAACCATAATCGTAGTTTTAAATAATAATCGGAAGTAGTATTATCCGATTATGTTTGTGTATTATTGTGAGATAACACACTCCCGATTGTAGCCATAACCATCTGGTTCGTGTTTTGGATGTAGCCATAATCGGAAGATAAATAGATTACACAACCTTCCGATTATAGGTTGCCCCAAAATGAGTTTTTTCTAAAATCCTTCATGTAATGAATTTTCAAATCTACCATAATCGGTAGGTTACATAACCTACCGATTATAGGTTGCCCCAAATGAGTTTTTTCTAAAATCCTTCATGTAATGAATTTTGAAATCTACCATAATCGGTAGGATTGATTACTTATAACCTTCCGATTATAGGTTGCCCCAAAATGAGTTTTTTTCTATAATCCTTCATGTAATGGATTTTGAAATCTATCATAATCGGTAGGATTGATTACTTATAACCTTCCGATTATAGGTTGCCCAAAAATGAGTTTTTGTCGAAATTTCAATTTTTTCGAATTTGTGAACTAGAATAATCGGTAGGTTAAGAAGTTATTTATGAACTTCACATATCTACCGATTGCTAATGACCACAACATTGAGAATACTCATAATCGGTAGATAATACCACTACCTTAGCTACTGATTGTATAAGGATACTATGGTAATCTCCGCAAATTTGGACATCCCATAACCTTGTCTATGAGTTGGGAATAAAAAAGTCGCCCCTAATTCTTTTGGGGTCGCCCCTAAAAATGCCAGGATAAAAAAAGCTAATAAATTAAAAACATGGGGCAGCCCCATACATCTACGAAATGGTGTTTTGAGTTTTAGAATACTTTTTCCACGATTTATAAAGGGTGATATCCGTCCTACTAGGGACTGATACCATTTCATATAAGACAAAAAAAAAAATTAAGCGATCATGTCCGTTGGATCGATGAAATGGTATCAGCCCCTAGTAGGACAGGTATCCCCTTTATAAATCATGACTTTTTCTTCCGTTATTATGAAATTAGCTAAACATAACATGAAGAAGATGATAAGCTTGTAATACTTGGATGGAAAATTATAAAAAAGTTCAGAAATTTAAAAAGGAAAGGGAGTTTGGAAAACTTGGATGGAAATACGAGCCTATTAATGACGAGCTTCGTAGAGGTCATAGAAAGTCGACAAAGGAAAAATGATGTGCTTATAGCTTGATGTTTGGGTTGTTGCTTCTGTTTTTTCCTTTTACACTAGGCTCCTGCTTAGGTTGTTTTTGACCTTGTACTCGACATTTTTTAAAAATTAGGTCAAAGCTCAAAGGTTATATTAAAGTTTTAAACCTCAAACAGGTTTACTACCTACAAGCCCGGGTATCTAGGAAAAGAAAAAATAAAAATTCCTCCACCCCGATGCTGACAAGTTTCGAACTTAGGTCGTTGGTATCATCACCCAATGACTTTACCACGTTACCACAGTGACATCTGCTTGTACTCGGCTCTTTGAAGCCTTGTTTATTAAATTTTTTTCATTTTTTTTCTTTTTGTAAGTCTTTTTTATTTTTTTCTTAATATTTTAACGTTTCTCATCAAAAAAAGATAAAGAAGATGAATTCACTATATATTTGAATAGGTTGTACTCCTAGATCTTTCAGGGAATTGTTGGTAAGATATAAATTCCCTATATTCACTGGTGTTTGTGGGTGAAAACTGTTTCTGCTGATTTTGGTAATTTTAGGTGTGTGGATGAGAAACGAATCTAAACCCTAAACAATGCACTGCACGGGAGTACTTTTGATTCGAGAGATCAATCTGTACAATCCTGGCCTAAACCAAGAAATGGTCGTTCCAGGCTTGCTTCGGTCACAAAGTGAAGGAGAAGGGTTGGTCTTAGGGAGGGAAGAGAAGAAAGTGTTGAGACCATAATAGTTGATTCTGAATATGTGGCTTGTTTTATGACTTGTATCAGAAAGTGGAACTGGAATGAAAGGTATCAGTCCTTTTGGTGATTTCTGGATACTTTGATGTTGCCGACCAAAAACTTGTTTGTGGTGAAAATAGGTGAAGCGTATTTATACAAGTCATATTGAAACGTACCCTGGTCTCGTAGGAAGTGGAAACGATTGAGTGGTGGAAGAATGGAGTAACGTATAACCGCCAGAAACCCATGCTTCCATGATGAAGGAAGTGGATCTGTTTACACCCGTTACTTCTTGCCGCCATTAATTGTCCTACTTCATGACACTTTCCTATAACGGGCGTATTGCACGCCGCATGCCGTAAACCACCGCACCAATACCCCGATGAGTATCCCACGGTTTGTGACATATTTGATGTCTCGAGTGTTTTTCGTGGAAAACATGTAGCATTTTGCTACGTGTGGCAAGTTAAAGTCAAGAGGCTTGCCGTAGGAAAATAGCATGTGATGCTATTAGACTCGCCTTGGCCGGGCCGCCTAAAACTTACCACAAGTCCGTTAGTTCGGTGGCGAACTTCGATGGCTGAGATCGCATCTCATGAGGAAGGGTAGCCGTTGATTATGGCTACCTTGTGTTGGCGCCTGATAATGGCGCAGTGGAATTTTGGTGTACGCCAGTGGCAATGTGGCATGGCTGGCATGGCTTGTGCATGCCAGTGGCACAGTGGTGTAAGTGGTGCTTGGCGTAGCCATGGCCATTAGATTTAAGCAGTTTGTCGTCTAAAACTTTCCACAAGTATGTCGCCCGGTGGCGAACTTGGATGGCCGAGATTGCATCTAATGAGGAGGGGTAGCCGTTGATTATGTCCACATTATGTTGGCACATGTTAATGGCATAACGGATAGCCGCGCGGCGTAGTGGCATGCGCCACGACATGGTGGCATAGCCGCTGCCTGGCGGTGGCGTTGCTGGATTTGGCTCCGTGTCCAAAGTTAGGGCTTGGAGACATACAAGGCTAGGGTTTGGCGTCGTGGCCAAAGTTAGGGCTTGGCGCCGTGGCCAAGACCAGGATTTGGCGTCGTGGCCAAAGTTAGGTCTTGGCGGCGTGGCCAAGGATAGGATTTGGCGTCGTGGCCAAAATTAAGGCTTGGCGGCGTGGCCAAGGCTAGGGATTTGCGGCGTGGCCAAGGCTAGGATTTGGCTCCGTGGCCAAAGTTAGGGCTTGGTGGCATGGCCAAGGCTAGGATTTGGCGCCGTGGACAAAGTTAGGGCTTGGCGACATGGCAAAGGCTAAAGTGGCTCGTGACATGTTGTGGACTATGACCAAAAATTAGGGTTTCGGCTAAAAAGTCTTTGTTTCGATCACGAAATCCTAATTGGAGTCCGTTATGGCATTGGCCACGAATAGAAATTGGATTAGCACGTAGTGGCGTCATTTGTGGAACATTGTCATGTTACTACGGAAAAGTGGCATGTTGGTATGCCGATTAATATGTTGTTGCGGAAGGGCGCGTTTGGCTTGTCGGGTAGTATGGTGGCGCGGCATGGTGCGTTTGGCCTTTAATGTATGGTGGCGAGTTTAGAGCGACTTGATTGGTCAAGAAAAGGGGCCGGACAAACATAAGGCGCGGCCACACCTCTAGTGCTCATGGCGCATTTTAAAGTGACCTGATAGGTCGGTAGTAAGGAGAGGGCCGGCCAAGAATGGGCGTGGCTACACTTCTGGTGTGAGTTGGCGGCTTTAGAGCAACCTGATTGGTCGAGGGAGATGGGGCCGGTTTAGGATGGAGCGTGGCCAATGGCTCTGGTTGGCCTAAGGCATGTCCACGCCTCCCTTTGCTGCTGCTCCTATCCTGCGGCTCATTGTTTTCTGATTCTGGGCAAGATTTTGCACCTGCTAATCCATGGCGGATTAATTACCTAGTTTGTCTAGGCTTAATTTCGACAAGCAAGGTCTGATTTATTGCGCAAGGCGCAAAACCCTAACTTTTGCAAATTAGTCAGGATAACTGATTGAATTCTATGTGTTGACACAGAGTTCTTTTAAGTTAATTGCCAGAGAGCAACATGCTTTCTGATTGAATACCTTATGCAAAGACCTTATCCTTGATACTTGGAAATTCGTGCTACTCTGCTGTGAGTGAACACAAATTGTCATGCCATATCAACATTAAGGGTTCATCCGGGAACATAGCACAAAAAGTATTCAAAAGAACTTATATTAAGTGAATATATGCAAGGCGCCGAAATTTACAGAACATCTGGGATGGTTGCTACATGCGCCAGTCTGGATAAATTTAATGTAAATATATTGAACGGCTCAATAAATATGCCGGTGGAGATGTTAACACTCACGGCTCCGTTTCCTTACAGAGTTACGTCACATCAGATGCAAGGTTTTTACAATTTTAACCCTAAGCTAAAAACCACCATCAACAACTTGCAAATGTGCTGGCACTTTTAGTTTTAGGATCGTAAAGACACATATCAAGTTTTCTGGACCAAAATGGTTCCTCCTTATCAAAGAAAATGGATAATAAACATCAAAGAAAATGGAGTTATTCGCCCGAAAGCGTAAAACTCAATAGTTACATCTAAGATTTGCGAGAGTCGCCTCCAAAGATCATGCATAAACCTTTGTGAGTTATCTCTGTTGGTGGCATTGTCATTACCACTACCACTTACAGAATGAAGATAATTAAATAAAAGGTTTAAATTTGGACCTTTCCAATTTAAAGTTATCTAAAGTACTGGAACTGAAATTTAAACTAGCTAATTTAACTTCCGTAGAGTTTTGATCCTAGTAATTTTGATCAATTTTCCTAGAAAAATAGACACCTCTTTTAAGTTTATTTATCCTCTAGCTCCTTCAGAGGCAAGAGAGGAAACTCGAATCTCTAAGTAACTTAGAGGACTACATACTTAACCATCAAGCTACTTATTCTTTTTGTATCTTATGTCAGGTGTATACCTATATAAAACTTAAATTCATAAACTTGTATACAAATTGTCTTTGGTTATCTTGTTATTTTTAATTAATTTTTTTCATGAATATGCCAAAATTGATTATGAAAAACGAGTCGTACGACGATTACTTGGCTATACCTTTTTTTTAGTCGATAATAAAACGATTTTGTTTGTTTTTGTTATGTTATGAAAAAAATTCACCGTATATAAAAGGCCTTACGAATTAGTTTGCGCAGATCCCTTCTAACCTCGGGATCGGCTCTGAGGAGACCTACCTTGAAACAAGAGGGAAGAGTTCTCCATGTTTTGCAAACTAGTTTACATCTTAAAACTAAATCTGATCGGAAGTGAGACATAATTTTAATTGTGATATCCAGGTGAAGACTCTCCGTTGAATACAAATAAAAGTGGAACCCGAAATAATAGACTATTAATGAGTTTATGGCTTATGCATTTTATCATATTTATAAATATTAAAATAAGCTTAAGAATCTTTCATAAAAAAGAAATTCACCCGATCTAAAACCTCTCTCCTCTCTTTAAAACCTATTCGTCTCGAAATAAGCACTTTTTAGTCATGCATGTCCTGCTCAGATTTGATCTCTATGACCGGATCTAAGCAGAGTATTTTAGTTTATCTCGGTTGTTTCCGTTTCTTAGTAGTTCAAGTTTCTTAAGCTTCACAAGTTAATCTCTGATTTTTATTTTCTTTATCTGCATCTTTCTTGGTGTTCATCAAAAATATGGAGTATGTGGGTGTTTTTGGTTGAGGTGGTGGTGTGTGCAGTCTGATATGCTCATTGTAAATCTTAATCTACCAAGATTCCATGTGATGTTTTTCCTTGGGGGTTATGATTGTACTCAGGTATGGTTCATCACTGATCTTTTTTGGTTAGAAGTATTTTTGATTGAGGTGGTGGTGATGGTGGTTATATCTACTTCAAGTTAAATTTATGATGTTGTCTTTGGGGTTTTGATTCAGGGTAGTATTCATAGTTGACGCGTTGCTGATTTGCTTGTTGTTTCTGAAAAAGCGGGGGTCTAACAACCACACCCAATATTTCGCTTAGCAATTTGTATGGACAAACTCCAATATACTTTTAACAGAATCAACTATACAATCAGACTCAATGTTAATAAAAGTATATCAAAGAGTTATATCTCACTTTCTCGATTCAATACTTACTCAAGCAAATAGAAATCTGTGAGTCTAATTGAATACAAGAGAAATCACTTGAACGGTACCAAAGACCAATGTTCAAGGATCAATCAATTTCAATCAATAACCAAAGGTTGGATTTCCCAATTGATTGACTCAACGCACAACCTGTGATATTTCAATTATATAACCAAATATAATGCGGAAAAGAAATAACACGTATTGACGAAAGTTTTTTTTTAAAGAGAAAACCGCAAATGCAGAGAAACCCAGACCTAGTCCAGTTGAACACACACCGTATTAAGCCGCTACAAACACTAGCCTACTATAAACTAACTTCGGTCCGGACTGTAGTTGAACCCAAATCAATCTCACACTGTCCAAGGTACGCTTACGCTCCCTACGTCTCGATCCCAGCAGGATACTACGCACTTGATTCCCTTAGACCCCCACAACTAAGAGTTGCTACGACCCAAAGTTGAAGACTTTAATAAACAAATCAGTATCACACGTAAAAGTCTACGGTAATAGATAAATTTGTCTCCCACAGAAATACCTACGAGTTTTTTTTTCCATCTTTTAATAAATCAAGGTGAACAAGAACCAATTGATAACCCGGACTTATATTCCCAAAGAACAGCCTAGAATTATCAATCACCTCACAATAATCTTAATTGACTAGCGAAAGAAGATATTGCGGAATCACAAACGATGAGACGAAGGTGTTTGTGACTTCTTTTATATCTTGCCTACCGGAGAAATCAATATCAAGCCAATCTTACGATTGTATTCAAATACGATAGAAACAACAAGATCAGATCACGCAACTACAGAGAAAATAGTTAAATTCTGGCTTCACAATCCCAATGAAGTCTTCAAGTCGTTAACCTACGGTGGTCTCGAGAAGAAACCTAAGGTTAAAGGACTCTAGCTAATACAACTAGTATCACACAGAAGGTGTGGGTATTAGGTTTCCCGATTGCTAGAGTTCTCCTTTATATAGACTTTCAAATCAGGGTTTGCAATCTAAGTTACCTTGGTAACAAAGCATTCAATATTCACCGTTAGATGAAAACTTGATTAGATTCAAGCTAATATCTTTCAACCGTTAGATCGAAATTAGATTGTTACACACAAATGAAATGCACGTTTATTTAGGTTTGTGTAACCGTACCCAAACATGTACACTTAGTTGGTTCAACAGTAGTTAACCAAATGATTAGCTATATGAGCACTTCCATATCAACAATATTCTTCTTTACCACAACTAGTTCAAATGACTCAAATGAACTAGTAAGAGAGTTGTTCAATTGCTTAGATTTTATAAAAGTATATAAGACACAATCGAAGCAAAAACGATTTGATTCACTCGAATCAGTTCATGAACTTTATAGCCACGGTTTGTAATTATGCATTCCTTAGTTTATATAAGTTTAAGTTCACGAATAATCATTTTTTAGAAAATAACCAACCTAAGTAAGCGGAATTAAGTACCCGGAATAAGTTAGTTTTCATTTCAAAAACTCCATCAGATTTTCACAGGACGTGAACTTCCAATGGTGCGCGTACTGGTACGCGGACTTTAGTTCCGGTTTTCCTGAGAAGCAAAGTACGCATACTTTGATTCAAGGAATAAGAACTTACACACATATGTGTTACCACACAATGTTTATATCCTTCCCAGGTTATATATTCTAAACTCTCATTTCAATCATTGAAACATTCTTAGAGGAAGTTATATGATTGTTATTCACATATCAGTTTTCGTCAAAGCCATTTTCAAGTAATTGAAACTTAATATGACTTTCGTCATTAGTAAAGATGAACTTGGCCAAAGCGAAAGCTTACCAACACATATTTCGAGATATAGATACGCAAGATAAACTCGTCTCGAAATAGCAAATGTGTATAATCAAAGTCTATATAGAAATACGACTTTTGTCTCAAGATAGGAGATAGAGTAGATAGACTTTTGAGTGATAGATAAGTTCAAGTCTCCCCATACCTTTTAGTCGACGAAGTTCCACAATTTCCTTGAGTAGTTCTTTGTCTTTGTATGGTGATCTCCATGGAGTCTTGAGGTCAACTACACTTTCTATCCTAGTCCGAGACTTGGTTATAAGTATACTAGAAATCAAGACTTATAGTTTGATCACTAACATTGACAAACATGCTTGAGATAGCAACGCATGCGAGTTCGACCGAGCAGTGCTCTAGCAATCTCCCCCTTTGTCAATTTTAGTGACAAAACTATCAATACATATGGAATAAAAAATAAATAATAAACTTTGTGCTTCTCTTCCACATGTCTGATCTCCTTGGTTCTTCAACATTACACGAAATCTTCGTCACTTCCAAGTACTCCAACCAAAGGTTGTAAGTTTAGTATCATCGTTGTTGAAAATCCGTAGCCATAACAGTGAGAAAACAAGAATTCTCAATCATTGTTAACAGTGTCATAGTATTATTACACAGCATCAAAGTTCAATTGGATCACAACTTCGTATCACTCCCCCTTAGTCAATACTCCATCTCACATGGAAACCACTCCCCCTTACATAATGATTCGAAAACCATATGTATTTGTAGTGTGAACTACACATTAATTCTCCCCCTTTTTGTCAATAAAATTAGCAAAGGTACGAAAACTAGTGGGATCCTAATGAAATTTCCATAGAGACATTTCATGACCAAAAGAAAGCACATATCAAATTTTTAGATGCAATCATATAGCCGAAGCTAAATTCTTTCATCAAGGAGTTTAAAAAGATACAAGATAACTCCTATAATATTCCACAGCCGCACTCCCCACAAAGATTTGGCAATTAAGTACAAGTTCAATTAAGAACTCTCCCCCATAAAATGTCATTCCCGAAAGAACAACAAGAGCAACCTTACTTTCACAAGAAAAGAAGGGTTTCTTTGGACATAAAAAATCACATACGAATACGAATTTGAATCCAAAAATACTCAATTAAATTAACCACAAGAAAACCCATGATTAATTAAATCGAAAATGCTCAACATAAGAGAACTTACAGAGCCGCACAGTATATAGATAAAAAATATGGATCAGGGAAGATCAATACTGTGGAATAGACAAGGATTCGTCCAATTTTCATCACTATTTGCACAATGACATATAATAGACAAAATCCTCGTAAACAAAAGTTTTATCCTTTCTTCCATCAATATTTGCATAATGACACATAATAGGCTTAACACTTTTGTAATATCAAAAGTTCATTCATTCTTTTATCAATACTTGCATATCGACATATGAAAGACTTAACTTTTGAACAAGTATGGTACAGTCATAGGTTCACGGACGTAAACAACATATCCCATACAATTTGCAATATATGAAATCATAAAGATTAAAATTGCAAAAAAAAATATCATCTTCCAAAAAGCATAGAATTTAAATAAATAAATCTAAAAACATTGAACATGAAAATAGTTGGACTTATCTATGTGTACTCACAATAATGGCTATTCCAAACCCTGGTTATTCTTCTTAAAAAAAACACAAAGAAATAAAATTCTCATCAGAAGATTCCTAGGCATCAAGACAAACTCGTAATGCACGTATAAGATGATTTATCATTAGAGGGTAGAATCAATCCTTTTCTCCCGGATTTATACCAAGAATAGCTACCAAAGGCGTATAAAAATATTTTCTTAACAAAGAAGAAGAACATACAAAGTCATTAACAATGATTGTGAACATTCAAGAATCCCATAGCAATGCGTACTACTGCCCATTCTTGAACTTCCTTCTTTGTGATTCACTAACAACATTCTTGTAAAAGCTACAAATGAGCTTAGAAGAGTTGTACTCCACGAATCCAAGTGCCCAAGTCCAAGAGAAGTGGAACAAACGCAACAAAACGGAGCAAAACACTCAAAAACAAGAGACAGGACAAATACCAATCTTAACTTATCCAAATTCAGGAATTCTCATCTCCAATTTGAAGAGAATTCAAATAGGAAAAGAATGCAAAAATAATGAGGTGATTCCGAGTTCGGACGAAGAAGTTACGGTCAAAACAAGTTTACCGAATATCGACATTAAGTATGCATACGGGTTTGCAAACGAATTTTCATGACCTGGGGAAGTATGCAAACGGGTATGCGTACTTCAACCCCTGGATTTTGATTTTAAATGATGTTATGCATACCTGGTAGGTATACTATGAAGTCCAAACATCCCAAACTACTATTTTCAAACCTAAACGTTTAAGAACCTTAAACACAGATCAAGTTAGGTAGGAATGAACAATAAGCAAGGTACATGGATCATTATAAAAACACAAATGTTGCTCAGGTTTATAGACATACCTTTTTAGAAGAATCCAGTTGAATTTTACAGCCTTACCGAACATAACCTGTGTGCCCCAGTTATCGTGCTTCCTTCACCGTATATATAGTAGGGCATTCCTTGGTGAGGATGCACTTACAACACAATCAAGATGTGTTGGGGTGAACAATGTATTGCTCACCATAAGTGACCTTTGTATTATCATGAAAGAGATCGCTTTTAGAACCTTTCACATCCAATTCCATTTTTCCAAAAAAATTGTTAAGTTCCAACATCATGGATACTGCCTTCTCCATAATCATGGAATTTTTCTGAAGATCATTCCTTTTCACACTCAAAGCATCATTGGCTTTCTTTGGTACCCACTTCGAGTGCGTTTAGGAACAACCTTAACCTTCTTCCAATTACTCTTTCTAGAATTCTCGGAAGAGAATTGGATTGACTATTCTTTTGCAAGTTAGTCTTTCTCCAATTGGGAGCATCTGGATCTTGTCTTCGCTTTACGAAGTTATCCTTTTGATAACCATTACGATTGTGAAAAGGATTCGCATGACGCTTATAGGCAAAACTAAGATTATCACAACACCGATTCCTTTGCCTAAAGGTTGGACAATTAAACACATAACGTTAAGGGGATTAGTCTTGACATATGATATTGGTTTCACAACTTCTTGTGATGCCCAAACAAGAACATCATGAAGTTTCTCATTTCATATATGGAAACGATATCTCCTTTCCAGGTGACCTTTATTTCCGCAATAGTGGCAAACATAAGGAATGTTCTTACCTCGATCTGTGTGTGCTGACTTTGAAGGTTGATATACTTTGCTCTTTCGAACTTTAACTTCCGGTGAAGGTATTTCACTTTTGCCATCAGTGGAAACCTTTTGTTGAGAAGAATCACTAGCCTTGACAAATTTTACCTCTTTGCTAATACTTGGAGCATCTATTCCCTTATAGACCAATCCTCCTATATCACGATGATTTTCACTTGCTCCTAGCATAGTGGTTAATTTGCTTGAACTAGTATTGAACTTTTTCAAGTCATATTCCAACACCTTAATTTTATCAAGAGCAACATCTAAATCACCTCAAGGCGTTTTCTCAGTGAGATAAGCACTTTCTTCTCGTCATCAAAACTTGCTTGCCGAGAGTTAATCCTTGCTTCGTTTCTTAAGTTTCTCTTCCAACAAAAAATTACTTTTGAAAAAGATTATCACATTCCAGTGACTTCATACGTAGGTTTCCTCAGAATCCTTGAGGATCGATTCGAAACATAAACACTTGCGTAACATCTTCTCAATTTCTTATTTGTACGACAGAGATTAGTCAGAAAAGGTGTACACGAGAAGTTGTCATCTTTTTCTTTTCCAACGAATTCAAAAAAGCTTAACATACTCCGAGACTTCCTCATCAACATCTCTATCAATATCTGAATCACCTTCATCGGGAAAGTTCATCTAACCTGCTTCTTCAGGTGTGTTTCCCAGGACTTCAACAGGTTCTACATTAAGAGAATGTTTAGATACTGACCTAGATGTGACAGTTTTCTCAGGTGAATCCAAGCTTTGAAAAAATCTGGTAATTTATGAACTGGTACGTTATTAGAGATAGACTCGTCCATAATCAGATCGCTACAAACACAGATTTATTAGGTCTTTAACGTGTTAGCCTGCTCTGATACCAATTGAAAAACTGGGGGTCTAACAACCACACCCAATATTTCGCTTATCAATCTGTATGGACAAACTCCAATATACTTTTAAGAAAATCAACTAGACAGTCATACTTAATCTTAATAAAAGTATATCAAAGAGTTATATCTCACTTTCTCGATTCAATACTTACTCAAGCAAATAGAAATCTGCATGCGAGTCTAATTGAATACAAGAGAAATAACTTGAACAGTACCAAAGACCAATGTTCAAGGATCAATCAATTTCAATCAATAACCAAAGGTTGGATTTCCCAATTGATCGATTCAACGCACAACCTGTGATATTTCAATTATATAACCAAATATAATGTGGAAAAGAAATAACACAAACACAAGAAGTTTTGTTAATGAGGAAACCGCAAATGTAGAAAAACCCCAGGTCTTAGTCCAGATTGAACACACAATGTATTAAGCCTCTACATACACTAGCCTACTACAAACTAACTTCGGTCTGGACTGTAAAGACCCTCAAGCTCGTCAACGCTATTAGACTAGTCAAGGGACGATTTAACTGTTAATAACTCGATTAGTTTAACACGAATGTTAATTAATAGGAACTAATCTAACAACGATCTAGATACGAAACTAGTACCGTTGAATAGGTCTCGAAATTACGCAGAATGGACTACTCGAACGTGTCATTCGGATATCAGACGAAGAAAATTTCATCAGATAAGTATGAAGGGCAAATTAGTAATTCTCTTTAGACCGACCTGGCTGCCCTTATCTTTTGGTCGGGTGCCTTTAACAATCCTGGTCGGCCTTATCTCTCTACCTGTATCGAGAAGAAAACTCTCATTTATCTTTTCTTCATTCTTCTTTCTTCTTATTTCTTCTTCTCTCATCTTCTTCTCTCATCTTCTTCTTCTTCTTCTTCTTCTTCTTCTTCTTCTTCTTCTTCTTCTGTTCTTCGCCTCTGGCGATTCTGCGAGATTTCTGAGGCTGTGATATTGGAGATTAACTTAGGGGAATCAATATGAATTGATTGGCGGTGGTGTTGTTGATGTTTATCGAGTTCGGGAAAAGAAGGAGATGATATTGTTAATCAGGAATTAGAATATATAGATTCGATTGATGTTCTGAAGGTCTAGAAGATGATATATAGAGATATTGTTAGATGAGGAAACATGGGTAGACGTTTAATTGAAGTATTGAAGTTGATTCAGTAATGAATTGAAGAATCGGAGTTAGGGTCTCTCAGAATTTGAATTAGGGTTTCATAGAAATAACTTAGAGAAGTTGTAGAAGATGAAATTGATGGTTAGGGGATTGAATTAACGATGGGTTTGTTCATTATTGAAGCATAGTCGGATGTATTGAGATTCTTAAATCAGAAATTAGGGTTCTAATTAGATTTGAATTTAGATTTCATGGATTGAACTGCAGTTGGAGAAGAAGAGGTTGAAGTCAACTGTCTGAGGTAATTTCTTCGTCCTGAATCGAGTTGGATTGAATTTCATTTATTTTGAGTTATCGAACTTGGATAATTGATGTATGTAGTTTTAATTGAAGTTTTGTATGGATTGTAACTCTTGTGGATGGTTGATAGTGGTATTGAGAACTGGGAAGTAATTATGTTGTTTGAATTGAAGTTGAATGTGCTAGAAATTGGAGATGTTATGTCTTAGAAATGGTTATGGAATGGAACTACATTCTGGTGGATGTAATGTTTGAACTGGTGGTGTTGGAGATGGTTGTAAGTGTGAAGGTTTAGAGTTTCGGTCACAACTTAGAGCTGTTGGTGGTTTAGAATTAGTATTTTGTGACCAGAGAATGATGAAGCTGGGTGTTGTTGAGTATAGAAGATAGGGTTGTGGTTGTTTAGGAATTACTTATAATTTAGAGTTGTGTTAAGTTACAGGGAGGAGAGTTGTATTACATAGAACTGTTGGAGTTGGTAATGAAGAATTGGAGATAATATTTAGGTTAAGGGTAAATGATAAAGGTGGTGAGTTAATTAGGAAAGTACGGGACTCTGGACTGAGATTTGATTATGGATGAGTTAAAGATGGGTTAAATTGAAATGGCAGTGTTGTTAGAATGGAGTTGAGTAAATGTGTGGAGTTGAATCTCTCTTGTAGAAGCTTAGAGCTGCAAGTGCAGGTAAGCTGTAATTGTATTTGTAAATGATTCTGAAGTTTGTTTAATAATGTTTGAGCTGAAGTTGTTTGTAATGTTGTTATAGCAGTGGCCTTAGTGCAAGCCTGCAACTGCAGATTAAGGTAAACGGAATTTGCTATTATAAATCAATTTAGAGTTGTTATAAATTGGAAAGAATGAATTAATGCAATGCGTAGTTTGAGTTGAACTTAAGTTAGGGTAGCAACTGTGTGAGACCTTTGGCCTGTCTGACTGAATTTATGCATTCTGACTCGGTTTTGTTGTTGTCTGACTCAATCTGTTTGGCTGAGTTATTTCTTTTAACCTAAATCAGTCTGGTGGACTGAGTTGACTCACCGATTTTCCCTGAGTTAACCTGAGTTGGACCCTTGACCCGATTTGACTCAATTGATATTTTGACCAGGACCTTGACCTTGACCAGTGGACTTGACTTGGAATATATGTTGACCGTCAGTTGACTCTGTTGACTGTCTATGACCGTTAGTTGACCTGGGTGGTCAGTCCTTGTGTTAATGGCCTGGTTTGATGGATTAGGGCCTAGAACCGTTAGTTAAACTTGTATGAGCCATGTGTGAGCCTTTTGGCTAAATTCTTAGAGTACTTGTGTGATTAATAGTTAGACTATATTAACAACGATCGATTCAATGGATGAGCCGGTGGATCGTGGATCTCGAGGTAGGCGTGGCTTGTCATCAAAAGAGGTGGGAATTTACATTTTAACTCTTTTGTGATTATTGTTGTTTTATTTTACAGAAGTTTATGTTTAATAAATTCATGCATTGTCTGATTGTATATTCCATGCATGGTTTTATTTTAAATTCCGAAAGTACTGTTGATTCTTTTAATCTTTCCATGGTTTGGAAAGGAACTGTAATGCTTTGCTTGTCTCTATGAATTGTTTTGGAAATAAGAATTTCCATTTGAATGCTTGGAAAACAAGATTTTCCATCTGTGGTATATATGATACTGCTCCTTCATTTATATCTACATGAATTCGAGCTTTTATGCCTAATAGGTGTGTAAGGAATTGGTCGACACTAATATAAACTAATAGGTGTGTAAGGAATTGGTCGACACTCAATATAAACATTGTTTGAAGAAGGAGTCAGTTCCATATACATAATTGTTTAAATCTGTGAATTGATTGCCTTTTAATGTTTAGGAAAAACATGTAATGTTTTCTAGATCATTTAAGTGACTACTTGAAAGTTAAATGGTATTCCTACTAGGCACCCCTTTTAGGGATGATGTGCTCACCCATTTCCACTTTCGGGAGACGGATCGAGTTCTTCAAGGGTTGTGTTCGTTAGTTTGTTAACTTCTGTTATGTTTATTACTCCCTCCGTTCCACTTTAGATGACATTCTAGGAGTTTTCACGTAGATTAAGAAATTGAGAGAGATATGAAGATTTTCCAACTATACCCGTAAGAAAATTCTTCAAACATTAATTGTTATTAGTGCATTTTAAAATAAACTTATAGTTCCAAGACAAAGTGTTAGGGTATTATTGGTAGTTTTGTGGGAATATATGAAAACTTTCAAGTATTGTGGAACAAGAAAATAACCCTAAAACATCATCTAAAATGGAACGGAGGGAGTATGTTGTATATTCTATTTGTAAACCAAATCACTAATGTATATGTATCATATGAAAGAAGTTCTTGTATATCTATTTCTGAGCGGGTTTAGACTTGGGTTAAGCTTCGTTTAGAACTTGTAAATTATTATTACTTAAATAGATGAATTAGATCTTTAGTGCCTCATTATATAGTTAACCTTTTGGATTAGTCAGCTGCTAGCTTTGGGGGCGCTACATGGACTGTAGTTGAACCCCAATCAATCTCACACTGATCCAAGGTACAATTGCGCTCCTTATGTCTCTGGTCCCAGCAGGATACTACGCACTTGATTCCCTTAGCTGATCTCACCCACAACTAAGAGTTGCTACGACCCAAAGTCGAAGACTTTAATAAACAAATACAGTATCACCTGAGAAAATTCTACGGTAATAGATAAATCATGTCTCCCATAGAAATACCTACGAGTTTTTGTTAAATCTTTTGATAAATCAAGGTGAACAGAACCAATTGATAACCCTACTTATATTCCCGAAGAAAAAATGACCTAGAATTATCAATCACCTCACAATAATCTTAATCGACTAGCGAAAGAAGATATTGCGGAATCACAAACGATGAGACGAAGGTGTTGTGACTTCTTTTATATCTTGCCTATCGGAGAAATCAATCAAAAGCCAATCTTACAATTGTACTCAAATACGATAGAAACAGCAAGATCAGATCACGCAACTAAAGAGAAAATAGTTGGGTCTGGCTTCACAATCCCAATGAAGTCTTCAAGTCGTTAACCTACAGGGTCTCGAGAAGAAACCTAAGGTTAAAGGAGAATCGACTCTAGCTAATACAACTAGTATCACACATAAGGTGTGGGGATTAAGGTTCCCAGTTGCTAGAGTTCTCCTTTATATAGACTTTCAAATCAGGGTTTACAATCTAAGTTACCATGGTAACAAAGCATTCAATATTCACCGTTAGATGAAAACCTGATTAGATTCAAGCTAATATCTTTCAACCGTTAGATAAAACTTAACTTGTTACACACAAATGAAATGCACATTTATTTAGGTTTGTGTAACCGTACCCAAACATGTACACTTAGTTGGTTCAACAATAATTAACCAAATGGTTATCCATATGAGCACTTCCATATCAACCATATTCTTCTTTACCACAACTAGTTCAAATGACTCAAATGAACTAGTTAGAGAGTTGTTCAATTGCTTAGATCTGATAAAAGTATACAAGACACAATCGAAGCAAAAAATGATTTGGTTCACTCAAATCAATTCATGAACTTTATATCCACGGTTTGCAATTATGCATTCCTTAGTTTATATAAGTTTAAGTTCACGAATAATCGTTTTCTAGAAAATAACCAACCTAAGTACGCGGACTTAAGTACCCGGAATAAGTTTGTTTCTTGTTCACAAACTCCAGCAAATTTTCACGGGACGTGAACTTCCGATGGTGCACGTGCTGGTACGCGGACTTTAGTTTCGGTTTTCCTGAGCAGCAAAGTACGCATATTTTGGTTCAAGAAATAAGGACTTACACACATATGTGTTACCACACAATGTTTATATCCTTCCAAGGTTATATATTCTAAACTCTCATTTCAATCATTGAAACATTCTTAGAGGATGTTATATGATTGTTATTCACAAACCATTTTTCGTCAAAGCCATTTTCAAGTAATTGAAACTTAATATGACTTTCGTCATTAGTAAAGATGAACTTGGCCAAAGCGAAAGCTTACCAACACATATTTCGAGAAATAGATACGCGAGATAAACTCGGCTCGAAATAGCAAATGTGTAAAATCAAAGTCTATATGGCAATACGACTTTTGTCTCAAGATATGAGATAGAGTAGATAGATTTTTGAGTGATAGATAAGTTCAAGTCTCCACATACCTTTTAGTAGATGAAGTTCCACAAGTTCCTTGAGTAGTTATTCGTCTTTGTATGATGATCGCCATGGAGTCTTGAGCTCAACTACACTTTTTATCCTACTCCGAGACTTAGCTATAAGTAGACTATAAATCAAGACTTATAGTTTTGATCACTAACATTGACAAACATGCTTGAGATAGCAATGCATGCGAGTTCGACCGAGCAGTGCTCTAACAGTTTCCAATACATTTTTTTATACTTATTTTTTGATTATTATCATTTCGAAATCACCACTGATTTCATCATTCAAAGATTCCTGTTTATGTTGATGAATAAAGTGGTGGCGGAGATTTCGTGTTGTAGCTGGTTGTAAAGTTGGAAGTTTATGGTGGTGGATTTGGAGGAATGGATCCGACATCAGTGGAGTTAAGGTGCGATTGGGGTTGGAATTAGGGATAGGTTTTTGTGAAGATTCTTTCTACGAGCTATTTTTGGGCTCTAGTGTTCAATTATTATTTTTTTGGCTTTTTAACTCTTTACCGAGCTATGGAGTTTTCTAAAAGTGTTGGGGTGTATGTGCGCTTTCACATCCGTGTGTGAGAATGTGAGTTGCATTCAATCAACTTTGTAATGTTTACTTTATGTTGTCCTGGGTTTCTTACACTCTAAAGTCTAAAGTAAGAAGCATTTCACCGGTGATTTGGACTTTGTACATACTCATTAATTAATTGTTTCTTCACTAAATTGACAATTAAATGAACGATAGTACATTCTAAATACTTGTATATCAAGTTAACACCACCGAACCTAATGTTATATTTTCGATAAAGATATCCAGAACAAGAGGCTTGAACAATATCGGATTATCGTTGAAAACACATTTCATAAGAAGGCTTAGATAAAAGAATTATAATGGCCACACCACATACATAAACATATTTCCAATTACATTGCTTGATATGGGAATAACAAAGAACATAAAATGGTCATAATAATCACGATAATGTTAAATGAACAGAAGAACCATCGTTATGGAAAAATGAAAATGCACGCGTTAGAGGTCCTCATGGTTCAAGACATATTATTTCTTGTTGTAAATATATATTTGGTGGATTTACACCACACTTACACCACCACCTTTTCATCTCCCTTTTCACCACTTCACATCCTTCACTACTTGGTAATCCCCATAATTAGTGTTGTCTAATGGCTTGTGAAATTACGAGGGTACCCAAATACACCACGCTTTTTTGTTTCAAACTATAAGTCACATTAAAATGGTAGCTCACTAGTTAGCTTTACCATACTCTATCCATGATAACAAGAACAGCTGAGACCAACTGCGTCTTAAACTCTTTATTGCCACTAAAGCTGGACATATTAACAGTTACTACTCATCTTAGGTGACGAGCAAGAAAATCACTTACCAAAAATAAATAAACAAGCAAGAAAATCCACAAGAAAATCACTTAAAAATAGTCGACGGCAAGTCAAATTGGGAAAATGGCCGGCGAGTCAAAATTAGCAGAATTGCGGTTCAAACAACAAAAACAAGAAACACTTTTTTTTTTGTTGATTAAACGTGTTCTTCAACCATAAACAGAACCAAAGGGGAAAAGAGGTCGAATAGATGATGTCGGCATTGCTAATGGTGACAATCATTTTGACTTTAATTCTTTAAAAGAATCATCACACCGAGCAACTGAACGTCACAATACTGGATATTCTCTTCACACAAAATATCGCTATGCCATTCTGCATTCCTGTTTCTTTTTCTAAATTCACAATCAACCATCAATTTACTCATCTTAGTCTCCAATTCAGAATCACCTCCCTCTAATTCCCTGAATCTTTTCAAGCTAACTTCAGAAATTTCTGCCAAATGTTGAAAAAACACATCATATTTCTTGATGATGAACTCGATATCAACATTGTTATGATTCTCATCATGTTCAAGAAATTTCTTCAAAACTTTTGGAAAACCTTGATTTGTCAATTGGAATATGAGACATCTATTACTCTCCATCATACTAAGAACTGAAAGTACACCATGTAAATAGAAGGTAGAAATTCCAACATATCGATAGATAATCATATCCTTCAACTTAGCCTTATTTTTCCTTGATTTAAATTATGTTTATTAAACTTTGATGAAATTGATAAAATAAGATGAAATAGTGGTTTCAACTTCAAACTTGATCGAATCATCAAGGACTGTTCTAATTGTACACTTTCTAGTTGTTGGTAATGGTGGGGAAGATGATGATGATGATGATGATGTCTGTAAAAGTGATTGATAAATATGGGTTTGCCATTGTGAATTTCTGAGAGTAAAGCAAGATATGGAGAGATGAGAAATCAAGAATGAAAATAAAAGGAAATTGAAATTTTGATTTACTTTTCTCTATTGCAGAGATATAGAGTGTACGGATTTTTGTTTTGGAGAGAAGGCGGTTGATCAAGTGGGACCACTATGGGAGAGGTTTTACAGATAAGCAATTAATTTTGATATCACGTGAAATTTAGGGTTTTACCTTTTTTTTTTTTTTTTTTTTTTTACAATTAAAGAACCTGCTGGTCCTGTGTAAGTTGTGGAAAACTGGTGAATCAACGGATAGGATTGACTAGTAGTTGTTTTAAACGGTTAGATTTTTTTATTTTTTTTATTTTTTTGCATTGTTGAAGTAAGATTGTACAATCACTTGCTTAAAATTCAAAATTCTACCTAGCGTAATTTCATGTGTATTTCTTGTTTCTCACATTAACATGGTAGCTCAATAGTTAGCTTTACCATACTTTATCCATGATAACAAGAACTGCTGAGACCAATTACGTCTTAAACTATGTATTGCCACACCAGCTGGACATATTAACAGGTATTACTCATCTTAGGTGACGAGCAAGAAAATCACTTACCATAAATAAATAGACAAGCAAGAAAATCTACAAGAAAATCACTTAACAATAATCTACGGCGAGTCAAATCAGTAAAATGGCCGGCGAGTCAAAATCAGCAGAATTAAGGTTCAAACAACAAAAACAAGAAACACGTTTTTTGATTAAACGTGTTCTTCAACCCTAAACAGAACCAGAGGGGAAAATAGGTCAAAGAGATGATGTCGGCGTTGCTAATGGTGACAATCATTTTGACTTTAATTCTTTAAAGAATCATCACACCGAGCAGCGGAACGACACAATACTAAATATTCTTTTTACACAAAATATTGCTATGCATTCTCCGTTCCTGTTTATTTTTCTAACTTCACAATCAACCATCAATTTACTCATCTTAGTTTCCAATTCAGAATCACCTCCTGTAGGATCATAATATCACAACATACAAGGCTCGCGGGATCAATAAACGACGGTGTCGCGAAGGAGTCGCAGGAGCTAAAATAAACGACGCAATGAATAACGACAAGCAAAACATAAAGAAGACGTGAAACCTGGCGAGGGGTAAGAAGTGTCGCGAAAACGAATGTTTGTGCATCTGCGACACTTTGTGGGACATTCCCGAAAATAAAGGATAGCTTAGCTGTCTTCCACTATGTATTACCCTATATAAAGGGCTGAGTGAATCTGTGGTGGAGAGATCTTTTTGGAATTGTTAAGCAAGTCAATAGGAGAGAGAAAGTTTAAGAGTGTTTTAATTTCTAAGTGTAATTCTATTTTCCTGTGTAAACATTTCATGGACTCAATCAATAAATATTCTGATCTTACATCTTTCAATGGATTAATTAAGCAAAATTGAGTAGGGGGGTGTAGTGTGGGATTTCTGCTACTACATATGCGCTAGAAAACGAGGAGCGAGCGAGAGATTGACGTAGAAATTGGAAAGAATTCGGATTAACAGAGAAAAGGCTTGGAGAAGATACTCAAGAATTCATTGGAAAAGAAAAATGGCTAGAAGAAGAAATGTGCAAGGGCAACCAACGATTGTAAGAAGAAGTGGGAGACTTGCTGGAGAAAGGAGGAATGAAACAGGGAGAATCGTCAAGGATGAATATGAGAAACGATGGAGAAGATCAAAACCAGCCACCGATCTCCCCGGTAGCAAACGCGGCTGTGGATTATGATAGAGTAAGTGTACATACTTGGAGGTCTCGATTACGAAGACGAGAGGGAAGAGGAGAGCGCAGCTGGTGAACAATGGACAAGGAGAGCAAGGAATGAATGGAGAAATGAATCCGGGAAACGAAGAAATCACGGCATTAGAAAGATTGAGACAAACAATACACGAAGAGAGACGGCTAGAGGCGGAGGAACGAGCAAACTTGACAAAAGACAGAATCATGAATTGAGGATGGAAAATATGAGGTTGCAAAATAGGAGATCTAGAAGTAGCGTGAGATCAAGTTCAAGATCGAATAGGGGAGAAAGAAGGAGAGTTTTACCAACGAGAAATGTACCGAGGAAGAAACACAAAATCCGAGTACGAGAGCATGGCGAGAGAAGAGGAAATAGAAGATCGTTATGTTCCTCGGCCAAAAATCTTCAAAATGAGCGGAATAGGGAAAATCAAGGAAACATGCAACTCCAAGGGCCGAATGACCAATTTCTTGAAGGGAGAATAATCTTGCACGGGAGAGAAGAATTGAGAAGAAACCGAGAGATCGAGGATGACATTGAGAGACACTACATTGAACAAGCGCGGCTAGCTCGCGAGAGAGAAAGGATAAGAGCAGAAATGGAAAATCAAGAGATGGAAGAGGCAATCCGTGAAATAACCATGACAACCAGCGAAAAAGAAGGGAACAAAATCGTACCAATAGAAATATTAATGAAGAATATGAGAGGGTGCGGATGAGAGCTGAGAGACAGCCAAGAAGAGAGAACAACCGATATAATGGCGTGCGAATGACGAAAGAAACGAAGAAGAGCGTCGCGAGGAAAGAAGAGGAGAAAATAACGAGCGGGAAAGGTCAAAATAGGCACGAGCGAAGAAGGAGAGAGAAGCGAGTTAAAAAGACCAAAGAGAATCAAACTCACGAGGCAAATGAACAAATCTTAAGAGAACGGCTGAAATGAGAGGATTACTTGAATAGTAGAAGGGAAGGAGGAAGGAGACAATTAGACGAAGCCATCGCGAGAAGCCGCGAAGAATCCCTTCACGCTAGAAGTACGAGATGGGAGGAATACCTCCTAAGTGCAATTTACTGCGTTAACCAACATCTTTGATGGAACAACACATGCGGTACAACATATCAAGGCTTATATGAGATGTATGTTACGAGTGGGAGAATCATGATGCTATACTATGCAAATATTTCGCATCAAGCCTAATAGGAGAAGCACTAAAATGGTTTGAAGGTCTGCCAAGGAACACAATCACATCATTTAACCATTTACAAGCCACATTCACGGGAGCATACATAAATATGACTCTTCGCGACCGGGTATTGAAGATGTATTCGGGTTGAAACAAAGGGTTGGCGAGAGCTTAAGGCAGTTGACAATAAGATGGAGGACCATGTGTAGCGAAATGGCAGGACGGGTTGAGGAAAGATATCTCATCCTCTCATTTGTGAATGCTCTCATTTGACATGCATTCTTCACAAGAAATACATCTTGGCAGATCCTAATTCAGAGGAAAAATGAATCAAGAGGAAGTACTTCTTTGCAAAATATTTGCGACATTCAACAAAAGGTCATGAATGGCTTAACAAAACAACAAGAGATAATGAATGATTAAATGAATGAATCGGCGAATATCTCAAGAAGAAAAATAGCAAATGATGAAGAATGATTGTATAAAAGAATGAATGAATGGGACGAACCTTTATGGCGTACACCCTAGTTCGCGAATAACATTTCGTAAGAGGCAAATGTAAGACCTAAAGTGCGTCATATAAGGGGTATCTCTCGACATGGCTCGGGGGAAGGTTACACCGCTCCCGAAGCCTCCGAGTCATGAAAATTTGGGGCCCATGAAAGCCTATCCTGGAGAGGTACCTTGGATTCCCAACTATATATATAAGGTTATACCCTGGTTGGGCGACCGAGGGTCTCTTTCAAGGAGTCGGTGTATGCTCAAGGCGCGAGGTACACGGTTGAGCGAGTGCCGGGATGGATGAACCTACCCTGGCCATTCTTGGCAAGTCTTGGCATATGTTGCACTCGCCGAAGAAAACTCCACTTAGGGTGCAGTCTCGTAACCATAAACCATATAGGTATAAGGGATAAGAGGCTGCGAAAACAACAGTTGTTGTTAAGACCGGATGGGAGGAGCTAGTCTTGTATGGCCGATGTTTCGCCTCCTTGAAGGGGCAACCGGGAGATGATAAGGGCGACGCTCTCCATTAGGGGGGGTGTCAAAACAGACGCAAATGTCATAAGGCTATGTTTTCGCAAGAGAATTTAGGCTCGTCATATTTGTGCAATGATCCTGCAGAGGCAATAATACTAACGCGAGGGTAAGGCGAGATCAATGGGTCTTTACACGAAAGTGTACGGACGTCCTGCGATTTCGTCGCACGACGACAATGTCATGGGGCTTTATATTCGCAAGGATATATAGGCCTGTCATATTGTCGCAACTAAAACATCTGAGAGGCAAAAATACTTGGAAAATGATAAGGCAAGATCAATGGGTCTTTACATGCAAGTGTAAAGACGTCCTGCGATTTTGTCGCAATAAAAAAGTGGCGGGGAAGACCTCTAATTAGGGAGGTCTAACTTGGAAGACCACACAAAAATGATAAGGTAAGGTCAATGGACCATTGCATGAAAATGTAAAGGCGGCCTGCGACCTTGTCGCAGTAAGAAGAATTAAAATCAAATCCCTGATTGGGATGGTTTTACTTAATAAAAAAAAAAAAAAAAAAAAAAAAAGAAAATCAATGAGCGAACATGCTCGCAAGGTTGTTTTAACTAAGAAAGGAAGAAAGAAATATGGGAATTACTCAATCAAAGAGTTAAATCATTCACACAAAAAGGAATTCACGGCAAATTACAAAGAGAATTTAACTCTCTACATCGAGATTATCAAATACGAGAGGATGGTTGAGACTTTTCGCGCCTTTATCGGCTTCGCCTCCTTCGAGTTGGTGGATTTTCATCAGAAATGTTTTCATCACCTTCCTTCTCGCCAGTTACTGGATTTTCATCAGGAGTCTTTCTATTTGGATCTTCATCGACAACTTCCTTATTAGGGAGATCTTCGCTGCTTTCATATTCATAATCACTATCTGGAGAATTAGGAACTTCATCATCACTTACTTCCAAAGGATCGACGTGAATAGGATCAAGAGACTTCGACAGCAAAATATTATTCACAAGAACTTCCGCTTTAAGAGGGAATTGGCGAAGCAGTGCCTTTTGACGATTCTTACTATCAATGTCCTTACAATAAGACATATAATCAAACCTTCGCTCTGCACGGTCGCGAGAACGAGCAAGAGACGCGGCGAGTAGTCCGTTTTCCTTGCGAATTTTAGAATAATCAGACCTGAGGGTGGAGATAGTGGAGCGAAGCTTTCTCTCAGAGTCTGCATAACAAATACACAAGATCAGAGAAAATTCTTATCGAACATTATTGGCATTTTTAGGGTAATAAAGCATTCATGGAATAAATACATAAATTAAGATAGTCAAATAATTTGACTACCTTCCTTTGAGAAGTAAGATGTTGAATTAAAAGGCGAAGTTATTCCCCAAACGGTCCATGACATCATCAAATGAATCTCCAACTAAGCCTTTCAATCGAGATCGCAAATTCTTTTCATTGGAAACAAGTATGGAATTTTCGATTGCCGAGTAGAGTTGGATTTTTCTAATTTGGCACATTGTTCTTGGAATTGCTTCGCTTTTACACTCAAAGTTATTCTACCTTGAATAAGTTTATCTCTCTCGTGATAATTTCTTCAAGTTGGTTTTTCAAAGTATGTTTAGCTTGTTCGTGTTCTTCACATAACTTTTGACAAGCATTATCTTTGCTACAGTAGCTCGCCATCTTATTCAACGAGAACGTTTCTCTTGAGAAAGAGTTCGATTCTCATCGATAAAGTTTCCAACTCCAAATTAGTTTTAGTCAAAGAATAAGAGAGGCGAGATAAGTCATTACTTAATGAGACTTGCTTTTGCGATAAATCAAAATTCTCTTTAGACAAGTTATTTATTTGATCAATTTGCATAGGTATGAAGATTATCTAAGAGATTATACTTGCTCCATCCAAGCATCTCTTTCAACTCGAACTTCTTCAACGATAGACTCCGTCTCGATATATCTCCATTATTCGTTTTACGGTTTAATACTTTGAGGACGAGCAAGGGTTTGAGTTGCAAAAAAAAAAAAAAAAAAAAAAAGAAGGGGGTGGCGAGTATACCTTTTAATTCTTCATTCTTCTTGCGAAGATTATCACGATCTAGTGAGATACCGAGAAATTTTGATTTTCAAGGTGGAGATTATTGCACTTCACAGCCATAACTTGGAGATCATCCTTGACTTATTAATCTCTTGAACTAAAGATGCTTGCGAGATCCTCTCGGGACCAAGATGCTTACTTAAAATCTCGCGAGACATTAGATTTGGCGAGGATCGGTAGAAGTCTTTTTGGCATCATTCACGAGATCGAAAAGGACCTTAAAGGCCACATCTATCCCCTCCAAATTTTCCTTGATTAGAGGAATTTGTTCAAACAAAGAAGACGAGTCGTCCTTTGTCAAAGGAACCTCATGAGAAGAGGAGGTTTCGGGGAGAGAAGTGATTGGAGAAATAGCGGGGGACATTGATAGCGGGAGGAAGTATAAGATCGTTTGTAGTAGGACGAGTTATAAGGAACTTGGTCTATGAGGAGTTGAGGTATAGAAATATTATCGTTGGTAATATTACCGTGGGAAAAGGGCACAAAATTATCTTGCGAAGATTTCGCGGCAGAGACGAAGGTGTGAATGAAGGAAATGGAACGTCGGGGTAACGGGTTTGGAGTAGCGAAGCCTTTTGGGAGTATGACCAGTAGTTTTATCATCCTGCGAATGACAAATTAAATAAGAAACAGAGGCAACAACGTATTGTTAATAAAAACAAATGTTTCTTGAATACCTTGTCACTCGCAGGATTGTCTTTTCAGTAGCCATAGATTTTGCTCGCGAAGTGGGCTTTGGTTGTGTGAGGGATTCCTGTTGCGAAGTAGATTTCGATGGCGAGCCCAAAGAAAGAAGAGGGTCCTTCACGATAAATTTAGTTAAGGGTTGGTTCTTGCTAAACAACAATGGCGAAAGAGAACTACAAAGTTAATCATACCAGTGTGATTTCAACAAGGAAAGCTAATCTCAAATTTGATCAACCACAAAATCAGCCAGATATGGCAAAATTAACAAACCTGGACGCCATGAGAGTAACAACTGGTAGGGAATAGCTAAAGTGGTGAAGAAGACGGTAAGAGACAACAATAGGCAAACACTTGCAGAACGATGAAGAAGAAGAACACTTGCAGACGATGAAGAAGATGAAAAGGAAAAAGAAAATTTTTCACAGGGAATGCTCCTATAAATAGATGAGAAAAATGTTATGACCGGATAGCATTAAATGCACCGGTAAAAGAGGTAAATATAGACACGTGTAAACGGTTACTGCTAAATCCAAGGAAACCTGACGGAAAGAACTTTAGTAGAATCCAAATATACAACGTATTTCCTAATAGGCGAGGAGAAATTGCGAAATTGATTATTTTCTGTAATTCATGAGGCAAGAAATGACACTTCGTATATATATTACAAAGAAGCTTCGGAACATCGCAAAAGAATAGAGGCAAGTACGTACTTTTCAAGACCAATATTCTTCCGCTCGTTCCTTCATCAACAAAGATCAAAGATTACTGCTACAACAGATTTTTCCTTAAAGATCGCTCTACAAGCAATATTCAAGGAAAAAGAGGCAAGATGTAGGATCATAATATCGCAACATACAAGGCTCGCGGGATCAATAAACGACGTGTCGCGAAGGAGTCGCAGGAGCTAAAATAAACGACGCAATGAATAACGACAAGCAAAACATAAAGAAGACGTGAAACTGGCGAGGGTAAGAAGTGTCGCGAAAACGAATGTTTGTGCATCTGCGACACTTCGTGGGACATTCCCGAAAATAAAGGATAGCTTAGCTGTCTTCCACTATGTATTACCCTATATAAAGGGCTGAGTGAATCTGTGGTGGAGAGATCTTTTTGGAATTGTTAAGCAAGTCAATAGGAGAGAGAAAGTTTAAGAGTGTTTTAATTTCTAAGTGTAATTCTATTTTCCTGTGTAAACATTTCATGGACTCAATCAATAAATATTCCTGATCTTACATCTTTCAATGGATTAATTAAGCAAAATTGAGTAAGGGGTGTAGTGTGGGATTTCCTGCTACTACACCTCCATCTAATTCCCTGAATCTTTTCAAGCTAACTCCAAAAATTTCTGCCAAATGCTGAATAACCACATCATATTTCTTGATGATGAACTCGATATCAAAATTGTTATGATCTCATCATGTTCAAGAAATTTCTTCAAAAAAATTGGAAAACCTTGATTTGTCAATTGGACTATGAGACATTTATCACTCCCCATCATACTAAGAACTGAAAGTACACCATGTGAATAGAAGGTAGAAATCCCAACATATCGATGGATAATTATATCCTTCAACTTAGCCTTATTTTTCTTTGATTTAAACTGTGGTACTTCAACTTTGATGGAAATGATAAAATATGATAGAATGTTTAAATTAGATGAAATACTGGTTTCAACATCAAACTTGATCGAATCATCAAGGACTGCTCTAAGTGTACACTTTCTAGTTGTTGGTAATGGTGGGGAAGATGATGATGATGATGATGAAAAGTCTGTAAAAGTGATTGATGAATATGGGTTTGCCATTGTGAATTTCTGAGAGTAAAGCAATATATGGAGAGGTGAGAAATCAAGAATGAAAATAAAAGGAATAGAAATTCTGATTTACTTTTCTTTGTTGCAGAGATATAAAGTATACGAATTTTGGTTTTGGAGAGAAGGAGGTTGAGGAAGTGGGATTACTATGGGCGAGTTTTTACAGATAAGCGATTAATTTTAATATCACATGATATTTACGGTTTTACCTTTCTTTTTTTTTCTTTTTTTTTTCTTTTTACTATCAGAGGACTTGCTGGTCCTGCGTAAGTTGTGGTAAACTAGTGAATCAACAGATAAGATTGACTAGCAGCTGTTTTAAACGGTTAGATTTAATTTTTTTTTTTTTTTTTTTGCATAGTTAAAGTAAGATTGCCCAATCACTTGCTTAAAATTCAACATTCTACCTAGCGAATGTTTCTTGTTTCTCACCTTAAAATGGTAGCTCACTAGTTAGTTTTTACTATACCATATCCATGATAACAAGAACAACTAAGACCAACTGCGTCTTAAACTCTGTATTTCCACACCAGCTGGACATATTTACAGTTACTACTCATATTTGGTGACGAGCAAGGAAATCACTTACCAAAAAAAAAAAAAAAAAAAAAAACAAAAAAAACAAACAAACAAACAAACAAACAAACAAGCAAGAAAATCACTTAACAATAGTTAACGACGATTCAAATCAGTAAAATGGTCGGCGAGTCAAAATCAGTAGAATAGCGATTCAAACAACAAAACAAGAAACACGTTTTTTTTTTTATCAAACGTTTTGTTCAACCTAAACAGAACCAGAGGGGAAAATAGGTCGAAGAGATGATGTTGCGATTCAAACAACAACAAAAAAACACGTTTTTTTGATTAAACGTTTTCTTCAACCCTAAACAGAACCAGAGGAGCAAATAGGTCGAAGAGATGATGTTGGTGTTGCTAATGGTGACAATCATTTTGACTTTAATTCTTTAAAAGAATCATCACACCGAGCAGCTGAACGACATAGTACCTAGATATTCCCTTCACACAATATCTCGCTATGCCATTCTTCGTTCTTGTTTATTTTTCTAACTTCACAATCAACCATCAATTTACTCATCTTAGTCTCTAATTCGGAATCACCTCCATCTAATTCTCTGAATATTTTCAAGCTAACTCCAGAAATTTCAGCCAAACGCTGAATAACCACATCATATTTCTTGATGATGAACTCCATATCAACATTGTTATGATTCTCATCATGTTCAAGAAATTTCTTCAAAACTTTTGGAAAACCTTGATTTGTCAATTGGAATATGAGATATCTTTAACCCTCCATCATACTAAGAACTGAAAGTACACCATGTGAATATAAGGTAGAAATTCCAACATATTGATGGATAATCATATCCTTCAAATTAGCCTTATTTTTATTTGATTTCAACCGTGGTTCTTCAACTTTGATGGAATTGAAAAAATCTGATAGAATGTTAAAATCAGATTAAATAGTGGTTTCAACGTCAAACTTGATCGACTCATCAAGGAATGCTCTAATTGTACACTTTCTAGTTGTTGGTAATGGTGGGGAAGATGATTATGATGATGATGACGGTGACAATGACGAAAAGTATGTAAAAATGATTGATGAATATGGGTTTGCCATTGTGAATTTGTGAGAGTAAAGCAAGAGATGGAGAGATGAGAAATCAACAATAAAAATAAAAGAAAGTGAAATTTTGATTTACTCTCTTGTAGAGATATGGATTGTACGGATTTTGTTTTGGAGAGAAGGCGGTTGAGAAAATGGGACCACTATGGGCGAGTTTTTACAGATAAGCGATTAATTTTATTAACCAAAAATGAACTCGGTTGCTTTCTTCTCGAAGAAAATGAATGACTCTTGCTTTTTAGTCAATGGCTAGGGCCTCACACTCTGTGTGGCCACCTATAGCCTTGGTAGTTCAACCAGACCAAATAAATATGAACGCTTTTTTGGGCACCACTGTTTTTTTTTTTTTGGGACCATGATTTGATTAGGCCACCTCCCCTATAGTTATAAGGGGTGTCTTAAAAGGTGGAGATGACTAGTTTATCCTTTAACTTATAACTCTACCACTTCTTCTTTCTATTCTACAATTTTCTTCTTCTCTTCTTCATCAATTTATGATCATCTAAACTTGATTATATACAAATCTAATCAACATCGTCAATTTTTCATCGTCGTCTATTCATTGAATTTTTATCGTTGATTATCAATCTTTTGTAAACAAACTCATCCATAAGTATTTTCCCACAAACCCATTACTTCTAATTCGTTTTTGATTTAAAATTTTGAGTAATAGTCATCAATATAGGTTGAAAATGGAAGTTACTGTAGTAAGTTCGGTTAGGAATTTTGTGGAAAAACTTTGTCGAACTAGCCGAACTTGCTGGAAATGAAGAACAGTTCGGCTGTTTCGCAAAAAAAAATATAACCTAACCGAACTTTTTCCATATACAATAGTTCGTCTAATGTTCATGAAAGCGCAGGTAGCCGAACTTAGTTTTAATGGAGTTTTTTTCTTTCATAGAAAAGTTCGGGTACGTCGCAAAAAAAAAATAAATCCTAACCGAACTAAGGTTTGGTAACTTCGCAAAAAAATTCCTAACCGAACTAAGGTTTGGTAACTTCGCAAAAAAAAATTCCTAACCGAACTAAAGTTTGGTAACTTTGCAAAAAAAAAATTCCTAAACGAAAAACTAAGGTTTGGTAACGTTGCAATATTTTTTGAACGCGCAATTGGGGGATATGGAAACTAATTGGGGATATGAATTACTTCCCCCAACCAAAGGTGTCTTCTATGGGGTGTTTTTTTGGGCCGAAATTACTAAAACACCCTTAGATTAATAAAAAAATATTGTGAAAAGACTGTTATACCCTTTCTACTAAAACTTAAAATCTAAAAGCCAAATCATTTATCCCCCATTCTCAAATCAGTTCCGCATTGTTAGTTAGGGTTAGGTTTCAAAAAAAAAAAATCTTCATCTTCTTCATCGTTCACACCATCATTCTTCATCGACGATTAATCGTTAAATCAAAAAATTCTTTGTCGATTAACCTACCCGAATCAAAACCATGCCTCCAAGAAAGAAATCAGATGCCCAATCGAAGTCAAAAATTGGTGAAGAGAAATTAAAGCAAGACTTGCTAAAATTGCTCAAGAGCTAGAAGAAGAAGAACAAGAGTTATCGGACGATCAACTACTCAGAAATATGGCTCCTGTGAGAAGGTAAGTCATTTAAAACTGTTTAATTAGTGTTTCATTCGATTTGTAGCTATGGGTTTAGGTCAAAATCGCGAAACCCTAACTTGAACTGTTGAGTTTCGATGAGTTCGGCATTCACTTTAGTATGAATGCCACACGGAAGAAGCAAGTGTCGGCGTTTGATCTAAGATGAATACCACACCTAGTATTGATTTCCGGCATTCAATTTAGTATGAATACCACACCGGGAACTAGTACCGGCATCCAATCTAGGATGAAGACGATTCCGGAACTTAATTTCAGAAAATCCTAGGATTTTGTCATCTGTGTCGGCATACATTGTAGTTTAGATTTCATGCCGGAACTGGGGTTTTAGTATCCAGGAACTTTAGAATTATTTTCGGCATCCTCGATATTTTTTTTCAATGCCGGAATTAGGACCCGGCATGGGTTTTTGTTATACGTTTATGCCGGTACTTGTATTTTGTATTTCAGGAATTTCCCAAAGTGTACCGACATTCTCCAATTCTATTTTTCAATGCCGGTACTGGTTCCCGGCATGTTCGATACATTTTCCCTGTATGCCGGTAGTGATGATTCTATGCCGTAATGTGGTTTATCAATGCCGGTATTAGAAATGAAAGTTAGTTGTCTTATACTCCCTCTGTTTTTGGAAAAGTGATACTTTCACTTTTTCATTTTAGCCTAAAAATAGGCCAAATTGAAAAAGTGAAAGTATCTCTTTCCCAAAAACGGAGGGAGTATTTATTTCGTGCTTCTTTTGAAATAGATCTAAAGCAAAGGAAGCCAAAGCAAATGAGGCTAACAAAGGAAAAGCTAAAGCTGCTGTCACTAAGAAAAAAACGAAGGATGGTCTTGATACTTCTCAGTATCTTCCTCCTCGATGGGATAACAAAAAGCGTTTGGGTGCTGGTACAAGAGGGGATATTTGGGAGAGTGGTCGTGATCGTAGTAAAATCGTTATCCGTGAATCTACTGGAGCTGTTGAGGAGGAAGATGAGCAAGAGGAAAGTGAGGAGGAAGACAATGAGATTGATCCAACTCAATTAGCAAACCAAGGCCAAGTGGTAGTGGAACAAGGTGGTCCAAGTGAACAACCCACACAAGGCAAGGGGAAAGGCAAATGCAAAGTAAAAGTTAAAGGTTCGCACCTTCCTCATATTGATGACATGATACCGGACCTTGAACGTGGTAAATTTTGGGCCGCATCTTCTTTTGATCCGGAGTATCTATTTGGCTACAAGGACTCATGGGCTCGTACTATATATCAGACCTATGTAAGAATTTATATCTCGTGCATATGTATTGTTTTGTATTTATGCAAAATCTCTTAATCGTATTATCTCCTAATTGTAGGATCATACGAAAGTTGTCCGTGTTTGCCGAAACCAAGCCGCGGCTCATTGGGATTTGTTTTTGGAGCATGAAGGGGTCCAAGCAATAGTAAAGGATTATGGTCTATATCCTTTGGTTGAAAATTATGTGAATCCATATATTGTGACAGTCAATTGCTTCGTCGAAAGGTATCATGGTGAAACGATACCATGCACTTCCGTTTGGAGAGATGACCTTGATCCCCGAAGATGCTCAGAACATTCTAGGCTTGGAAGTTATTGGCAAATCAATTGCGGAACGATATAATCATTCTTTTGAGCTAGAATGGACGAAGTTTCCCGAGCTTACTAACAAGTTGTTTGGTTGGGACTACAAAACTTCGTGGAAAGCTTCTATGTATCTAAGGCTAGTAGGACAAAGACCATCAAGGCGACCCTGCAAGAAGAAGTTTGAAAAGACGAATGCAAGAAGTTTGAAGGATGGATGGTATCCACACACATTCGTTATACGGTACATTGCGTTTTTGTTATTAATCATGGGCACTAGGGTATTCCCTGACACTAGTAGCAACAGGGTTAGTGCAAACTACCTTCAGTACTTGGATCCGTTGGAAGAGGTCTTTACCTATTCATGGGGCACCGTGGCAATGGCACATTTGATGGCGGAGATGAGAAGGGCCTCTAAGGCGGTTGCAACCAATTTGTTGGGAATTTCACTCTACTCCATGTATTTTTGTTTTTAAACTAATGTTCTTATTTATATTGTTCACATGTACCCTTATCATGAATTTAGAAACAAAATTTACTGATTTTTATGTGTATCATTTCACATTTGTATAGGTGTGGGCTTATGAACATTTCCCAACATTGTTCAAGGACAACCCCTTCTTGAAGTTTATTCCCGTTGATAACCCCGAGGAGCCTAGAGCCAAGATATACGAGTTCAACAGCCATTCGAAGCCCAGTAACGATCGTCGACTGATAAAAATGAGATTGGCTCTGGACGCGATGACTACCAAAGATGTTGTGTTCGACCCTTACAAGGAGGCTAGAGAGAACCGCCAATACCTGAGGTTCTATAACGTTGCATTTTACCTAGGGACTTTGTTCCACCCAAAGGGATATGTTATGGCTGATCCTCGGCGTGTGATGCGGCAACTTGGATACAAGCAATTACCTAGATGCATGACGGCCTCTCTTTGAAAGGTACGTTCTTGATTTTCTCGGTGCATGACAAGTTCCACAAAGTTGAGGGTAGTGTATGATCCAACTCCGGAACCAACACATTGGAGGGATAGGGAACCACGTCGTTTGGTAGACCCTACTAATTGGGAGCTTGTGAACAACGGTGATGAAGCCGACCCACACTACATTCATGATTACTTGGAATGGTCACATTCTATTGTCGTGCGCCCTAAGACGTCAAGTTCCACCCCGAGAAAAAACCCTCTCGTTCCAACTCCTATAAAGGCACCACCTATGATGGCCTAACTTAATAAGACCGTTGGATTGCTAGTAAGTATTGTTAATTGCTTAGTCGTTTAATGTACACATAATCTTACGTCGAGTCATTTCTTTGAATTCTTTCCTTTGTTTTCTCCTTGCAATTTTAGGTTGTGGTCTACCGAGAGGATCTCCCTTTCTTGGCTCTTCACTTTGTGCTATCCATGGACGTGTAATTAACCTTAGTTGGCTCAACAAGACTTGCCGGCTAGCCGAGTTGCCATGTGAGTAAGCTTCATAGAATTTCTTTGCTTCGTTCGTATCCCATGGTGATTGTCTGGGAGCTTCCGTAGGGGGAGGGGTGAAGGATAGTTGCTTCCAATACGTATCAATAACTTCAATAGGTATCACTTCTTTGTACTTCACAAGCATATGACGACACGGAAGCCCCAATGAAGACATGTCGGGACAAATACACACATCACCCGGTTTTCCGTAATTTTTCTCATATTCCATTTGTCTCATCATATGTTTTATTGCCCAATGAGAGACGTTGAACTCTATTCCTTGGAGCAACTTACCATATTGAAGAAATTGAGTTAACTTTTCCATTGAGCTTTTCTCAAAAGCCTTCTTTGATCCTATCGATATCCGCCTTAAAGTATTGCTACATTGCCTCGGTGACCGTAACCACGTTTACTAGGCCGGATTGGATGAGATCTTTAAATCTCCCATGAGCGGCTTCCGCTGCACTAGTTGCTTCAGTTTTGAAGTGTTTATACCGGTTTGTCCATGCACGCACAAATTTTTCCTTGTACTTATCCAAAAATTTATCCCGACAATATGAGACGGCACTTGGATACACTTCGTTATATTTGGCACTAAACATGTTCAATCTCTTTTCATATATATCCTCGGTAAGAGACCAATAAACTTTCTCCCAATCCTTTAGAAATTCCAACCACGTTTTATGATTTTCATCGTGTTCTTTGTCCACTCGCTCTTTAATCTTTCCTCTTTCATTTTCTTCTTCTTCGGGTGATAGTTTCTTCTTGAGAGCACCTTCCTCTAGTTGAGCAATCATTCTCTTCTTAATATCCGCCTTAGAGGGTTCAAACAAAGCATGACAATATTTTGTCACATTTTGACCTATATGATACGTACATAGAAAATTTTGTGCATCCGGAAATACGTCGGATATAGCACTCATTAGTGCGTCTTCTTGATCGGTTATGATGACCCTCGGAAATTGATTTTCTGGGAACAATAATTTGAATTGTCGTAATGCCCAATGATAATTGTAATCCCTCTCGTTTTCCATTAAACACCAAGCCAATGTGAATGTTACCTTGTCCGATGTTTGCCCCACGATGTTGAACAACGGCATGTTGTATTTGTTTGTCTTGTAGGTGAAATCCATCATAAGAACACCACAACATGTATGAGCCAATTGTGAAAGCAAAGGATGCGCAATGAATATTTGAAGGGGTTTCTCGTCCGGTCCTCTTTTAATAATACGCGTGTAGTTGTGATCCCAAACTATCTTTTCAAATTCTTGCATAACGGTCCTCCATTCCCATTCCACCCTTCTAATGGTTGCTGTCGCTATAAATTGTACTTAGAGAGGAAACGTTCGATCATCCTTTTCCTTGAAGCCTCACGAGAATCACTCTTGGTTTGATACATGCTTTGGTCATTATCTTTACATCCTCGAATTCATGACGTTTTAACTTCGCAACTAGGGAGTGACCAACAAAATCTTTCGAATCCAGGTGGTTATGACGACCAAACCACAATTAATTGCAATCCCATTCCTTTTCTTTGTCTCTTAAATAGAATACAAGCTTAAAGGGACAATTATCCTTCCTCGTACGAGTCTTGTATACCCTATTAGTATTCTTTGGATATACATGACCCTTTCTCTTATGGCTATCCTTCTTCTTGTATTTCCTACTTCTCTCGCAAACCATCTCAAAACGATTATGTGAACGTTGGGTATTCCTCACCAACACACACATGTTCTTAAGAGCCGTCTGTTTTGCCTAAGCAATTGCTTCCTCTTGAGATTTTATTCCCTACATTAGGACAACAATGGAAGATTATAAGGTTCATTACAAGCAATCCCCACATAAATTTCTAAAAACTAGGTGAAAAGTATTGTTTGGTAACATACCGGAGGCATTGTATAATATTCGGACGTATCCGGACCAAGCGGTTTGGAATTTGTTGGATCAATGTATGTCACAATCTAAGGAATGAATGAAAACAAAACTGAATTAGTATAAAAAAAAAAAATTAAATTACTATGCCGGTACTAGTTCCGGCATGTTTCGGCTGTGATTATTCCGCCAAAACAACCAAAGCTTGGAAACAAGTGCCTGGCATTCAATAATAATGTTAGGCATTTTTGAAATGCATTTGAAAAAGATGAACTAATTTTAAACAGTCTAGGCATTGTATTTTCTTAAAAATTAATGCCGGAATAGAAAATAACGGCATGCTCGTTACATAAGGTTAAAAGACGGAAACCGAGCGGCATGCTCTATATGTAAGGTTCCAAGCGGAAGAAAGTTCCCAAGCGTGCTCGTTAATTTAACAACCACGCCGTATTTAAGTTCAAAATATTTAACTCTGGATGTTTTCCTTGTGGTACCGGCATGGTAAAGTTAGGGGTGAACCATGCCGGTTTGAATATTCCATGGAATATTCGGTGGTAGGTAAAAAGTTAACTGCGTGCCTGCATGGTTGTTTTGGTTGAAGACCACGCCAGAAATTGTTTCAAAATGGGGGATATCCTTTGCCGACATGGAAAATTGTATGAATACCATGCCGGCTCTGTTGGTGCCTGCGTGGTATTCATACTACGGGTATGCTGGCACTAAGTCTTTTCAGAGAAAAAATGGCGGTTTCAAAAGAAAAAAATCAATTTTTCGAACCCTTAGCAAAGATTACCTCGTGTGTTGGTGATGCTTGTATGTTAAACTAGTTTACTTTCTTGGGTTGGTTCTTCAAAAAACACTTCATGCTCACCAAAATCATGATCCAAGGGTGTTGGTTCATCATATAATTCCAATTGTGAGTTGTTATCATTAACCGAAGATTGAAGATATGATTGTTGTTGTAGTTGAGCTAAAGATTCAAGCATTTAATTCTCTCCTCACAATCATCTTCCATTTTCACAAAAAATTTCCACTCAAAAAATATTTTTCCTCCTTCTACTCTCACCTCACTCACACAAATTCAAATAAAAATACACACTAATCTATCCCCCAAATACTTAAGATTTTACTAATTATTATTAACCACTAAACCTGATTAGTGAGGGCTAGATTAGGAATTAAAAAAAGTAATTACATAAGGGGTGACCCAGATTTGATATTTGGATCGGGTTTTTGTCATTTAGCTATATCCCCTAATTAGTTTCCATATCCCCCAATTGGGCGTTCTATTTTTTTTCCTAACCAAACAAAGGTTTGGTTACCTCGCAATTTTTTTCTCCTAACCAAGCTTTTCTCTGTACCTATATATTTATTTAATTTAATTTTGTTTTGATTTAATCTTACACTATTCATTAATTATGTTAACTAATGATTCAACTAATCACTACACTAACTTAATTTGAAAAGGGTAATTTTGGCATTAAGATAAATATATGGATAAGGGATGAGTTAGTTTTACTTCAAATATCTATCCCAAAATAAAACAATGGTCCCAAAAAAAACAATGGTGCCCAAAAAATCGTTCATAAATATACCCCAAGAAACAAGCTAAAACTTGTTGAGCCCAAGCCCGGCGGCTGGCCCATCAATCTAGGAGCATTGACAAGACTGATCGAATATACGAAAAATGAAGGAACGAAACTAAGCGACAAAAACCGGCTTGTAGATCAGCTGGTTTCATGCCCTCCACAGAGGTTTCATGCGCTCCAGGAGGTCCCAGGTTCGAGTCCCAGATGGCGCAATATTACAGAGTTTAACATGGACGGTAGAGTTAGTTTGCCCCCTTGCGAAGACATTAGTCACACTATCCGCTTCGGCTCCCCGACTTTGTTCCTCATGAGGCTCGCTGGTAGGCTAGCACGGCAACCTGTTCAACTTATGTAGCAGTACGCTGCTTGGACCTTAATTAACTCTAATCTTGTCATTTGGTCTCTTCTTTTGCAGCTTTACTATCAGCGACTAAGCTTCGTAAGTATTCAGCATTTGCAGCGCCTGTACTTTGCACCATCTTAGAGAAACCACTCCCCTCATTTGACAGGAGATCCTCCGGGGTATCAAATTCAAGAACCTGGTAGATAGGTTACAAAAAGTGAGTAAATAAATAAAACGAAAGAATTTCTATTTCAACTTCAGCTGGTATCCAAATTCATAATAGATAGCTAAGACTTGATATCTGCTGGTTTCTGACTGAAGAAGATATTTGAACAAAACTGAAAAGCAAAGCTCTGAGACATGAACTATAAGGTAAATAAGAACTGGAAAATGGTTGATTCTCTTTGAGCATGATATCCTCATTTGTCAGCATAAAAAAATTTCGCAGGACAAGTCAGCCCATCATGACACCATTCTACAGTTGGTTTCAAGAACAAAGTTTATTCTTCCATTAATTTCCAACCAAGCCATTTCTAGTTAGTTCAGATGCTCATAAAAAATGTGATTCTTAACCGGGATGGTTCCAATGGTGAGGAACATCAACCTCATCAAGAAGCTTATCTCCCCATTGGATAAAACCTCGTGTGAGCCCATCATGACACCATTCTACAGTTGGTGTAGAATGGTTCTCCCTCATGAAATGGACTTGCGGAACTGTACGCGATGCATGAATAAAAGGGATTTTTTAGATCAGAATTACTCCCTCATGTGATCCTTACATGCAATGGAGTATCTTTTACGCAGATGATTTTTAAAGTGAGTGCTAACTAAGACCTATAACACGTGAGAAACACCGACTGAAATAAACAAGTTACAGATATCAGGACTTGTGTACCTGGCCAGCATCAAGAAGGAGAACACGATCACAGTCGATGATTGTATTTATTCGATGAGCAATAATGAGCATGGTGCATGATTTGAATTCTTCTCGAATAGTTTTCTGAATAAGAGCATCAGTTCTAACATCTACAGCAGCAGTTGCTTCATCAAGAACAAGAATTTTGGATCTCCGTAGTAGTGCTCGAGCAAGACTTAACAGTTGCCTTTGGCCAACACTGAAATTTTCCCCTGCCTCAGAAACCTACAAGATAAAACAAACACAAAGTGATGCTTCAAGGTAGCACTAACAGAAGTTTTTGTAAAGTAATACACAAACAAGTTCATCCTATTAAATTAACAAGAGTTTCTAATTTTAAGCAAATCGGGTGTTCACCTCGGCATCAAGACCCAAAGAGTTCCTTCTAATGACATCCTTAAGGTGTGCTCTCTCTAAAGCCTCCCAGAGGTCAGCATCGTTGTGCTCATCAAAAGGATCAAGATTAAACCGGACATTTCCTAGATATACGATAAAAAACGGTGGTTAGAGGATTTGGAAGAACAAAGCAAAACAGTTCGGTTGTTCGAGAAAATAACATAAAATAACATAAACGTTCACTGCAGGCAACATTATACAGTAAAGCTAAATTTGAATATGAATGATCCATCAGCACGGAATCTTGATTGGAGTATACAATCAAAATGACTTCAGAAGATTCCTAATAAAGAACATAATTATGTCTAAAGATACACACCTGAGAAGAGAACTGGTGATTGTGGAATTATCCCGAGAACTTTACGTAGATCAGTCAAACCAAACTTCGCAATATCAGAACCATCAATTAAGATTCTGCCTCTTTCAAGTTCCACGATTCGAAATAAAGCATTGATCATACTAGATTTCCCAGCCCCAGTCCTCCCAACTATTCCAACCTTCTCATAAGGAGAAACTGCGAAAGATAATCCATGAAGGACCGGAGGAAGTTCAGGCCTGTACCTAAAGACAACATCTTCAAACTTGATCGATCCTGAAGAAGGCCATCCAGGTGGGGGTCGATTATCTTCAATCACGGTAGGCGCCTCTGAAGGCAAATCTATATATGTGCCTACACGCTCGACAGCATTTAAACTATTCTCTGCTGCACTGGCAATTCTAAGAACTCCCGACAACAAGTTTGTAATATTTAAAGCATAACTGAGAAGCAGACCCATCGAAGATGCATATGCCACGCGATCTGCTGCTCGTCCATTTTCCATGACAGCAAAAGTTGCTATCAACCAAATCATCAACCCTCCAAGTGATTCCAAACGGATAACGAGCCAGCGGTTTGCACTCATGTTCAAGAGGGTGTACCTGATATTATTGTCCATAGACTTCCCGTTAATACTAGCCATTCGATCATAGGCTTTGTACGCGCGAATGGTCGATAGACCATTTAACGCTTCCCCAAATTGTGCATAGACAGGAGATCTAGTTATGGAACTCAAGCGTTTGACTTCACGAGCTGTGCTCTGTAAACAAGAGGAATCAGAAAGTGTTAGAATTTATTTTTCTAACAGATAAGGGTTGGTTATACTTTCAGTGTTCATTGGCAATTGATTTTGGAAATCATGACACACTTGATTGATGTAGTTTTCCAGCAAATGGTTAATTGCTGAATAATAAGGAATTGATGAGGAGGACTCCTCACAGCGGGGAAAATCCTCCCCTAATATACCTGTACAGACACTGTAAATAATCACGAGCTTTTAATTATACTGTATTTCATTTCTTACATTATTAAAAGCAAAGTGGTTATTGGTGAATACTCATTCACTTACTTAAAGCAAGTGGTTGTTAGATAAACTATAAACTCGGGCAGACAACATTTAACTAGATTAGCATGACTAGAAATTATGCATACCTGGTAATATAGATAGGCTGAATAAAACAAGATCAGGAGCGGCATTATGGCCCACAAAGATATGGTGCTCACGATGCCAATCAGTGCAAAAGTTGAAAGAAGTTGGAATACTTGGTTCAGAAACATATTTACAAACACAGCAACATTGCGGTCTATGTCGCCGAGATCCTTTGCAAATCTATTAATCATCCGACCTACTGGATTGGTATGGAAAAATACCATTGGAGCTCTTAAAATAGAGTTGAGCATTGCATCATGCAACCTTTTGGCTGCAGTGAGACTTATTTTGATCAACCAAAAAGAGTTGGCCAAGTTTACTAGTACCTGAAAATTAATGACAAGTTTAGTATAAATTTAGATCTTGATAACTGGCATTTGCACAGTTACGTCACAAGAAATTGAATACAGACAAAAATTCTTAGAGAACCACAGGATCACGGAAAATAAGACCCAGACTGAAACTGGCTAAGCATTTTGCAAGAAAATGTAACATTTTACTCTCTTGTGAAATTGAAGTTTAGACATTCAACGAATTTATCATATCTCATAAAGAACACAATTATACTACCAGAAAAGATTATAGTGTGCATTAGTGATCAAAAGGAAATGAAAACTGAAAACAAAACAAACAAAAAAAAACAATGATTGAATGTTCGCCCACTATTTTGTCCATTTTTACCTGACTGAGGGATAGCATTGTGTAAACCAGACAGTAGAAACCTGGGCCATGGATCTTTGGGGTGCTTAGATCAGTCCAAACACTTAACCATGTACTACTCATAACTCGAAAGACTTCAGTTGACACATAGCAGGTAAAGAGTATCATAACTACCCAAAATCCTCCTAACGCATTCATATACCTGAAAAACGAGTTTAAATCAACAGGTACGTTGTGTTATAATAGAAAAAAATAGGTAGCCCAGTAACTTTGTAAAAAGAAATTTGCGTGGTTGTCAACAGATAGTAATCAAGACTTTTTTCCTCCACGTGAGAAGCATTGTTTTAGAACACAGGATTTCAGTCTACGTAGGGGCCAAAGTGAGAAACCCTGTTTTATTAGCGGAGCAGCTGTTCATTTCCAAAAAGTTTAGGATGCGTATGGCCAAAAAATAGAGATGTATAATTGACAAAAAAAAATATTATTATAGAATTTACTTCTTATTTATTTCGGCTTCTGATAAATTATGTGCAGGAATACTATATTTAGTTTCTGCCAAGAATGTTCATTAAGTGTTAACCAACTCACTGTGGAAGGAATTCGTACCTCATCAGAACTTTCAAACTGACAACACCTGTCTCACGTTCCTCCTGCTTGACGAGAACGGACTTGCCTTTTTCCACTTTGGATACTTTAACACTTTTTGGCATCTCATTCGTAATGCCATTACCAGCCGAACTTAAGTCCTTCTGCTCAGGTTTTTCATCTTCCTTTTCTTCCACATGTTCCTCAACCTTGCCCGCATTTTCCATCAGCCTCTTAAATAATACACCATTGTTAATAAGTTCGTCAAAAGTTCCTTCCTCTTTCACCATACCTTCGTGAACCAGGAGAATTCTTTCTACTTGTGGTAAAAAATGAAGCTGGTTTGTAACAAGCACTCTGGTTTTTCCTCTCAGTTCTTCTTTGATACATTTATCAAAAACCTGTGAAGGTAATCCTTTGAAGATTATACACAGCCTAAAGAAACTGATCATTAAATAAAGCATGTTTGGACAATATTTCTCTAAACCAAATTGATATAGGACAGAAACGGTTGCCCTAAGGGGTCAGTAGGGTTTAGATCTGAATTAGTAGTTATCAGTTGAACTGAAAAGAGTATCTACTTCTATCATTCCCTTATTTGTTTAGCAAGGGTCTTGTAATGCCTCAAGTATTGAGTAGAAGTTATTTTGTTTAGCTATACATCTATTAAGAAAAAGTTGTACACCTCTTGAGCTTGAGAGTTAAAACTTAACTTCCCTTTGACAAAAAAACAAATTACACAATCTTTCGGCCTCAAGTTATTCACCTACTGCAGGAATATCTGATCCTGAATCTTTCCTGGGTGTTGTGTAACTTAATTCCAAATAATGTTTCTACTACTACGAGCACTTTGTGCGAGAAGAGAAACACAAAAGGGATAACATGATGCAAGATATAGTGAACTACGTTTCATCAACCATAAAATCTCGACCTAAAGGCTCAAATGGTGCCAAATTTACTCCATTCCAGAAACCACAGTGTTTGACCCTTAAAACATGCAACGCCAACAAATTCAGAAATGAACAACCTACTTTCTATATATTAATCAAGTAAATCCAAGTGAATTGAGAATCGGGAGAAAGGAAGGAGTAAGTTATGTTGAACCATGACCAGAGAACTGTTTAATTGGAATTTAAGAGTATAACAATACCTGGCGCCCGACATGAGCATCTAGAGCACTTAAAGGGTCATCAAATACATATACGTCAGAGTTGGAGTAAACGGCCCTAGCCATGGAAACTCGTTGCTTTTGCCCACCGCTAATATTTACCCCCCTCTCACCAATCTCTGTGAGATCACCACCCTGATAATATAAGGGGGTAAGAGAACATGTTGAATATAACAGTATCATTTAGAACTTGATGGAAATATCGCGCTCTTACAACCCATACAGGTATTTAGAACTTGATGGAAATATCGCGCTCTTACAACCCATACAGGTGACTTTACAATTATTATTTCATAAGCAATCACTTACAGGGAGTATGTTGAGATCATGTTGCAAGGCAGTCATATCTATAGCTTTTTCATAGCGTGAAGCTTCATAAGGAGAACCGAATAATATGTTATCGCGTACCTGATAGGCATATGGTTATGGAGTTCTAAGTAGGATTACTGGAAACACGCAAGAAACTGGAAACCAAGAAGATGGATAATTGTGAAACATTAGGAAGCTGTAAATAGCGTGACTTACGGTTGCATTAAAAATCCATGAAACTTGTGGAACATAAGCAATGGTTCCTCGAATAACAACATCTGCATCAGTTATAGGAGGTAATTCCCCAAGCATAGCCGATATGAGTGACGTTTTTCCTTCACCGGTACTGCCAACAACTGCCACAAGGCTACCCACCGGTATATCCAAATTAATGTTTGATAACGTGGGTTTCTCTGCCTGAAATAATAAAATGGATTTAGACATTGCTAATTCAAAAAAATGCGGGAACTACGCAAATAGGAACACATTGACCAAAATATTTACTTCAGAAAATAATTGATTGTGAAGTACAAACTACTTCTCATATACAGTTTGCTAAACTAGCATGGTTACTATCTGCGGTGATATTAATTTCATTTATCAAGGTAGTTGGGACCTAGAAAGAGTTATCCATGTTACACCAAAAGCTGAAGTAAAAGTTTATATTTATAAACAGCAAACATAAAAAACAAAGAAGGTAGACCTTTGAATCCCAAGAAAAATTTCCGTTCTTTATTGATATGGCTGGAAGGCCTGGCTCAAGAGGTGGGTTTGGTAGAAGAGTTCTCTCCTCAGCTAAGAAAAGTTCCTCCAGGCGTTTCAATGAAACATTTGCATTTACGACCTGCCAAGAAATTCAAAAACCATTTAGATTCTTTGTAATGGATAGAAAATGAAAAAACAAATATCTATGCTGAATGTCAAATCCTTTTCTTGGGAGGAAGGGAACGGCCACAAAATTCAGCTAAAGTAGGATTCTTAGATTATGAGAACATCCCAAAATAAGATAAAATCAAGAAAGTTATGGCATTTAGTAGGTGATCCGCATTATCTTGCTAAGAAGACTTTGCAACATCAGCAAAGATGCCTCACAGCTCTTCAATTTCCAAGGAACCTCCTCGGCCTAATCAATGGCAGACAATCTTTGAAGCCTCATATGTTTCTAGAGACTCATGAGCAGGAACAGGATTGATTTTACATGACTCTATAGGTGATTGTTATGGAACAAGAGGCGATAGGAGTAAAACAAACTCAGCATAAACGACCAGATCTCTACCTAACAATGCTAAATGCGTAACCATTATTTGGGTTATGCAAGCAACGTCATATCCAGTATTTGGGTTAAAAGAAGCATTGAAAAATACCAATGCAACATGTCGGCTGTAAAAACTTAGGAGGAACTTTTTCACATCATGAATAGATTGTAAACCAACAGAATAGATCTAAATAACAACTCTAGTAATTACCTAAAAAAGTCTAGCATGATCAGTACTGTTATACTTATAGCATCAGAGGAATACACAAAGATAAACAGAAATAAAGAGCACCTGCGTTATCAAACTGGGGATCATGAACAAGGGGAATCTTAACACTGCAAACAGTGACAGTGATGTGAAGGCCTTCGCGGGTGTTAAAACCCCACCAAGCAAAGTGTACATCCCAAATGATATAACTGTCACGGCAACAGGAACGCTGTTCAGGATGAAACGATTCAACTGCAGAGAAAATAGTATGTTAGTAGAAAAAAAAAACAAATTAATGAGATAACTTGGACTATCTTATACACATCATTGCACTGCACAAAATGCAGATATGTGGTTCATGCCATAGAGACGCCAGGTATATTTACCAAGTTACTCAGTAACGGATTACACATCAAATCTATCGATAAATATATGTAAAAATAGAAAATCAATCAAGCTTAGAGGAAGATTGCATTTTTTTTTTATCCTACCGCTGATAATAATTGGGATTTACGAAACCATGAGAGCTCATCATCACGAACACTTTGAACTTTCGATTTAAAACTCCACTCCCAGGCATAATATCTGACTCATTTCAATAGATAAAATTCAGATGATCGATCTCAAAAAATTAAATTTGGTGTAAGAGTAGGAGTCATTGTCAAAATGAAACATACTTGACAGTGTCCATTGCAGCCAAGATTTCATTCATGAGCCCAATCCTTTTGTCTGTACGTTGTAGACCTTCCTTAGTGAGCTTCTTCATCTTGTTAATCACAAATGTCTGCTTCCGAGAAATGAACAGACAAAATAAACTACTATGAGAACTAATCCACAGGATTAACACTAGGTGAATGCAAAGGCATACCAATGAGAAAAATAAGGAGCAGTCTTATCCTACTCAAATAAATTAAAGTATAACAATTCCGTTATGCAATTGAAGGTTATTCCAAAATCCACGATTCTGTGCGTGACTCTATAAGAAGAGCTAATGATTTGCTAAAAAGTAAAAGTAGCATTTTAGCTATGCAATCAAAGTTTATAATAAATCCATGGGTCAGACCATGTAAGAAGGCTTCACAAGCAATAAGCAAAAAGAAAAGAAGTACTGTGCATGCTACAGGGAGGGAGGGAGGAAGGTGGGAGTGCTGGTATTCAATACCTGTAAAGGGAACATCAAAAGTAGCACTAATGAGCCTAACAAAGAAGCAACGCCAAGTTCATTGTAGAGAAGAACCATAGCAACGATGATTCGAAATGGTGCTGACCACAAACTGTGAAGCTGTTGACATATTTGCTGCAAGCAGGAAAAGAACAAATTAATTACAAGTTTATCTCCAACAAGAGAAATGGTGTATATAAATCATAGCTCTAACTCATATTTCAAGGTAGTGGAAATCACTATTCGAGAATAAATCATGAAATGTACAACATACCCCATATGGGTTAATTTTTTTGTCGATATGTGGGAGTCACTTGGATTCAAAACTTAGTGACATGATGGGAATTTTAAAGGAGTATGTAAGGGAAACTGCTCAAATGCCATAACTTAAAGTCTTGTTAAAGAGTAGAGATCATGTTGAAATGAGAAGCATGATTTTTAACAATAGTAGTGGAGCATGCCTGGAGAGATTCAGCATCTGTGGTCATCAAGTTGGTAATTTTTCCAGATGGAAACTTCTGACGCGCTTCGTGCGTCAATTTTAATGATTTGCGAAATATGGCAGCAACCTGAAACCAAAAGAGATTTTCAACTAGATATGATGCAGTAGGAATAGCTCACATTCATCACCCTGAAACAGAACAAAAGCTGAATGTGTGGAAGCACAACCAAAAATGATAAATCCTGCTTTTAAGTTCCATATGCTTCTCAAGAAAATATAGTTATGTGATCAGAATTTTCTGTACTCGCCACCTCCCCAACAAAAATACAGATAAATCTGTGTATGTCTTGACACTTCTAAGAGGTGAAAAAAACACAATTGGTTAAGAAAATAATTAATACATGGCCATGACCAGACACCTACATTTGTCTTAGGTATAATGAGCTGTGTTATTTGTCTTAAGTTGTACTTAATAACGGTCTACCATGGTCACTTAGTACAGACAAGACTTTGACCTAGAAGATACGTTCTGACCCATCTGTGTGGAAGTAAAGAAGACAGATATACTCAATATCTAATGTTACGCCTGCTTAAGGGTCCGCAAGTGCAGAATACGCAAATAGTGTCAATGCATGTTGGATTGGTGAAAATGCAAAGGTTGTCATAATAATTGAACTCCACATTGATATCAAAATCTAAAAGTAACATTATAACTTTAATTTTATAAGACTCGTTTTCAACGAGGAAGAGAACTATACTAGGAATTAACTTCTTTTGAAAAACAAGTGGATCCATAATTTGGTTATTTTAGAGCTAATCACACCTGAAAACTTATCTATACAAAAGATCACCTTGAGACTTAAATCAAGGATCAAAACAAAACAAAAAAAGATCAAACTACATACCAACGTGGACCTCAGTCGGTAACCCACACGCATGACATTCTGGAAATATTGTGCTTCAGAAAGAACCCCCAAGGACTGCACCAAATAAACTTTAAGTTAATGAGAGTAACGGCTTCATGTACCAACATAAGGGGAAACCAACAGATAACTAAGCACAACATGAATTTTTATAGTCACTTAAGTGGCCAATATCCTAGGCTCCAACACAAGAATGTTGTGATAACTCTATGTGCAATTAAAAAGAAATGAACAAGCGAAGGTTATAAAGGTATATGGGGAATAAATGCTGTATGGATTCTTCTCTAACGTACACCTTTTGAATGTCTTCCAAGAAACCCTAACTAGGACTTGTTAAGGTATCCATGCAAATGTTAAGACGTGCGAAACGGGGGAAAATATTGGTGAAATTTGATAAAAATTGCAATAAAAATCCATCCATTTCTGTGCAATTTATTGATTTCAATAAATACATGAGAAGCTAAGAGTCGAGAGTATTGGCTATTGGGTGTGAATTGGGCGAGGACTCCTACATTTAATATTGAAGCCGGGGACACAGCATTGCTGATAAGGGGATGCTGCAGTAAGAACAGCACGTTTGTGTTCCCCTAGTTAAACCTCTTAATAAGCTCATGTGATCATATGAAGGGGTTGTGCATGGTACGAATAGTTCTACATTGCCGGAAAGACAGCAGTGGCATGGGTAGTATAGGGTAAACTTCCTCTTAATGTTGTTAGAGGCGTCTCGGATATGTTACACAAAACTCCACACCTCCTTGGGCCGCTAAATGAGGGAAGTATCAAACATGCATCGGAACAAGGTTTCAATGTTGCCAGCTGTTATATCAGGGTCGAGGATCGCTCCATATTTAAGCAGTTGGGCCTCTCACTAAGTACATGTTGGTGCCAAATTGGCTAAACAAGAGCCATGGAAAGGTCCTTAGTGTTGCCTGAGGCCCACGCAGTATCAATTACCATGTTGCACTAGACGCTTTTACGTGTTGAGGAGCAAAGAGAAATAAGTTAAGTAAATAGGAAAATACAAACAAGCATTGTAGATGCCATGTTAACATTGTACGATAAAGGAAAGACATGTGGATATAGATTCATACCACTCCGACAAAAATTGAAAAGGCATAGATGTAACCAATCCAAGCTGGCTCCCCTTCTTGCATAGACTGCAGACAATTTCAACAAGCTAATTAAGAAATCTTACAGGACAAACATATAGAGCAATAAACAGCGAATCCTGACAAAGAGCTATGAAGCATGAAATATGTAACTACAACATCACAGCTGTACTCTCAGGTAAATCTTACTAATAACCAAAGAATGTAACTTGCAGTGCTTAAAATGAGAAGGGGCCATGAAATATGTAAATTACAGCATCAGACCTGTACTTGGGCAACCAAACTAGTAGTATGAAACCCAAGAATGTTGCACATAGTGCGAGTACAAAGGAGGGACCGACAAAAAAGTTGGTTGAATGCAAGGAAATTTTGGTCACTCGGAAAATTAGTTGATCATGACTTCTGTTTCAGAATGATTCAGGCAAACAAATCCAGATGTGCCAAAACAGTAAATAAGTGAGGCAGACCAAACGAGGGAATATAAAGTTGTGAACAAAGACAATTTGGTACCACTGAAACAAAATAAGAAATTTAGCTTAAAGCTTTTTAGCATTTCGCAAAAACTATCAAAGATATCAATCCTTATCGAATCAGTGGGCATCTTAATCTATATGTATAACCTCTGCTTTTTACTCCCCCATAATTAATGTACGAAAGTCAAAATGAAAAGGTAGAAAAGAACCAGTGTCATAAATGACAAGGTGCTGCAGTTTTTAAGCCTCATATACCTAATACTTGAATGTTATCAGGAATGATATCAGACAAAAGCTCACGAATATGAAAAGATGTCAGTGATAGATGCAGCTATCCTAGACTATAATTTACATTACGAGAATGAGAAACAGACAAACAGACCCATGCTTTGCTAGTAACATTAACTTCTGTCTAGCATAAGAAAAAAATGAATATTTTGCCATAAATACAAATAAAAGGAACGGCAAAAGAACAGCATAAAGAAAATTGCACCAATTACCTGTTAAGCAATACAGGAAAAGAAGACTCACCTTTAATAGACGATTCAAGATAACTGGGCCCACAAACTGAGAAAGATCATTGCCGATCTAGAAAAATAGCAAAGCAATAATACACCATAAGTTAAAAGTGATCTAGCATGATAAGAAGCCCAACAGTTTCTCCAACTAGGCAATCACTTAAAGCAACAAACGTATAGTTCTGAATTATCTAGTGCCACAAAATTGTGTAAGGAGTTAGCATTGCCTAGAATGGATCAAAAGACGAATATTCATATCGAGTCAAAGGTTCTCACCAAATTCTAGTAAGCCGGTCGTAAATAGAGGAACTGAACATATTAATTTGCAACTAAAAAAGAGAAACCTTTCTAGCAGAGAGAATTAGAAGAACTTTTTTCACGAGGAAACAAAATTGATTTCAAACGACTCAGCTAATAGACCAAGATATCTTTGTAAACAGGAATACTACAACAAGTCAACAAGGTAACATAAGATGGATGGTTTAATACCTTAAAAAAACCTCCAAACCAAAACCTACAATGGAAACATAGGAGACAGTGATTATGGTGAAAAGGTCCAGCCACATGTACTCATGCCATAAATATATAAACAAAAAAATGCTTTGTAATTTTTAGTCTCTGAAAGAGAACGAAAATGAAACAAAACGAGCAACAGCCACTACAAAAGTATCAGTCCATACCTTCCCCCAAGGCTACTATTAAGTGCTCTTAACAGCCATGGTTTAGATTTTTGAGATTCCTTTAACCAACAGTCTTGAAACCTACAAAGACATCATTACAGATGTGACTAATTCAATATACGATCAACATTCGAGGAAAAACATTTTTTGAGGGACGCAAAATGATGAGTACTTGCTATTCAGTGTTTCGGTCTTATCCCATGTATCTAGCTTCCACACATCCTTCTCAGTTATCGGCTTTCTAAATCCTTGCTCCATGAGTGGTGTCATCCATGCGAAAGATATCTCTGCAAAAGCAAGTGCACAGAACCAACATAAGATGATATAAACCAGCTCCCAGCAGCTTAATACTTTTTAAACAGTTAGCGTGTGATACACCGTCTTTTATACAAACGTGACACTCCTTGTTTGATTTAATGGGGATGTGTTAGCACCAGAAAGAGAAAAAAAAAAAAAACACAGAGAAGGCTAAAGATGCCCATGAATTCCCAATGAAGTTTCCATAATTAGTTTCATAAAGAAAGTCCATCGAATTTGTTTTAAATGCCAAATCTATACAAAGGATGTTTCCATGTTAACAATTTGGATCATATAGGCCATGCATATAACTGCTTTTAGGTTCTCATGGTACAATTTTATTCACAATAGCAACAAATGCAGTTTAATAGACACATCACTTACTGGAAAATACGTTGACATGCCTCTCCGGACAAATCTGCTCTTCCCCGTGAAGTGCTTGATACTCTGTGTTTTCAAAGAACTCTTCCCTTAGCGGAGTGTAGCCCGGGTATGGATCCAAATTAGGTACGTAAAATAACAAGAAAATTCCATAGAGCACCTGTGTATAAATGATAACTATAATGTAAAGATGCAGTACACATGTTCCAGAAGGAATGTGAAACAAAAGTATAACTGATAAAATGACCGAGATCATTTGCCTCCGGTATAACTCGGGCGCAAAGTCTATGCAACTTTGACAAAAATTCATATAGTAATTTAGCACCTTGTATGACCTCTGAGTCTTGGTGTTTAAGGAGTGAATTTTCATTATCGAGACTAATGCAATGTAAGCCAATATCTAAAAGGTGTCGAGCTATTTATATGAAATAGGGAAAACCTGAGAAGGATGCGATGTCATAAATTGTACCTGACAGAAAATTTCGCTGCTGTATAGGTACAATATGGACCTGCATTGACAAAATAGAACAAAAATATGAATAAGAAAGAAATGGTGGTAGTATATTCCACATGCCCAATTTTAGAAAGTAGCAGAAATTTAGCAAGTTAGAGGACTTACACATTCTGGTATTCTTTCACAGAAAGAACAAGATTCACCATAACAGCATCCCCTACAAGCGCATAAATAACACCAAATCGGATGTACCAACGAAATTCGCGTATGTAGATCTTAGTCTCTAGGTAAATCATAACCAGCATAGACCACCAAGCAAAAGCCTCAATGACAAGAGAAAGCATCTGTAATAAGAACGTCGATTAGCCATATATATCAGTTTCGTTTCAAAGTTAATATATTAGTTTAGCAAACATAGTTCAAATGCACCTTTCACTGGCTGGACATGGTATCCTTTATTTAATCCTATAAAATCTACCAGTGTTGCAGGAATTAGAGTAGTTAACTGGTGCCCCTGTCAAACTCTCTTAGTAGTAAACTAAACGGTAGTCTAATGTTAATGCTTTGGGAGTTCTGGGACTTATTGTGGTTACCAGTGTATCCAAATATTATTAGACCACCATTTCAAAGTCCAATGACAACATTAGTCGAGCTAATTTTGCTCGTTTTCTAATTCAAGAGCTGCAGCATAGTTAGGTCCACTGGAAATACAAACAATATTAAGAACCGCGCACACTAATTTCAAATTGCCAAGACACAAAAAGATTTTGCATAAATTTAACAGAAATACTTGGTAAGCACAAGTAATCTAAACAGATGCTGCTACCAAAACGTTCTGCAAAACTCTAATTGGAGTACTACAAACATATGACCTGACAATTAGAAGTATCACCTCATAAGGAGCTAGCGCAGTCTGTCCATCCAGATTCAAAATCGATATACCCATGACCAACCTAGCAATTGGCTCCGCAGCACAATATGCAGCCAACAAACCCAAAAAGTAATTATAGTAATTGGACCTCAACCGAAACCTCTGAACAGTAAAATCCATTGTCATCTTCCATATCCGGTAAATGCAAAGACTGAGAAGAACAAGATGAGTGAAGGAAATCACTAAAGTATCCATTCCACAAGGTGTATAAACCCCAAATGCATTCTGAACCAGTTTAGACCAAACCCCATTCTCCACTGGCTTACAGTACCAAACCAGTGGTTTGAACCCCATCTTTCACTATAAATCTTGTTTGTTCAATCAGAGCTCCAACATACTCCTACAGTGAAGTAGAATTGAAGCGTTGAAACCAGTTAGGGTTTTTGGAAGAGAATCTAGGTTAATAAGCAGACAAAAGAATGGAACATAAGCTTTACCTGTTATGGATGGATGGAGAAGAGAGATGCAGGCTCCATCTGGTTTTTATTTTAGTGGATAAATAACCAGAGCCGACAAAACCTCGTTTGCGTCATTCCTCGCGAATAATAATATTCAGAAATATATCAAAATGTCAACGTATTTGCCATTTGGAATGTGAAGTGCGGTGGTGGTGGTCATGACGAATGAGTTCTTGATTTATATACCAAGGAAAGGACCATAGACTCGTATGTGTTGAATCACGAATTGGTCAATTTGGATGCTGATGGGGACTGGCCGTGCTCCGGCGAAAAAAGAAGAACTGCCGATTGCTGCTTGACTTGGTCCTAATCAGAGTCCGGGGACATATGCCCTACAGAGTCCAGGTCATTCAAGTTGCTTCCCCGACAAAGCAACCAAGTTAATTTCTCGAATCTTTGTTGTCAAATTTCAATTGGGTGAAATTGATATCAGCATTTTTATTGGTTAGCTTTAGTTGGTTTGATGGAGATTGAGTGCAGAAAATGGAAGTTCTGTTTGCTTTGGATTTTAAGGGGCTTTACGACCAACATGAGAAATTAGCAGAGTTTGCAAGTCAACCGCTTAATAATCCTCAGAATTCCCTAGTAGTCTATTTACAAGTTACCTGGCTCATTTAATAATCCTCCAAAGTCCAAACTCAACATGTCAACCGCTTAATTGATGGTAGGTCAAATCAGAGTTTGCATCATCACATCACATTAGCCTTGTAGTTAACATTGTTTCGGATTTCAGAAGGATCCACACGCTCCTAGCTCAACATGCCCAAGAAATTAGCAGTTATCCACAATTAAGAGAGCGAGCAAAAGAGAGAAACAGAGAGTGACTAAGCAGACTTCTTTGTTAAGACTTAAGTGAATTGATGCAACGTACGTGTAATTACAACCACGCCTTTCTAGTTTAGGAACTAATTTCTTCACAAGACAAACAATTTTTTGCTAAATACTAGATTACCCTTGTAAAATGGCTTCTACTAACTGTTCTTGCAGCTGGGTTTCAAGTTTCTAACATACTACATCATGTTAATCTACTACTACAGCTACGTATATATCTTCGAAGTTGAAAGAAGCTAATAAACCTTAAGAAATTAAAACAACCACAAGAAAACAATTAAAGTCTCAAGGAGCTACATTGTTCCCTTCAAGCTAGATACCACCAGGCAACCACTGCAACTGGTGGCAAAAACAGCCAAACATGATCTAATTGAAAATCTTAGCATGCTTGCCAACAAAACCTTTTTTTTAACCAAAGAAGTCAAACCCTGTTGACGAATTCTTCTTGAAATTTACATCTTGACAAGATGACTTTGAGATTCTAGCTGCTGCCTTAAGTGATGGAATTCCTGGAGGAGGGTATGACCAGACTAACGCAAAATTCAGACCTTTAAAAAATGGATGTGTTTTTGCCTCAGGTCCTCGGCCGAACCGCTTTTAACACCCAATCTTTACTCTGGATCTTTAACTACCAACTCTGAATTCAATTCCCAAGCATGTAATTAAGTTCTTTATTGATATGGCTGGAAGGCCTGGCTCAAGGGGTGGGTATGGCAGAAGAAGCCCTACTGAGCTAAGAAAAGTTTCCTCCAGGTGTTTCAACAAAACATTAGCATTTACAACCTGCCAAGCAATTCGAAACCATTTAGATTCCTGTATAGTGTCATTGCAATGTAAAAACAAATATCTAGCTAGAATAAATTAGTTAAAGTTGATATCCAACAAGAGAAATGGAGTATAAACATAGGTCTAACTAGAACTTCAACAAATGGTGTTATCATGAGCTGTGTTATTTGTCTTAAGTGACGATCTACCATGGTCACCTTGTACGAACAAGACCTTGACCTAGATACGTTGTAACCCGTCTATGTGAAATTAAAGAAAACAGATATACACAATATCAAACGCTACGCCTGCTTTAAGGGTCCATACGTGCAGAATATGCGGCGGATTAGTGTCGAAGCATGTTGGAATGGCAAAAATGCAAAGTTTGTCATAATAATTGAATTCCACTCTGAAATCAAAAATCTAAAACTAACAGTAAAACCTTTATATTATATAAGATTAACATTTTGAACGAGGAAGAGAACTATACTAGGAATATATGGAATTGTACAGTGAGAACCTTTGTGTACAAACTGATAATTCTGATGGGAGCAGCTTATCACTTTCAGCTTTCTCAATGACAAGTTATGGTGGTAGGATGTAAGAAAGTAGTAGTAGTGTACGGATCGACTAACAAACCAACCACAAATCAACTTATCATGTTCTGGATGTGCAAATAAAAAAAATGGGATTTTTTCACGTCCCAGCAAATCAACCACAAATCTTTTTTCAAGATGTTGTCTACTACTGATCATCACTCATCTTAATGTTTCAATAAGATGTTGTCTAGTACTGATCATCACTCATCTAATGTTGTAATTAGATTTGTGGATGATTCGTAGGGACGTGGTTCAAAACGTCACTTTTAGGTTAGTATGCACATGCAAAACATTAAACATGGTAAGTGGATTTGTGGTTGGTTCGTTAAAGTTCGGTTGAGCACCACATATCTTTTTGATAATTAGAATCTTTACACGCTAATTAAAAATAATGAAGGACCATCAATTGGATATATGTGAACTAAATCTGAGATCGTACAATTTTTGGTTCTCTCGACGGACAACCCTTCGTAACTACCATCTAGGAAGGAGGACCATTTAATTAAATGAAAACACGATATGTCTAAATTGGGTATAGGCTTCTCTCACAACTGTGTAGAGATGCGAGTTGTGTTTACAACATTACACCTGTATTCAGGTACGGCATACTAATAATAAGAAACCCAAGAATGTGTACCATAAAGTGCGAGAAAATAGGAGGGACCGACTAAAAAGGTGGTTGAATGCGGAAACGCTGGGCACTCGACATATTAGTCATGACTACTGTTTCCAGCAAAACAAATCCATGAATGAAACAGTAAAAAGTGGGAAAAACTGAAAGAGGGAATTTAAAGTTGTGCACAAAGACAAAATGATCAACCGAAACAAAAAAGAAATATGGTTTAAAGCTTTGTATTATTTCCATATATTTTATCATTAAAAGCAACGCATCATGGGTTTCAATCCTAATGTAATCAGTGTGCATTTTCATCTATATGTATAACTTCTGCTACTTTCTAGCTCTTTTCTCCCCCACAAGTAATGTATGAAAGTAAAAATGAAAAGGTAGAGAAGAATCAGTATCAAAAAAATGCGGTGGTTTTTAAGCCTCATACACCTAATACTTGAAATGATACTAGACAGAGATCTAAAAGGTGACTGGCTATTTATACGAAATGGGAAAAAACCTGAGAAGGATGCAGAAGTCATAAATTGTACCTGACAGAAAACTTCGCTGCTGTATAGGAAATATATGGACCTGCATTGACAAAATAGAACATGAATGTCCATTTTTAAAGAATAGCACAAAATCTGGCAAGTTAGAGAACTTATGGATTCTGGTATCTTTCACTGAGAGAACAAGATTTACCATGACAGCATCCCCTACAAGCGCATAATGACACCAAATCGGACGTACCAACGACATTCACGTACACAGATCTTAGTTTCAAGATATATCATAACCAGCATAGAGCACCAAGCAAAAGCCTCAGATAACAACAGAAAGCATCTGTAACAAGAATGTTGATTGGCTGTATATATCAGGTTCGTTGCGAAAGTTAATAAACAGTTTAACAAACATAGTTCGAATGCACCTTTCACAGACTGGATATGATATACTTTATTTCATTGTTTTTCAGCATGTGCCCTATATTTAATATCTACCAATGTTATAGGAACCAAAGTAGTTAAATGGTGCCCCTGTTAAATTCTCTAACGGTAAGGCTCTATCCAGTGGCATAAGGACTTATTTGGTTGTCAGTGTAACCAGACATTGTGACACCAAAATTTCAGAGTCCAGTAACAACATCTGCCAAACATGCATTGTTTCCTTCTTTTTTAAGAGCTATTGCAATGTTCTCTACTGCTGGCATTGTTCGTCCAGTGTTGTTAATTTTGGTCTTGGTTAGGCAGAAATACAAACAGCATTAAGAACCAAACTGAGTATTCAAATGCACAAATTTCTATCTCAACCAGCGCACCACATTTGCGCACTTCTTCTCATATGGGATTAGCTACTCCCGCCCACTGTTTTACATATAGAATTCTAAAGCTTTAAATTTTTTCAGAACCTTAACCAAGATTGATAGTTTGCAAATGAATTAAAATCGTTTTTAGACATGCTAACCACTAAATTTCAAATGATATAAGAAAATTGCAGATAATTCGTAAGAACAAATAATCTGAAGAGATGATGCAACCTAATTGTTCAAGCACCGATAAAGACAATAAGCCAACAACCCGCAAAACGTAGAGTGCTACAAACATAACTAAAAAAAAGTATTACCTCATAAGGAGCGAGCGCAGTCCAGATTCAAAATGCCCATGACCAACCCAACCATTGTCTCCATAGTACCATATGCAGCTAGCAAACCCAAAAAGTAATTGTAGTAGTACGCATCTGAACGGTAAAATCCTTGATCGTTTTAAAGACTCATAAGAACAAGATGAGTGATGAAAATCACTTAAGTATCCGTACTACAAGGTGTGTAAACCCTAAATACGTTACGCAGAAGTTTGGACCAGACCCCATTCTCCACTGGCTTGCAATACCAAACCAGTGGTTTGAACCCCCATAGTTAACAACCAAGCACAACACAAATAGTTGCGAGAACAATATCTCTCCCACAACAAACCTACACCTACACAAAATTCACATTCTACATACTATAAACCAAATTCATTACGCCCATTAACATTCTCTCCCTAAATGTAGGAGATGATTAAAAAACTTGACTTCCAAAAAGTTGAGAAGTGATTGAACAAAATATTTCATATATGTGAATAGATGACAATGTCACTTAGGCAGTTTATAAACACTTTGACCTACAAAAATATTAGGAAATCCAAAAAAGAAATACTCACGTAGGCAAATTATCAAACACTTAACCTACAAAATTTATTCAAAAGAAATTTCCGTATGTAGATTGATTGAACTTAAATTGTACTGAAACTTCAATAACATGAAAACAAACTTAGCAAACCCTGAAGATTCTGGGGAAATGTAAAGATCCAATTGAAATCTAACTCATTTAGGTATACATCCCCAACTGTGTTTTGGGTTATTCAACAATAAAAAACTGTAACCTACTTGTTCAACCATCAACACATCCACCAAACTGAAATCTTCCGCCTTATGTCTACCAAGAAGATTTCTTAACACCAGTCAAAGCCCCTTTATCAGCCAAATCACGGAACACAATTCTGGACATACGAAACATCTTATAAACAGCACGAGCACGACCAGTAAAAACACATCGATTAACGATTCTTGTGAACGAACTATTCCTCGGCAACTTTGACAACTTAAGACGATGTTCATCTCTCATTTCAGCTGGTAAACTGTTATCTTTGCTCATTGCTTTGTGGAAAATCCGCTTCATTTCAAATTTCTCAGCTAGTAATCTGCATTTGTGATCTCTAATGTTTCGGGTTTCCAGTGGGAATCGATTCTCACCACCGTTTTTAGTTGACATTTTTGTTCTGATCGGAGGGAGGAATTACTCTGCTCTTGAAAAATGTAGGAGATATTATGTCAAAACCTAATTCTTATCGATCGCTGTCTTACAGAAAAAGAAGGTTTCAAGAAAATTATAAATGGGCTCTAATGTCGGTCTTTTCCATAAAACTGGTCCCTCCCTAGGCTTAAGGTAGCATGGGCCACATGGCCCATAGTCATGCAGGTTTTTTATTTTTATTTGAACTATGATTTTAGGCACACATAAAACTTTCCGGGCATACAAAATGATAGTCCCATCTTGGGTGACCTTATAAGGGGTAACCTATGGGTAGCTCAATTACCTATATACCCTTAATACAAAAATCTAAAATCAGTTTTCTAAAAAATCAAAATCAGCTTCCCTTAACATCTCCTCTTCTTCCTCTAGCCGAACTCTTCCCCTCCCGCGAAAAAAAAAAAAATTCATCACCGTGATTAATTGTCGATTCGTAAAAATTTGATTGTAGATTAAACTGAACTACATAATGACTCGTACAAAGAAAAGCAGGGACTAGGCAAACCAAATCGTCTTCTAATCCATCAATTGAAGAAGAAGAACCAATTGAAGATGAAGGTGTAGAAACTGAAAATCAACCACCAATTGAACCAGAAATTGAACCAACTGCATCTCCAACTCCGGAAACGAGGATAAGAAAGTAAGTTTTACAAACCCAATCTCCTATTTGTTGTTTTTCATCGATTAAATGACGGTTACGGTGTTGGGTTCGGCTCAAAATTGAGTTGATTTTTTAGCCGAACTGTTCTTCACAAAAGCTTCCTGTAAGTGTATATGAACAGTTCGGCTTGAAATTTCATGAAATTTCAAGCCGAACCTAGTCACAGAAAGAGATGCACAGGGGTTCGGCGTATTCGATAATCATAATATGTGTCGAACCTAACACATTTACGAGGTTCGGCTATTACGATATTCACAATATGTGCCGAACCAATACAAAATTATTAACCCATAAATGTACATGATCGGAGTTAGGCTTATATTCTACTTATTCAAATAGCCGAACAATGTGTTTCCAACGGGTTCGGCGCTTACGAATTTCTAAATATGTTTAACCTAAACATTTTTCTTCCAGAGCGATTCGGTGTAGGGTTCGGCTTGTTAGGACAATTCGAACCAAGCCGAACTCTGGCCTACAAGGTAGGTTCGGCTCTTAATCAACACTTTCAGCTAGCCGAACTGTTCATCCAGACTCGCTGAACCTTAGTGAAAAATCACAGATTTTTGATGATTTCAACCTACCAAAGTGAGATTAAATGTAAGATATGTTGGAAAATTTCCCCGCGAACAGCCTAAATGACTACAATTCAAGGGTAACTAAATAGTCTACACAATTTTTTTTTCTCACTTTCCCCTTCCCTTCTAAAAAAACCTAACTTTTTTTTTCTTACTCAAATTTTTTTATTAATCCTAAAACTAATCACTAATCAGAATTATTTTAACTAATCATTAGTATTAACACTAATCCTAAAAGGGCAGATTTGCCATTACCAAAAATATTTGGTTAAGGGGCTTCTGATTTTGCTATTTACACTTCTTTTTTGTCTTTACTTGGTATGCCCAAAAAGATTTCAGTATGCCTAAAATCATAGTTCTTTTATTTCGAAGGATGTTTTTTCTTTTTTTCTTTTTCTTTTTCTTTTTCTTTTTTTGTCAGTCATATTTCAAAGGATGTATTTATTAAAGAAACTAGTTGGTGTCTTGGCGATTACACGTGGGTACCTAATACCCATGGAGTCTCTTAAAACAATTTGACTAGTAAAGACTGGGATTTCCTAGTCCCATTGCAAGATTCCCTCATCGACTTCCATCCGTTGCATGGTTAGCTAGGTTGTTTGCCGCCTGGTTTCCTTCCATGTAATTGTGTTGCATGATGTTGTGCATAATCTGATTTATTTGGTGTTTTATTTCATCCAGATGGTATCTTCCTAGAAGGCTAGAACCAGCGGATCCAATTGGTCATTTTGGACTGTGACGGATATTTGTCATGTTCAACCTGGAAAAAAAAAAAAAAAAAAAAAATCTTGCATAAAAATGACCTTTATAAGGCTTGAACCAAAATTCGAGGCGCCTAGAAAGAGTATAGTCATCGCACTGGAAAATCAAACTTTTAGTTAAGATATCATTTTTTATATATATAAAAAAGCTAACGTAAATACAAAAATTCCAAATTTGGGGTTCTAAAGTCTTGGGTCTTAGGAAGTCACCTGGCTCACCTATATTCAGCGGTGGTCCTGGTGGTGATTGACATGGACGATCCGATGCAAAAAAAAACCTTTCTGATAAGTCATTACTAATTATCTTGGTCCGAATTAGGGTCGGGGCCTAGAGAGTCCAGGTTCTCTAACTGACTACCCTAATCCAGTGTTAGAAATCGAATGTTGTCCCGATACGATAGGGCATTGAGGAGTTTTAAGGCCCAGTTATAATTGTGAATGTCAAAAGAAAATAAATTTAACATCTCATTGCTAATGAGCACGGAAGGGAACTTACTGCTAATAGTGATCAGTTATGGTCTAAAATGTTTAAGATTAAGAATTATCCATATAGCCATCAATTCTTTCATTTAAACTAGCAAAGGCTCAAGCGCGATGCGAGTGCAATTACCTTTCAAAGCCTAAAAACTGACTCAAAATCAAAATAAAATTTTAACTATTGAGCTTGTTGTAAGCTATAGTGTTTGCCATTAGGGATTACTTTATGTATAATCTACATATGTATCTGCATGATCCTAATAATCAAACTTATAAATGATTGAAGACTTGTCTTCATAAAATAAATATTCGAAGTAGGATTAAACAATGATTTCTTTGGATTTTGTGGAAAGAAATCAAGATTGAACTTTAGGCGAAAGTTATTGAAAACTTAATTCAGAAAAGCATATCTTGATCAAAAGAAGAGGAAGTTAGAAAGCAAATTAATAAAAGAAGAGAGTATTATAAGAATCGATTAGCTTATCTCATGGATTGCAAAGGATTTCTACGAAGAATCATCTAGACAACTTTTTCACTTTAAGAATGTGCGAAAAAGGAATTTTACTTCACTATCTGATGTGGATATCATCATTAATATTCATATATATATATATATGAATATGTCATAAGTCAATCTTAGAACAAAATACCGTACATTTTTTGACAATAGAGACACATGCAAAGCATAATAGGATATAACTGGTACAATCTGACAATCTGGTATGCAATGAGAACTAAATGTTAAACTCGACCAACTATATAATCTCCAACATCAAGAATGGTATGCAATGAGAACTAAATGTTAAACTCGGCCAACTATATAATCCCCAACATCAAGAATGGTATGCAATGAGAACTAAATGTTAAACTCGGCCAACTATATAATCTCCAACATCAAGAATATTTAGGTAAAAGGTGAATAGTATCAAAAGTTTCATACTAAAACAACTCTATTGCAACTTATTTTGAAATGCTGAAAAACGAAAAATTAAGGAATAAAAATAGAAAACTGATTCAGAAACTACTTACAGATCTTCAATAACAGTCATACACTCAGAGCTTACATGTGTAACGACGACACGTCATAATAAATTTGAGTTGTATCAAACACGCGTGCCTGACATGTCGGACACGGCTCAATTACCAAAACAGAATAAAATATTTAATAAAATAAAAAAATGCCTTATTTAATAAAAATATCAATAAATTCTGTATTTCTAATGCCTTTTTTATAAACCTATCCCTTTTGCTAAGTTCGTAATCTGTGTCTTCATTTTCTAGTTTTTTAAGTTGTCGTGTCAAGATACCATACTAGACACAAGAAATTGACACCGTGTCCATGTCTTTGTAACGCGGGAGCTTGCACTACTAAAGTGTGTTGAATTCCAAGTCATCAATTTATACCCTTTCTTAGATCATATAACCTTTGAGGCTTCTAGTGAAGTTTCGAGGATTTAGCGTGTTACGCCTTTCCAGCAACACTAAGGAAATGTTATTGATGCAATTGGATATAACCTTGCATAAACTAACACCTGCTAATCCGAGTGCCTAGGCACTCTCCTCCATTTCGATCACCACCACCATTATAACCTCTAGACTAACCCATACATTATGCTTGTCCTACGAGTTACCATATGCGAGCAAACTCCACCTATAAAACTGTAAACAATCAAGCATGACCAAAAATAAATAAAAAACGTACTCATAAAAAACTATTTTTTTTTTTGTCAAAACTTGTTGATTTCAGCATTATAGAATAGAAGTTAGACTAAATGCCTTAACAAACTCAAACATTATTTCAGCATTATAGAATAATAATCAATTGAAACAACAAAATCCAACAAACAACACATCATTATAAAGATCTCAATTCAAAGTTCATAGTTTAGTAAAAGTGATAATTCAGTACCCATAACCCCTATGTATCAACAAAGTGAGAAATCACCAACTAGCCACTACTGTTCAAGAGAATCCATATTAGTCCCTTGCAATTCTTCTTTCTTTAATTGAATTTTTAATAACTTCAAGCTCTGTAAGAAATTCTTCCTGAAGCATCCTCTTGTAAAATTCTAGAGAGTTGAGGAGGAATACAAGATTAGGCCAGCACATCGGCCGGTCGGCCCGGTTTTTAGGCGAAACCGGCCACCGAGCCGACTAGGTGTCGGTTTTCAAATCTGAAGTCGTAGCCGAGCCGACCATCCTCCGGTTCGGTTTTAAACCGATCCGATTCGGTACCGGTTTTAAACCGTGTCAGGAATATTCCTGCAGTTTTCCCTGCCATCTTAATAATTCTTTAAAACAAAAACACACCCATGCATAACTAACATAAGTTATTTAAAACAAAAACAAGAAAAAAACTTCAAAGTTACTGAGTTTTGACTAGCATAAACTGATAAATATGAAAATAACTTTAAAGCTCCTGACATAGGTTGTTAACTACTTAAATTTTTTATGACTTTAACTAACATAACCGAAGGAAAATATTGTTCAAAGTTTAACATAAAAGTGTTTAAACCAGCACTTACATAGTTCTTTTCCATCTCAAGTCTGCAACAAGATCTGAACTTCAACAATCAAGGATCATTGGATCATCAATCTCCTCTGGTACTGGATAAGCACCCAATATTGCTGCAACAAGTGATATTTTAAGTTAATAACAACTTTGAATTGATAAATAAAGAAACAAAGAGAAAAAAAAAACAGATTACATTACCTTCCTCAATGCTTGAGTTATTGATAGACGCATTTATGTGTCTATTTTGATCTCATTTATCTATTTTGTTAGTGCTCATTTTGTACTTATTTTGGCTTTTTATGTCTTTGTAGGTGTTTTTAGAGAAATAAGCTTTTTGCGCGAAATTGGCTCGAAAACTGGTATTTGCGCTCGTGGGAGAAAATTACTATTCGGACTCTCATTTTGGATAAGGGGTGACCAAATTACTAAGGGGCACCCAGATTGATATGGGCACCCTCGGACTGGTTAGGGGGAGGTCATCTTCTCCCATTTGAAATTCGAAAAAAGGCGGGAAATTTTGAGTTTCACGACAAATATTAGGGTTCGATTTTTGGGTCACTTGTGAGAAGATTCAATCGCTGGAATCAGTTGCAATGGGTCTAATTTTCTCATGGACTATGGAGCTTCAAGGGTTGATTTAAGCTGATTTCATCTAATTTTCTCATGGACTTAGGGTCGAACGGGGGTTGGTAAGAGTCTTGTTTTTCGCGAGAAGAAGGAAGATTTTGATAAAACATGGAGGTGGAGCTTTTCTCGATATTTTGTTGTCTTGAAACGGGAAAGTAAGTGGAGAAAAAGGAAAGAGTACATATTCTGCGAGATTTGGTGACATCATTCAGGAGATACTCAGCTATAGAAGCCGCGTAAGGAAGTAAAGAAGAAGGAGAAGAAATATTTTGCGTAACTTCCGGGGCAGGCCAGGAAAGAGAAGATTTAGCTCGAGATTTTTGAGGTCTGTGGGTATAAATACGAGTCATAAGAGTTCCATAAAGGGGTCGAGAGTTTGGGGTCGAGACGGAGACTGCAGAGGTGAAAAATAAGAATTGCGAGAAGTAAGGCTGTTCTTCTTGAAGAAGAACGTGAAGAACATTGGACCAACAAATACAGTCTGATGCAATTACTGCTGCATCAATAAACTATCGTTGTTCAACGAGTCTTATAAATTGTAACAATAATTTCTGTAGCGTCTAAAAATTGTTGCGAATATCTGTGTATTATATTTTCACCAATAAAACACCTTTTGAGCCATGTTTCTATCTTTTGGGTATGTTTTCGACATGAGGAGTTAAACCCCAACACTGGGATGACGGAGGAAGCCATATTTCATGCGTGTGGTAATTATATTTAATTCTTTCATGACTTTTTGCATGGATTTTTAATTATTTTATGGTTTTTATTGAATGGTTGTGATTTCAATTGATGGGTTATACTTAGGTTAAGTCTTTTGATATCCCATGCTTTAGATATACAGTCGTTGCTTTTCAAAAATCTACCTTGGCAAAGAAACAGAGTCAATATTCTATTTTGAGCTATAATTGTCTAGAATAAATATATGAATCGCATGAATGAATTTTATGGTGGAATCCGAAGTCCCAGTTCTCTCGATATTTGTGACAAAACTTGTGCACATATTTTCTTTATTTTAGTGTTTTCTCATTTTAATTCTTAAATCAAACCTTTACAAGTCTGAGTTGAACGAATCTTTACTACCACTCTACAAACAACTTTAAAAATCACATCAGTTATCATCTGGTACATACTCCGATAGAAGATCAAGAGCAATTGGATTTTGTAGCCAGCTTTGTGTGCAAAGCAATGCTTCAATTGTGCTAGGAGATAAAGAGCTTCTCCAAGGACTAAGCACATGCTTTCCAGTACTAAATGTTGATTCAGAAGCAACTGAAGACACCGACATAGCTAGTATATCCTTCGCCATATACGAGAGTACCTTATACTTGGTACTATTGCATTGCCACCAAGCCAAAATGTCAAAATCAGTCCCACTTTCTTCTTCGTCAAATTCCTCTAACAAATACTTATCCAACTCATTTAATCCTTCAACACCAAATAGGTTCTTTTTATGCCTTTTCTTCCTTGAGTTAGGCATAGCCTCAATGCTTTGTTCTTGCGCAACAACTGAAGTTTTAACTACAGCAACACCACTAGTTGAACTTTCCCCAACAACTGCATACGAAGACTTATACTCTTCAAAGAGTCTTGCCATATCTTCTTTCACCTTTTTCATAACTCTATCAACCTTGTACTGATTTTTCTCATACAAACACTCAAGTGAAAATTCCAATCCCTTCTTTTTCTCTCGTGGATTCAACAATTGTGCAAAGAATAAAGCAAAATTCATATCTTCATATGCACCCTGATACTTATTATATTTAGCAAACATGATTTCAACCATATTTCTAACAAAAGAGTCTGCCACATTATCTCTAAACTGAACCAATTGTTCATGGATGAGTACCACTTCCCATAAGAAAGTATGAGTAGTAACTTGTGTTGCAGCAGAAAATATAACGGTAGCATCAAAGAATACCTTCAAGCACTTCACAAGACTTCTCACATAACGCCAATCATCTTCATAGGGAGCATGGTGACGAGGTTATTTCTTCTTTTTCTTCGTCTTCTTCTTGGCTTACGGATTAGTATCAACTTTCATATCGAGTTGAGAACTCGATGAAGAACTAAAAGTTAACTCTTCCATGGAATTAGCTAGCACAAGAAGATCATCATGACTAGGTAAAGCAACATACTCAACTTCTTCGAAAATGTACTTCTTCTTGTAGTCTCTATCATACTTTTCTAACCTTTTGAAAGCTATTTCATATTTTTCTGCAGCCTCTAACATCAAATATGTGTTATTCCATCTTGTTTTCACGTATAATATCAATCCTTTATTGCAATCAATATTCTCTAGTGCAGCACAATGCTTAAATTTATCTTATCTAGCAGGAGAACTAGTAACATACTTATCAACTGACCTGATCCTTGCGATCGACTTTTTATAGAGTTTGACTGCATCTTTTAAAACCAAAGCAAGAACATGGAAAACACACCTTACCTATTATAAGAATGAAAAACCAAGAAATATTAGCAATTGCAATTTGCAGCAATGGTTGAATACTTTAATTAGCAATTAAATCATTTAAATTTAAACTACAACAAAAAAGAAATCTTACGTGCAAGTATTCAGTCCTTTCAATTGCTCCTGTCCAACCAATCATAGTTCACTTTAAATAGTCGATTGTGTTTGTATTAGCAGTTACATTATCCAGAGTGACACCAAACACATCTTCAAGTCCCCAATCTAACAAGCACTTCTCCAACATCTTACCAATTGCAGTACCTGTATGACCTTTCACTTGGAAAAACAAAATACTTTTCTTTTGCAACTTCCAATTCTGATCAACATAGTGAACTGTTACACACATATAATTGAAATTGTTGGGTGAAGTCCATGTATCAGTGGTCAAAGACACCCTCTGTTTGAATGCCTTGAAGTAATCTTTCAAAATATTTTTCTCATCCCTGTAGATTTTCAAAAGATCCTTAGAAATATGACAACTCATCTTTGATTATAAATTCAACTAAAGCCCTTCTACACTTTTCAGGATTATAAATAAAAGCAATTAAGTTACCATCCTGACCTGGTTTGGGGGAGGAACCAACAAACTTTTCTGTCCTTTCTTCTTCTTGTTTGGATTTTTACGACATCTATCCAGATGAGCCCACAAACCAGAAGTGCCATTTCTGCCTGTGTTAGCAGCAAAGGTGCGCAAACAATGATGATATTTTGCTTTCTTTGCACTTACCCTTGTGAATTGATTCCATACGTCAGATGTGACTTTAGGCTTCTCTTTGTTTTCATCATCTGCTACAATTGTAACTTCATTAAGAGGTGTATATTGAGCTCTAACTCCAGCTGTAGATTGACTAAGTACATTTGATGATCCAACTTCAGTTTGAGATGTAGGTGTGTCTTGACTTGGTTCTTCCATGGTTCCTGTTACAAATAAAAAACACGATTAAAAACACAATTGATGAATACAAAAAGGATATTCAATAAAAACATCTCTAATTCGTGTTCTTATACAAAGAAACGATAATCAAAATGTATCATTCAATTACTAACAAAAAAATCAGAACTAAAAATCAAGAAACCCCTAATATTTGTAAACATAGGGTTTCATTCAAAATACCAAATCTGATTTATGTATAACAACTAACACGTTACAAGCTATGTAAACCTAAGGTTTCATTTGAAACCCCAAATCTAATTCATGTGTAACAACTAACAAGTTATATAAACCTAGGGTTTCATTAAAACCCCAAATCAACCTGTAATTGATATCACATGATCAATCGTATCCCCAATGATTAACAATCAGAAAAAGAAAAGAAACAAATATCAAATTAAACACTCACAACACCTATATGAAGAAGACAAGGAAAACAAAAAGAGCAAAAAAAAAAGGCTTAAGAATTAGAGTCTTTTGACTTATAGTTACTTGTTGTTGTGTTCGTTGGTAACTTGGTGGTGTAAGATCATGAAGAAGGTGGTGTGGGTGGATGATGAACCGCTGCTGCTATGAGTGAGAGTAAGAAGAAGAAGAGAAGCGGCTAGAAATGAATCAATAGAAAAGAAAAAAGAAGTTTTATTATTGTTAGGGTTAGGTAGAATGGAAGGTTAGGATTACATATCATTGTGAGGGTTAAGTAGAATGGAATGCTAGGATTGCATCGGTATTAATTGGTTCGTCTCGGCCAGATTTTTGCCTCATACCGTGCACCGAGCCGTAGGATAGACGGTTATGATATCAAATGACGTCACCGGCCGTTGGATAATCAGTACGACTCGGTTTCGGCTCGGTGCAGCTAGTTTCGTCCCGGTTTATCAGCCCGATCGGAAATTAGCAGCTTTGTTCCCTTCCCTAAATACGTGACCAAATTCAAATTCTTCTAATTTCTGAAGAAGAGTAAGATTTTCCTTTATCTTTGGGTCATTAACATCATCAGAATTCAAAGAATCGTTCAAAAGGCTCACAAGACTTTGATGATTCGTCTGGATCAACAAAAATCTAATTTTTTTGATAATTGACAATTTTATACCACTTTTGACATTTTCAATCTCAGCATCAGCTAGGCCTGCCAACTTTTCCTTTGGAACAATAGAACCCCAATCAATCAAATCTCCAAATTCATTCCTAAGAATAAATCCAAGACGAGAAAATAAATGGGTACTCATAAAAGAAAAAGAACTACTTAAGACGACAAAATTAAGTTCAACTAACCCTCAGTTGACAACCCTCAGAGTTGTACGGAAGTTCTTCAATCAGAACAATTAGCAACAAACAAAAAATTAAAAAATGTAAACAATAATATATATAATATCAATAATCATAACAATAAATCAAATTTTGTACCTGCAACTCGGAATATAACTTTAACACCATATATTCTTGTAAGAATGAACTCCACCTTCAATAGAAATTACATAATCTAGCTTAGTTTTGCCACAATCGGTTGGTCCATGCATCAATATTAGGGGTTGTTGCTAGCCTGATATGTAACAAGTTTTATGAAGGAAAAGAAAAGGAATTATATTATGCATTTCATCACATGACTCGTGTGCGTACATGAGTTAAAATGTTGAGCTTCAGTAAAGTCTTTTCGGAATGAAAAAGTCAGAACTTGATTACTTTAGTCTCTTATGTTGGTGAAGTTTAATGATATAAAGAAATATTATGATTATAATCAGGTGACTTACTTTACACATCCTCAATATTCCTTAGAAAACTACTATGGAATATCCTGATGGACTAATGTTAGATTCATCTCTCACCCCATATTTCCATATTTATAAGTATTTTCTCAAAGTCACGGGAGATATATATAGCATCAGTTAGCGAAACTCCTCCGCATTTAACTTATTAATTTCCAAGTTACACATGAAAACAACATTTGGGTATAATTGCTCAGATACAATTAAAATGTTTTCTTATTTAAGATAGATGGGCAACAATTGCACACCTGCTAAACAAAAATTTCCGTAAATCCCCATTACGTAAGACCAACTAACCATAAAATTGAAGATTTTTAATTTATGTTTTCGTAGCGGCATATCTTCAAATAATTGGAATCATATAAAACATATTATTTGGCGATAATTTCTTAGGTATAACCTTTACACAAATAAATATTTTCTAATAACAGTCAATAACAATGCAATAGAACTTTCCAAATGATGATTATTGAGATGATTATCGAAGTTACAGAGATCGTCGATTGTTCTTTGAATGAATACGTTATTGAGATCCCATCAGCGAGAGATTATACAATAGAAAGAACTGTTTCAACAGTCCTCCAATCCCAATTTCATATTCATTTTTAGAAATAAACAAATTATAGTTCTCTTCGATAAAAACAATAACTTGAAGTTCGATAAATTATATTTTTGAATGTTTAAGAAGAAAAAAAAACTTCTTAATTTTTCATAAATATAATATCTCATTGCAAACTGAGCATATTTGGAAACTTATTGCTAATAGTGATCACTTCTGGTCTAAAGTGTCTAAGATTAAGAATTATCCCTATGGCCATCCATTCTTTTATTTAAATAGGAACCGTATGACTGAGACCGTAGTGGAAAAGTTCTAGGGTTTACATAGGATTAAAATGTTCTGAATGTGAATAAGGATACCTAATATGTAACAAAATTCAGAAATACCACATAAACCTATCCTCCACATTTCACCACCAAATGATAAAAATATAAACTCCGAGAAGAAAATAATGAATACAGCTGCGAATTTATGAACTTTTAGTTGTAAATAACAAATGACGACTACGAATTGTTGAATACCTAGCCGTAAACAACAATTTATGCGGTAATTGATGTATTCCTAACTATACAGTAATTAAAGAAGCCATAATTGAAACTCATTTCAAATATATATATACTTATTTTCGAAATGAATATCAGTTTATACTCAAATATATAAGCGTATACTCATTTTCATACGGAGTTCAAATTCTGTGGGACCTCATACTCTCATAGTTACCAAGTAAAGACTGAGGGGGGTTCCATTTCACTAAGTTTTTCATCTGCAATGTTTAAAACGAATAAAACCACACGCTCGCTATTGCCCCTGCCCTTGGATCCTTTCCAGTGCATAGTACCATCTATGTAGCACCATGTTCATTGTATTTCCATTGAAGTAAGAAGATTTTATTCTACTAAGTTCTCTCCATGCATTCGTTCCCAAGGTAAAAATTGTGAATCTAGAGCTGCCATCATTCTGATTGTCGAGGATTTGAAGCTTAGTCCTTGCACTCTGAATCGTAACCAAACCCAATTGTTTTTCAAATCGGAAGACTATCTGTTCAGGGTTTTATGGTGTGATATTATGCGCATCAGAATCCATTTGTACTCACAGTAAACCATTACAAGAGTTATGTAATGCTAAGTATTCTCAATTTGATTTAAATGGCCGAAATTCTACAGGGTTCTTAAAAATCGATAATGTTTCATTGAATTGTATGAAGTTGAAACCAATATATTCATCAGGATTACTCAATTCATTTTTTGAGGGATGGATAACAAGATTGAAAATTTTGGTTGGTTCTAATAGGGATTCATGCATCTTATAAAAGAAGGGGTCTGAAAAATTATCATTCCAAGTTTTATAAACACACCTTAATCTTCCAATGTATTTCAGAGGTGGATATGTGAAGATATCTTCGATGGTCCTCCATGGAAGAATAATAATACATTTTTCTTTCATTCATTTTAATTTCCTCTTGATATCAGTTGAGCGTTTACACACACCAGTGAAAATCATAGATACTTAACTAAAGACAGTACATTGTAATATCTACAAATATTTATAACCTAAGTAACATAAGCATACAACATGTTTGACATAAGATAAATTCCAATTATGCAAACAACTAAGGGACCGAATCCCCTAACTTAAAATATCAATTTAATTTTAACTTAACTTTGTGACCATCAATTAGTTCATTTCCTACCGTTGGATACCAAGTCATAATATACTTTGGATTTCATTTAATTAGCTTGGCTTAAGCCGAGTCAACTATTGAATGTTACCTTATATATCTCTTAAATTATTTTCAGTCCCGTAAAAAGATTAGTACATAATATCCTCTTCGTAATCAAATTTCCAAAATTTAGCACGGGCGTAATCATATTGATTTCATCAAACCTTAGTTGAAAAAAATCCAACAAAATGGAAAGACGTGCAAAAAAAAGATGATCATGGTGCTCCAATAATTATGGATGCTAATAATCAATCTCAAAATACTAGAGATATGTTTGATAATCTCGTATTGTTGAATTGGGTTCAAGGTATTATTACAACTTTTGATAGGATTTATGATACTCGATAAGTCAAGACAGTGTACATTATACACGATTGTTCACAAGACCTTGAACCCCTTGTATGTTACTAAGACTAGAGAAAATCTATTAAGTCAGTTCTCAACAAAACTTGGAAATTGGAGTACGCTCGGGCAAAAATTTTGTGCCACACTAATCAAACAATCCAGCTACTTCCTTTTAGCAACAGAGCTTGCAGTTCTTAGCTTCTTGAATCATATATTCTAAAACCTTAATCATGTGATTTGAATACCTAACCCATGTTTATTCTGAACTTTAGAAGCACATCCAAGGGTTCCATCCAAAGAGATTTTATGCATAGATGACTCTAATCTTTTATCCATGGAAATACAAGCACCATCAGGATATGTTTACGAAATTTACTTCTTTTAAGTATAAAAGACTAAGATGCTTTATACCTTTTTTATTTATAGGAATTATTATATATAAGGTAACAATGATAGTTGGTTCGGCTTAAGCCAAGTTGAATTAAATCCTAAGTACATTATTACTTGAATATCTAACGATGGGAAATGAATAAATCGATGTTTGGGAAGTTAAGTTGAAAATTAAATTTATTTTTTAAGTTAGGGGGATCCATTCCCAACAACTAATGAAGTTACAAAAAAGCTTCAGAATTATGAGTAAATTTCGAAGTTAACACGAGACCAAACTTCAAACCAAACAAAAAATATTTCAGTAGTAAGAACTTTTTTTTGTTGCTCGATAATAAATTTGATACAAAAAGAAACACAATGGAACTTGCTATTTCTAACACATTTTTAATCTAAATATAAATAACCTCTTTAAATCCTTCAAACACACTTCTACTACTCATGAACCACAACTATTTCTTAGCAGTGAAAGCAACCTTTATCCACAGTTTTTTCGCATATGGACTTTTAGTTGTAGCTAGGCTAAGCACATCATCAAACTTTGTAGGATTAACAAAGCTGAACATAACCCCCACCCCCCAAACTACTGCTCATATTGGTTACGATGCCAAATAATATGATCAAGAGTTTCTTCAGGATTCTTACAGAAAACATATTTAGAGTCCAAACTAAATTTTCTCTTTCTTTGACACTCGACCGCTCACTTACTAGTATTAGTATAGTGAGAGAAAGATGAGCTTCAAAAGGAGTCACCTAGATTCAAACCTTATACACTCAAAGTCATTGTTGCTAAAAGTCTTAAACTTTTCACATAAAGAGAAATTGGCTCAAAATTCTTAAATGCAAATACCTTGAAAGGGCAAACCCTCTACAAGTATTTTAATAATAATGGCTTAGGTCTGAAGTTGCATATGTAGAAATTCCGAAATAATATTATCGCTCGGAGTTAGGTAATGGTAAGTATATTATTTTTTGAAAGATCTTTGGGTCTCTAACAGAGATAGGAGATTGTAACATAACTTTTTATTATTTGTTGATATTGTACATGTAAAATTGATTGATAGAGATACTACCATCGGAATGTTAATATTCTTTAAAGTTTTTTTTTTTTTCCAAAAATGCTACAATTGATGATATTTTAATCATACGAATACCCATGAGTAGGGATAATAAGTTGAGAAGGGAGTCGAGTGCTAATGGAAATTCTCTGTGAAATTAGCTTACAGGGTTATATTAGAAAAAGGTTATGCTCAGTCTAGCCTAACCTTTCCTAACATTTCTTGGAAGAAATTGGAAGACCCATCTCTCTCTAAGAATCCTCCACTACTTGTTGAAGTGTATCCAAGGTCGTATGCATGTAAGTAAAACAATGCATAGGTTTAACCAGGAATATTGATACACATGCAGTATTCTTTATGCTTGAACGGTTTGGATAGTATTCAATACATGTTTCTTGAATGCAATATTGTTAATGAAGTTTGGAAAGTAATTGATGTCCTGCATAGTGAAGGATATCTCCAGTTACTACTCAATCTATTAAAGAGTTTCAACTTGCAGGAATTGTTTAGTGGTATATGTGAAAGGCTAGATGTAATATGATTTTTGAAATGCGCAAGCAATGTGCTAACCTTAGCTGCTGTAAATCCTATTCCAACTATGATTCCAAAAAATGGTGCCAATATTAAATTTTTCCGGAACAAGTATAATGTTTGAGCATATTGTAGAGGAAGAATCTCAGAGAGTCTTGGAGTGGGCAGATACGATGATGGAAAATGATGAAGAAAAAGTTACTAAAAAGAAAAATATGAAAGCTACAACAACAATTGATGGTCATACTTCAAAGAGTGTTAAGTCTTATGGTCCTTTGCATCCACAAAAACACAATTTTAAGTCAAGTTTTGTTGCTTATGAAATGAGGAGGGTACCCTAATACACCATGTTTTTCGTTTCAACCTATAAGTCTGATACCAAGTGTGATCGTCTATGGACAGAGTCGAGACAATACCACAACTCGGTATTCACTTGACAATACTTACGGTACAAGACCTATTAACTATAGGATCAATGTCAAGTGATTAGGATTTAATGTACAAGCGTAATTTACTTTATTATAATAAAATAATTATAATGCAAAAGTAACGTAATTACACAACGATATTTTGTTAACGAGGAAACCGCAAATACAGAAAAACCTCGGGACCTAGTCCAGTTTTGAATACGCTCAGAATTAAGCCGCTATACAAAGTACAAAGCCAACTTCGTATAGTTGATACCAAGTAATCTACCCCTAGTTACTTGGTTCCCCCAGTATCCTTGTGTCTATGACCGTTTGGTCACGCACGTGAATCCCAAGACAAAAAATCACTATCTTGAGTTGCTTTACCGATGTAAAGTCTTAAGCACTCAACTCCTTTTGATCGTCTTCCAAACAGTAAAGGAACAAATTTGTTTGGTAACCACTCTATTCAATCTTTATTATAAAGATATGTTGAGTACGACAAAGGTTCTTCCGTTTAACAAGTAAACTCCTTTTTCTGGTGTAGATCAATCAAGATCCCTATTACCGAAGTAATTATATATAGATTTGCAATCAATCTAAATGGATCTCAAAGAGAAATATAAAGAGATGCATGCCGATCTAATCAACTAGATAATCATAAGTCTATCAAAGATAAACAAGATCTAGTTGGATCCCATCCGATCAAGATGTGTGCACAAATCACGAGATACAAAAACCAATAAGAAAAAAATCTTTTTGTCTTCAAATATTCAATTGCCTTCTTATGTACATGCGCACCACAAAATTGAATCCACTTATGATCAATCACACACAGAACAGAGCCTGTTAACATTGGATGATCACAAGTTGTCTTTAGATCTAACAACAATTCTAAAGATCACGTCAATACTTTGATCTAGTTTGAGTGACCCTTATGTCAGAAGAGAAGGCTCTCAACAATAATCAAACTAGGTGCAATCAAATTTTCAACAACCGTTAGTCAATCAAATCAATAATCGAAAACTAAAATAACAATGCAAGTATCCTACAGAAGTCTTTAAAAGAGCGGTCGTAAGAGATTTCGCCTAATTAGGGTACTTTCTTCTCCGGATAGACGACTCTACTATAAACGACACGAATGAAGTTTTCCTGGCTCTTAGGATAGTTTACAAGAAATGCAAGCTCAACTATTAATGGACCAAGGTTGTTTGGACAACAAGGAAATTCCAAAACCGAAAATATTCTCAAGATATGCAATAAGTACCTAATTTCAATTTTCCTATTTCCAATTAATATCCAACCTGTAATTCCGAAATCTCTCATTAGAAAGTATCTAATATTAGTTTAGCACTTAACTAATATAACTTTCCAAGATATATGTTAATCAAAAGCATATAACCGAAAATTTTAACTTAAAAGATTCTCAATATTTCGGATTGGGATCACCTTGAGTGTCAAGGAATATCTTTGGACAAAAAAAGATAAGAATTATACTCATGTCCAAATTATGTCGGCATCTAGAACTTTTCTATTTAGCAAACCCTAATTCCAAACTCACACAAATTCGTAAAGTAATATGTGAATATGAAGGATCAGTTTTGCTCTTGGGAATGGTTCTCCCATGACTCCTAAAATAGGTTAAGATCGGTTCTACCAAGTCTCCAAATATAGGTAGGGATCGGTTCTACCATGACTCCCAAAAAAAGATAGGATTGGTTCTACCATGATTCCCAATATAGGTAAGGATCGGTTCTAACAAGACTCTCAACAATAGTTAAGATCGGTTCTACCATGTATCCCAATATAGGTAAGGATCGGTTCTACCAAAACTCTCAATATAAGTTAAGATCGGTTCTACCGTATATCCAAAACTAGGTAAAGATCGGTTCTACCATAGCTCTCAACATAAGTCAAAATCGATTCACCCAAAGTTCTTACCTTGGTTGGAATTGGTTATCCAATAGATCTTCAATAAAAACCGGACCAAAACGCCTGTTGATTTACTTTCGATTATGAAACAAGTTTCGTATATGTAGTTTCTATAAACATAGTTTCTTAGGATGAAATCACACCTATATCCAATACACAATCGAGTAAATAATTACGTAAATTATGTCGATGTCACATTTACGAAGTTCAAAAGATAAACGTTATACTTCGTAATCAAATATTCATCCTTGACACTTTGATCATAATAAAATGACCAAATCTAATATTAGAGTATTAAATATAACCTCGAATGGTATGTTTTCAATCTTAAACGACTTGAAAGCAACTATAGGAATGAAAACAAGTCAAGTCAGTATCACTATACCTCAAGAGGAAGGATAATGTCTTCATTGTAGTCGATACATCTTCACGATCTTCAGGTCTTTAGAGTAATACTTGTATGTCTCAATTCCTAGACTTTCTAGTCTAACCTAAACGAAGTTGACTCTAGTACGTTTAATCAAGCGACTCTAATTGAGTTCTAATACTAAAATATGACAACCAAACTTGACATACCAATGCTTGGTGGGTTCCATAGAGCAATGCTCTAACAACTCGAATATCAGAGATCTAAATGTTAGAGGTGGAGTTAAAACTAGGACGTTTTTATAAAGAGAGCATCAATGTTATCCAAAAAGCTTATTTAAGGGCATATAAGGATCTTTAATCTTTTGTAATTATTGATGTTATTAATAAAATCTCATGACTTATCTTAAAAAAGAGAGGTTGGATCATTTTGTTTATTTTATTGGTGTTTACAGCCTCAAATGGGGTACATGGAGAAACTTTGTCAAATGACGCAGATCATCTGCAAGCCTGGAAATGTAGAATACGCAAGAACAAGGGAAGAAAGTTTGGTCTCTACTTATTTTCACAATATGATGGTCCCTTTGGGTGAAGCGCAATAGAAAAGCAATGGCACACAAATATTCAAGGTTTGAAACGGTTATCATTGATGAAGTGAAGGGGGCAATTTTTCTATGGGCTACATCACTCAGATGGTTTAGAAAAACTCCATTCCAATACATGATCACACACTGGAAAGTTATTACTAACTGTAATTAAAAAAAAAAAAAAAATAACAATTCTGGATTATGATTTTTTTTGTATACTTGATATGCTTTTTGATCAACACAATTTTAACATTTCTCCTCAAAACAATAAAATAAAATATTTTTTGGACTCTCAATTTTTAGAAGGGTTTCACTCATCTTCCACCGGGTTTGAAATTTTGAATCATTCCTTGATTTACTGAATCATGTTTTAAGGCATACCTATTGGTGCCAAAATAGGGTCACTAGGTAAAAAAAAAATCCATCATCTCTTATCCACCTTTTTTTTATAATGACAATTATGCCCTTATCTAATTAGTGTTAATGATTATGATTAGACCTTAATATTAATGATTAATTGGTAATGTTAATGATAGATTAAAATTAAGTTATTAGTGGTACATTTATAGAGAAATCAGCTTTGTGTGAGAGAGTTAGGGTTTTTGAGAGGAAGGAGAAGAAGTGAAAAAAAAAATTGGTTTTTGAGATTTAGTGATTCAAATCAGATTCACAGGCATACTTGTAGAAGATGTTTAATCTCCATTTTTTAGGTTGAATTCTCAAAATAAAATAAAATAATAATAATAATTTACAAACTTTTTCGGATGTTCAGTGTTGGGTTCGGCTATAGAATTACTAGCCGAATCTTATTGGGAAGAATCATTCGGCTGATATTTCTAAAGGCGAACCTAAGTGTATGAAAAAATTATTTGACGTTCGGCTTATTCGAACATCAATCGTTGTTGGCCGAACTTGTACTTTGTAGTTCGGTTTTTTAAAAGTTGCGACTTACAGAGTCATGTTGGCTTACTATGATACGACCGAACCTGGTAGTGTAAAAACACAAGTTATACGTTCGGCTTTACAACTGCATTTCCGATACGAGCCGAACCTTACAAGATAAAGGTTCAGTTTGCAGTTTAGATATCGTTTCAGCCGAACCTTGCCTATGTGGAACATTTTTATAGGTTCGCGTAGTAATCTAGGTTTCCAAACTAGCCGAACATGGGTTTTAAATTTACAAGGTTCGGCTGAAAATAATGTATCAGATAATCAGCCGAACATAAAGGTCTTCTTCATTATAAACTGGGTTTGGCTGAAAACGTGATATTTCAATATCAGCGGAACTGTTCTTTTGAAATATAAAAAACGAAGAACAATGATCTGGGTTCTAACATGCGGATCTAAATCTGTGCGCAACGCTCTACACGACTCATTTTATACTTGTGGTTTTAATCAATGATCAAAGGTTTATGAATCAACAATTAACCGCCGACGAAAAATAAAATCAAAACGGTTTGATAATGATTAGATTAGGCTAGAAATAAAAATGATTTTTGATATTGATTAGCTTAGGATTATATTTTAAATTTAGATGAAGGGTATTTAAGTAATTTAAAATAATTAAGGATAACTTAGTAATCTACCCAATGCTAGAACACCCCTTATAAACCCACCCCTAAATAGGAAAATTATTTTGTATGCCTCAAGACATGTTTCAATTGTGTTGGTGCCTAAAGTCAAAAATCCAAAATGCCCAACTGACCACAAGCCCATTGCTCTTGGCAATGCGAATTATAAACCCATCAAGAGAATCATAACTTGTTGATTCTCTCATTGGTAAGTTTATGCTGTTAAACCGGGAAGCTAGATGCTTGATAATGCGATTGTTGCTAAGAAACTTGTACACTTAATAAATCATTCCGACTCCATTTTTAATTCATTTTGAGGACACTCATAGATCAAGCTCGTTCATGGGCACTCCAAAGAGAGTACAAAAACTCTTATGTAATTATAGGACTTTAAATTCTTTCACAAACAGTCTCAGACGCATGCGCTTAAGAAAATATAAAAAATTTTAAAAATGTAGACACTCGATGATGGGATAAATTTTGGGAGCAAATTTGGCATTTGGGTGCTTTTTCATGCATGCACGGATGCACCTTCAGTAGAAAGACAACTCCTGAGGACCCTCTTGAGAGGAAACTCAAAAAGCTAGAAGTCCAATGAAAAGCTAGCATTGATAAAAAAAAAAAAAGTAATTCCTTCATGCGCGTGCACACTCCTAAAAGATGCAAGATTTGTCTAGCTAGCTATATGGGGTTCCCTTGAGCTTTTCTTATACTCATCCAATCTCAAGTTCTCAACATGTCAACGGCCTTATTGATGGTGGATGACATAAGAGTTTGCATCACCATATCTCATTTTCCATATAGATAAGCACACTGTTCCAGATCTCAGAAGGCTCCACACGGGAGCTCAACATGCACAAGTTCTCGACAATTAAGAGAGTGAGCAAAAGAGAGAGAGAGAGAGTGTGTGACTAATCTTTGTAAAGAGTGAAAACTCGTAGTAACTTGTGCCTACCATTTGTGTAGGTATCAAGTAAAACTCTAGCGATAACAGTCCGTCTACAACATCTATATTTAGAGAGGTCTGTTTTTACATCTGAAAGGCTGAAATCCTATTAATTCTCACTCGGAAACCCAAATCTATAGCCATCGTGTGTCTAGTCTTGTCTTGTTGCAAGCGTCGCTTCTGTAGAGTGTAGAGTGTAGATCTCTATTTTGAAGTCATTATGAATTGATGCAACATACGTATAACAGCGACTTTCTAGTTTAGGAACTAAATTTTCTGCCCAAGCGCCAAGCCCAACGATTACTCCACAGTACCCTCTTGGCTTGGCTTCTGGCCTTCTGGCCGCTGAAGCGAGGGCTGAGTTTCAACTTTCTAGTATACAATACCGTCTTTCCGCTTGCGCTAAACATGCACCGTGAACGTATGCATATATTTTGCAATGTTGCTAGTAAGGCAATTTTTGTGGAGTGAACAAATCTTACTCTCATTATGGACTCAACAAACATGAAAAACAAGTGGGTAAATGGATAATTTTATTAATTTGTTCACTACGGAATATCAAGAACCACATGTTTCTTATTAGGCCGCCAGGTCGCAGTTAGGCTGCGCGATCAAAGTTTATCCGCTGGCGGGCATACAAAAAAACCGCCCAGGTAAACTTTAAAAAGTTTCTTATACGCATTATTTATTGTAAATTAAGTGGAGAGAGATGTGATAGTGGGGGTCATTTAATCAGATTTGTTCATTTTTACCTTGTTTTCTATGGTGGAAAATGTTGTTTGGTCATCCACCTGGATTGACAAGAAGAAAATATTTTACTCATTCCTATAGGAATTTCCCTAATAGGTACCAATTTGTTTGAGGGAGTACCAATCCCTTATTAATGGATGTTTTGTCTTGTGTGAATTTTGATGCACCCCTAAACAAGTTGGTAACTCTATTGGCAGTTAATTACATTTGGTAGTTGGATTAAATGACTCTGGCGTTTGCTTCTGGTTAACTCGAACTTCATTGCTCAACCATTGCATAACTGTAAGATCAATGGATTCCAAGGTGATAGTCTGATTGAATCCTCATGAAACTATTTTGAGCATACATAATAAAATAACATATCAGCGATTGCAAATTCAAACCAATGACAAAGCCTTGATATTTTTCTGTTGGGGAACAATTATAAAATATATACGCCTAAAAATACCATTATTTTACACGATGTTTTGGCCATTCCTTTCTAATAAAAAATGAAAGTTTATTCCAAAACTAGAATCTGGCCACCGTGTAACAGGACGCCTCTCCTTGCAAAAACATCATTGTAGGATCAGAATATCGCGACATCAATACTTCGCGGGATCAATAAACAATAGCATTGCGAGGGCGTCGCAAAAGAGTAATATAAATGACGCAATGAATGAAGACAGCCAAAACACGAGAAAGGTGTGAAGACCTAGCGAAATTTAGGAGAGTTGCGAGAATGAATACTTGTACACTTGCGATATTTCGCAAGTCATTCCCGAAAATAAAGGACAACTTAGTCATTATCCATTGTATACTACCCTATATAAAGAGTCGAATGAACCAGTTGTAAGGGGAGATCTTTTCAGAGTGTTAGACAAGTCATTAGGAGAGAGAAAGTTTGTGGTGATTGTAATTTCTTTAGCTCTTTTCTATCTTATCTTGTAAACATTCAAGGAATTAATCAATAAAATCATTGTTATTAATCTTCAAATGTCTTAGTTGTGTGGATTATTGTGAGGGGTGTAGTGTAGGATTTCCTGCAACTACATAATGGCGCTAGAAACAGCTGTTTGAGTAAGGATTGACATCGTGATTTGAAAGAATTTGGAGTAGTAGAGAAGAAATTTGATATAATTTTCAACGGTTTACCAAAATTAAGAAATGGCTAGAAGGAGAAATGCATCCGAGCAACCAACAAATCTGTTAGAGAAGTAGGAGACCTGCGGAGAAGAGAGAAATGAAATGGGAGAATCCTCAAGAAGGAACATAAGGAATGATGAAGAAAATCGAATTCAATCACCAATTCAACCAAAGAGTAGATAGAATTGTGGATTATGATAGAGTAAGTGTGCATAATTGGAGATCGACTCTGGGACGAAGGGGAAGAAGAACAACAATTGGTAAACAATGGACAAGAGGGGAGAGACCGAGAAGGGAATGGAGAAATAATTCATGGAAATGAAGAGATCGCAGCATTAGAGGCGTTGAGGCAAACAATACATGAAGAGAGACGATTAGAGGCAGAGGAACGTGCAAACTTGACAAGACAGAATCATGAGCTTAGGATGGAAAACATGAGATTACAAAACGGAAGGTCGAGAAGCACTACAAGGTCAAGCTCAAGATCGCTTAGAGAGGAAAGAAGGAGAATTTTACCTACGTAAAATGTTTGATGAAGAAAACCAAGCAAAAGCGCAAAATCGAGGTACAGAATATTGCGAGAGAAGAGAAATGATGGAAGATCGTTATATCCCACGTCCCGAGACTCTTCAAAATGAGCAGAATGGTGGAAACCAAGGAAATAGGCAACGTCGGGAGAGCGAGAATCAACCAATGGATGAAGAAAATCAAGAAGAAGGAAGAAGAATATTGCATGGGAGAGAAGCACGGAGGAAGCAAAAAGAAATTGAAGATGAAATTGAAAGACACTATGCCGAACAAGCACGTCTATCTCGCGAGAGAGAAAGATTGAGAACAGAAATGGAAGAACAGGAGTTAGAAGAGGCAATTCGCCAGAATAATCATGATAATCGAGAAAGAAGGCGAGAACAAAGTGCGTCATATAAGGAGGTATCTCTTGAACATGGCTCAGGGAAAAGGTTACACCGCCCCTGGAACCTGAGTCATGAAGATTTGGGGCCCATGAAAGCCTATCCGGGGGAGATACCTTGGATTTCCAACTATATATATAAGGTTATACCCTGGTTGGACGACCGAGGGTCTCTTCCAAGGAGTCAGTGTATGACCAAGGCGCCGAGGGTACACCTGGTTGAGCCAAGAGTGCCTGGGACATTTGAAGTGTCTCGGCCATTCTTGGCAAGTCTTGGCACATGATGCACTCGGCCCGAAGAAAACTCCACTTAGGGTGCAGTCTCGTAACCATAAGCCCTATAGGTATAAGGGATAAGAGGTCTGCGAAAACAACTCGGTTGTTGTTAAGACCGGATGGGAGGAGCTAGTCTTGTATGGCCGATGTACGCCTCCTTGAAGGGGCAACCAGGAGATGATAAGGGCGCACCCTCCATTAGGGAGCTGATAAGTGTCAAAAGACGCAAATGTCATGAGGCTCTATTTTCGCAAGAAAATTTAGGCTTGTCATATTTGTGCGATGATCCTGAAGAGGCAATAATACTAACGCGAGGGTAAGACGAGATCAATGGGTATTTACATGGAAGTGTAAAGACGTCCTGCGATTTCGTCGCAAGACGGCAATGTCATGGGGCTTTACGTTCGCAAGAACATTTAGGCCTGTCATATTGTCGCAATAAAAGCATCCTGCAGAGGCAATAATACTATAGAAATGATAAGACAAGATCAATGGGTCGTTACATGAAAGTGTAAGGACGTCCTGCGATTTTGTCGCAAGACGTCAATGTCATGGGACTTTATGTTCGCAAGAATATTTAGGCCTGTCATATTGATGCAAAATGAGGGTGGCAAAATAAGACCTTTAACTAGGAAGGCAAAATAAGACCACACAAAAACAATGATAAGGCAAGATCAATGGGTCATTACATGAAAATGTAGAGACGTCCTGCGATCTTGTCGTAATAATGAATTTCAACACAAATGATTATAAGACAAAACAAGAAATTGGGTAAGCAAATAAGCTTGCGAAAATGGCTATATTTCTTCATTTATTTGTGAAGGGTTAGCAACAAATTGCGAAAATAAGAAGTATTATTACTTAAAGATTATCAACTTAATCTCTCATGTGAAAATAAATAACGAGAGGCAAGTATGGGAATGATTAGAGTAAAAACTTGTTATTTATTTCCATATGATAGATTTACAAATGAGAAGTTACAAAAATGGATGACTAGAAGGATAAATGTACAAGCACCACAAGAAGAGAAAAAGGGAAAATGGAACTATCTCTCAGCTTATTCTTCTTCTTCATCAGATTCTTTATCAAACTCCTCTTCTTCGCTTGCATCACTATTAGAGACATCTGAGGAAGGCATATTTTCAGGAATTTCATCAAGAAGACAAGGATATGAGGAAAGAGGAATGCGATGGTCATTACAAACCTTTCAATAGTTTGATTGCGAAACGAACAACATCATTATTAAAATTCTCTCTTTGTAGTTTGTAATTGCTTCTTCAACTTGGAATACTTGTTGTTGCGAAGAGAAAAATCCTTGGCAAGTTGTGCTTTCTCAGATTCAAGTTCCTTGATTCTAGTTTGAAATCTCTTCTCAGATTCTGTGAACAAATGATAATGAATTAGCAACTTAATATAGCAGTTTCACAAAAAGAGGTGGTAAAGCAATGAAGAACAGTAAACAACATTCTCTGTCAGAAATCATATCTTTAACCAAGGCAGTATGCTCGGCATGAAGACTGACGCTAACACCTAAATTATTTCTGGCGTTATCTAGAACTTTCGCAGCCCAAGCGAATTCATCATCACTATTTATGACAAGGAGTGAACGAATTTGATTTTCTCGCTCATTAAGTATGGCGTTTTGGCGAAGAGACTCATCTCGTTCAATTTGGACTTCAAGAAGAGTTTTTTGGAATTTCGCTAATGCTTGTGCACCTTGATTAGCAATGCGATCCTTATCATCTATGTGGCTGCTAATTTTCTTCCTTAGAATATTATTATTCTCGTGGGAGCTAAGATATAAACGTTTAAATCGGTTGGCTAAACCTAGACTAGATCTATGCTCAATTTCTAAGAGATGAAATTTGGTTCGAAGTTCATTTAATGAGATAGAATTAATCTTGTTTGAAGAACTACTTAAAGATTCATTGAGATGAGCGAGAAGAGCATCATCATCCATAGGTTCGGGGAATGAATGGAGAAGGATGGCTTCTTCGGAAAGATTATAAATGTCTCTGCGAAAATGATAAGTCAGATAAATAAAAATAAATGACAAAGTAGAAACGAAGAAAAGAGAAGGGTATTATACCATAAAGCTGCTGATTAGCACTTTGAAGAGTGGATATTTTGTTCTTCTGGGTAGAAGACTCAACTTCCAGTTGTTGAATGTTTTCGCGAAGAGCGGCAGTCTCACTTTCATCCTTCTTGCGAGATGTCGCAACTTCAACTTCTAGTTCTTTGTTCTTCTTCTTAAGTTGGAGATTTTTCTTTTCAAGATTGTTGCGCCTCTTCTCAAGATCTGAGGCAACGACAAAGGAAGCTCTCCCAGACTATAAAGGAAAATAAAGGAATTGCTAAGATAAGGTTTATAATCGAAATCACAAAGAAATAAAGAAATATGAACATACCAAGGCACTAAGTGCATTTAAGAAACTGGGAGTCATTGTCCGGGAAATTCCACGAAAAGAATCATTATCCACTAGTAGGGGGGCATCGCAGATATTTGCGAGAGCTTCGCAAGTAGCAGAAAAACGATCATCTCCCAATCCTTGCATAGAATCAGAGAAAACACTAGACAATTGCGCCATAGCAGATTCGACCGAATGATTCTCCTTTGCAAAAGAAGTATCAACCTCATTTTCATCTTCATCAGAGTTTTCGCTGGTTTGGGAATTAGAATGAGAAGAGGGATGGATTTTCCGTTTTTTAGAAGATGGAGCAGAAGATTTATCCTTGCGAAGAGTGATTTTATTCTTGCCTTTAGCCTTCGCAGCTTCAGGAATGTCAATTTCTTCAACGCCAACCTTCGCACACGAATGAAGATAAGAAACAGAGGCAACAATATTGTTAAAAATAATAAGGGAAAATATTTCTTACTTCATCCGTGATTGAACGAAGTATCGCTGCAGTACTCGCTCTTGGATTTCTTTTGTAGCTCATTCTTAATTTGATGATCCGAAAAAATCGCAAGATTAGATATAAGAGGAGTGAAGATTGTAAAATAAGTAAAAATTAGGAAGTATACCTCTTTTGCCTTTTCGGGCCAATTAAATACCCAAGGTGATAATTTGCGAGATTCGCGGGAGTATATTGGAACCGTAAATGTAAGGTCCGCTCAAAAATAGTGGAAAGACACCCACCTCTCATCTTTAGAGTATCGAGGAACGTTGTTCTTTCCGTAAATGCCCGTCCAATATCTAGCATTAGTATCTTATCGTCGGAAACGTTCTCTTTTCTTTTCAATCGGGCACCCCAAATGAGACTTATCATTTTTCATGTTTATTACTTCATAATTTTCAAAGAAGTTTTCTACGGTGTATTTTGCAAACACTATCTCTAAACTTGCGAAGTTAGGATCTTTAACGTTATCGGGATATAGAGATCCCTTACCAGGCGCGCGATTATAAATTCAAGCATTAAGCGGATGCAATCACCACTTAATTGATAAATAGCTCGCGATAATTTCTCATGAGCAAGGATTTCATAGAACAAGTGCAGTTCGGGATCGTACAGGGGAATGGGAAGACCTGCGAGGATTTGACCTAGCGAGATTATGATTTTCTGACCATCACACTGATGATCAGTAAACAATTTTGCAGAAAGAATAGATGAAGATTCTTGATTGGGAATAGTAGACAAGGTGAAACCTTTCTCTTGTAATTTCTTTTGAGTTTCATCTAAAAGGGTTTCATATTTACGACCAGGAGGAGCCATTTTTAGAGTATGGGAATGATTAAAGAATTGAAGATCAAGAGAAAGAAGAAAAGGAAGATTTACTGAGTGTAAACGCAAATTGCGGAGGAAGAGAGTTGAAGAAAAGTTGCGAGAGGGAAAGTAAAAGAGAAGAAGAAGAGGGTGAGAAAACTATATATAGAGAGAAGAATTCTCGAGAAAACAAATGCATTCAATGCGAGATGGGACGTGAATGGTCAAGAAAAAACGGTTGAAAGAGACGTGTCAAGAAAAGAGTGGAAGAACATGTGTAATAAATTCCGTGTAAAAGTACGGGATTGTAACAGATAAAGATGAACAGTTGCGGCATTTCAAAACATTGGTTCTCATGACATTCTCTTCTTCGCAGAGAAGACATGAGAAGAGGCAAGATGTAGGATCGAAATATCGCGACATCAATACTTCGCGGATCAATAAACAATAGCATTGCGAGGGCGTCGCAAAAGAGTAATATAAATGACGCAATGAATGACGACAGCCAAAACATGAGAAAGGTGTGAAGACCTAGCTAAATTTAGGAGAGTTGCGAGAATGAATACTTGTACACTTGCGATATTTCGCAAGTCATTCCCGAAAATAAAGGACAACTTAGCTGTTATCCATTGTATACTACCCTATATAAAGAGTCGAATGAACCAGTTGTAGGGGGAGATCTTTTTCAGAGTGTTAGACAAGTCATTAGGAGAGAGAAAGTTTGTGGTGATTGTAATTTTTTTAGCTCTTTTCTATCTTATCTTGTAAACATTCAAGGAATTAATCAATAAAATCATTGTTATTAATCTTCAAATGTCTTAGTTGTGTGGATTATTGTGAGGGGTGTAGTGTAGGATTTCCTGCAACTACAATCATCAAAAAAATATATTTATGTGTAACTATGTCTGAAGCGAGAAAACGGAATCACTGTACATACTCTACTTCATCATGTCTGCATAAACTAAGGATCTTTTTTGTTATGTGTTTAAAAGCATTGAGAACAACCTGAGAATCATATGTAGCAGAATTATAACAAGTCCATGCATTACTGCACTTTGCATAAGGCAAAGTTTGGTTTTTTGGGGGCTCGGAAGATACTTAAGAGACCAGTAACTCTACTGGTATAGAATACAAGTGAATCTCTTAACTTCAAAGATGATGAATTTCGTTTTAAGTATTATAACGGGGAAAAAAGAGTCCAAAAAAAGAAAATAAAACATAATGAATTGGAAAAGTTATGCGAGTGAGCTTTTGAAGAACTTATTCACTGAACATATGCACATTCAATCACGATCTGATAATACGAACAAGAGGTCTTTCTCAATCAATCCTTTGAGAATCCGAAAGATTCTTTTTGAGTTTGAATTTGTTCGTTTGAAATCTAGGTTTTCCTACTTATTTTTTTTTCTTTATATTTTATTTTTATTCCATTCACTTACGTTTTCATGTTCCGATGGAACATTCTCCTTTTTTGATTATTATTAAAGGAAAAAAAGAAGATTCTTCTTTTTACTAAACATATGCGGTCTTATAATATGAACAAGCGATCTACACTCATATTCCAAACAAACAAATTTAAATTTGAAAATGATTTTTTAGATTCTCATAGAATGAGAGGCAAAGAGATTGATTAAGAAAAAGCTCATGTTCGTACATTCAAGAGTTTTGATAACAAATATTACCTCTGCAATAAAGTTGGTAGCAATGCCTAAAGCACATTCTTCAGCAAATATAAACTCACCTTGAGGATTCCTGACAATAAACCAATATCGAGCCAAACCAGGATTATACACTTTTTCCGGATATTCAAATACTAGCTAGGATTATTGATTTTTTTCTTACGGGTACTTAAATACAAAGCCTAGTCTGCCCAACCTGTCTTAGATTTGGGTCGGGTAGCCCAGTATAAATCGAATATTTTACAACCCAACCATTACAGGGTATCAAAACCACAGAAGTTTCAGGTAGAACAACAAAAAAATTCAACTGAAAACTTTCAAAATCTGTAATTCAAAAGTAGTATTCTAGCAACATCCATTTATTATCAATCTTCCCCCATGAGTTATCTTCATCACCATTTGTTTAAATTTACAAATTGAATGAGTGAAATTATGCAAAAAAAAAAACTATATTCCTTGTTAGAGCACTGCTCGGTCAAACTCACAAGCGTTCCTATCTCAAGCTTGTTGTCAAGTTTAGTTGCCAAAACTATAAGTCTTGATTTCTAGTCTACTTATAGCTAATCTCGGATTAGGATAAAAAGTGTAGTTGAGCATTAGAATTCACGGCGTTCATCGATTGAAGACGAAGAACTACTAAGGGGAGCTTGTGGAACTTCATCAAAAAAAGGTATGTGGAGACTTGAACTCATCTATCACTCAAAATTCTATCTACTCTATCTCCAATTTGAGACAAAATTCGTATAGCTATATATACTTCATTTATACACATTTGATATTTCGAGTTGAGTTTAACTCGCTTGCATATTTCTCGAAATATGTGTTGGTAAGCTTTCGCTTTAACCAAGTTTATCTTATACTCTTGACGAAAGTCAAAAGATGATCATGTGAAAATCGCCTGGTAACATCTTACATGATTTGTGTGAGACAGTCATTTGATGTAGACTCGGAATGTTTCGTATTAATCATTCAATCACTTGAAAATTGCTTTGAAGCTAATAGTTTATGTGAGATAGCTATTCCCGTCCTCCAAGAATGTTTCAATGGTTGAAATGAGAGTTTAGAACAATTGGATTTAAGCATAGTGTGCGCACTTGCATATATGTAATCCATGTCCGGGAACCACGGTATGCATACATGTATGCATACTGGTTGGTTTGTAAAGTCCGGGAACCTGGTATGTGTACCGGTACACGTACTGGCGTAAGGTTCAGGTCCGGAATTTTCTGCTGAGTTTGGATGGTATGCGTACAAGTTCGCGTACTGGTGAAACCCAAACTTGGTCCGACTACTTAGGTACGCGTACCTGTTAGAGCACTGCTCGGTCGAACTCGCAAGCGTTGCTATCTCAAGCTTGTTTGTCAAGTTTAGTTGCCAAAACTATAAGTCTTGATTTCTAGTCTACTTATAGCTAAGTCTCGGACTAGGATAGAAAGTCTAGTTGAGCTCTAGAATCCACGGTGTACATCATGCAAAGACGAAGAACTACTCAAGGAACTAGTGGAACTTCATGACAAAAAGGTATGTGGAGACTTGAGCTTATCTATCACTCAAAATTCTAACTACTCTATCTCCTATCTTGAAACAAAAGTTGTATTGCTATATAGACTTCGATTATAAACATTTGCTATTTCGAGCTGAGTTTATCTCGCTTATCTATTTCTCGAAATATGTGTTGGTAAGCTTTCGCTTTAGCCAAGTTCATCTTTACTAGTGACGAAAGTCATGTTGATTATTTCAATTACTTGAAAATCGCTTTGATGAAAAATTGTTTGTGAATAACAACTATATAACATCCTCTAAGAATGTTTCAATGATTGAAATGAGAGTTTAGAATATATAACCATGTTTGGATATAAACATTGTATGTGAATTCATACTTGTGTAACTCCAAATTCCTTGAACCAAAGTATGCGTACTTTGCTGTTTTAGGATGACCGGAGCTAAGTCCGCGTACTGTCGGAAGTTCACATCCCGTGAATTTCTACTGGAGTTTGTGAACTGAAAACAAGCTCAGTACGGGTACTTAAGTATGCGTACTTTAGTGGGTTATTTTTTGAAAACAGTTTAATTCATGAACTAAGACATTTATAAATTAAGGAATGCAATCTTTGCAAACCGTGGCTATAAATGTTCATGAATCGATTCGAGTGAATCAAAACTGTTTTTGCTTCGATTGTGTCTTGTATACTTCTATGAGATCTAAGAAATTGAACAACTCTCTATCTAGTTCTTTTGAGTCATTTGAACTAGTTATGGTGAAGATGAATAAGGTTGATATGAAAGTGCTCATATGGCTAACTAATTGGTTAACTACTGTTGAACCAACTACTTGTACACGTTTAGGTACGGTTACTCAAACCTAAATGAAGTTACATTTCATGTGTGTATAACAAGCTAAGTTCGATCTAACGGTTGAAATATATTAGCTTGAATCTAATCATGTTTTCATCTAACGGTGAATATTGAATGCTTTGTTACCAAGGTAACTTCGATTGCAAACCCTGATTTGGAGACTATATAAAGGATAACTCTAGCAACTGGGAAACCTGATCTCCATACCTCATGTGTTATACTAGTTGTATAAGCTAGAGTAGATTCTCCTTTAACCTTAGGTTTCTATCGAGATCCTGTAGGTTAACGACTTGAAGACTTCATTGGGATTGTGAAGCCAGACCCAACTATTTTCTTTGTAGTTGCGTGATCTGATCTTGTTGTTTCTATCGTATTGAGTACAATTGTAAAATTGGCTCGAGATTAAATTCTACGATAGGCAAGATAGAAAAGTAGTCACAAACATCTTCGTCTCATCGTTTGTGATTCCACAATATCTTGTTTCGCTAGTCGATTAAGATTATTGTGAGGTGATTGATATTTATAGGATGTTCTTTTGGAATATAAGTCCGATATATCAATTGGTTCCTGTTCACCTTGATTTATCAAAAGACGGAACAAAACTCGTAGGTATTTCGGTGGCGGCATGATTTATCTATTCATGTAGACTTTTCTCGTGTGATACAGATTTGTTTATTAAAGTCTTCGACTTTGGGTCGTAGAAACTCTTAGTTGTGGGTGAGATCATCTAAGGGAATCAAGTGCGTAGTATCCTGCTGGGATCAGAGACGTAAGGAGCGCAACTATACCTTGGATCAGTGTGAGATTTATTGGGGTTTAACTACAGTCCAGACCCAAGTTATTTTGTAGTAGGCTAGTGTATGTAACGGCTTAATACAGTGTGTGTTCAATCTGGACTAGGTCCCGGGTTTTTCTGCATTTGCGGTTTCCTCGTTAACAAAACTTTTGGTGTCTGTGTTATTTCTTTTCCGCATTATATTTTGTTATATAATTGAAATACACAGGTAATGCGTTGAATCGATTAATTGGTAAATTCAACCTTTGGTTGTTGATTGAAATTGATTGATCCTTGAACATTGGTCTTTAGTACCGTTCAAGTTATTTCTATTATGTTCAATCGGGCTCGCAAATTATTGTTTGTTTGATTGCGGATAGAATTAATAGAATGAGATATAACTCTTTGATATACTTCTCTTAAGATTGAGTCTAACAGTCTAGTTGATTCTCTTGAAAGTATATTGGAGTTAGTCCATACAGATTGCTAAGCGAAATATTGGGTGTGGTTGTTGTACCCCGCTTTTCAAATATTTGTATGCATACCTAAGAGGATGATGTTCTAAAATTGGTTTGTTCATGAACTAATACATTTATATAATAAGGAATGCAATCTTTTGCAAACCGTGGCTTTAATGTTCATGACTTGATTCGAGTGAATCAAAATCGATTTTGCTTCAATTGTATCTTGTATATTTCTATGAGTATATAAACAATTGAACAACTCTAGAAATAGTTTCATTTGAGTCATTTGAACTAGTTATGGTTAAGACGGATGAGGTTGATATGAAAGTGTTCATATGGATAACTTCGGTTAACTATTGTTGATCCAACAAGGTGCACACGTTTAGGTACGGTTACTCATATCTAAATGAAGGTACATTTCATTTGTGTGTAACATGCTAAGTTCGATCTAACGGTTGAAAGATATTAGCTTGAGTCAAATCAGGTTTTCATCTAACGGTGAATATTGAATGCTTTGTTACCAAGGTAGCATTGATTGCAAACCCCGATTTGAAGACTATATAAAGGAGAACTCTAGCAACTGGGGAACCTAATCCCCACACCTCATGTGTGATACTAGTTGCGACTATAGTCGATTCTCCTTTAACCTTAGGTTTTTCATCTCCTTTAACCTTAGATTTTTCACGAAACCCTGTAGGTTAACGACTTAAAGACTTCATTAAGATTGTGAAGCCAGACCTAAATCCTAATGAAGCCAGACCTAACTATTTTCTCTGTAGTTGCGTGATCTGATCTTGCATTTTCTATCGTATTGATTACTATCTTCTATAAGATTGGCTCGAGATTTATTCTCCGATAGGCAAGATAAAAAGTAATCACAAACATCTTCGTCTCATCGTTTGTGATTCCAAAATACCTTGTTTTGCTACCATACGATTAAGATTGTTGTGAGGTGATTGATATTCTAGGTTGTTCTTCGGGAATATAAGTCAGGTATATCAATTGGTTCTTGTTAACCTTGATTTATCAAAAGACAGAAAAAAAAATCATAGGTTTATCTGTGGGAGACAGATTTATCTATATAATAAACTTTTCTATGTGAGACAGATTTGTTTATCAAGTCTTCAACTTTGAGTCATAGAAACTCTTAGTTATGGGTGAGATCAACTAAGGGAATCAAGTGCGTATAGTCCTGTTGGGATTCAGAGACGTAAGGAGCGCAATTGTTCCTTATCAGTGTGAGATTGGTTAGGGCTCAACTACATTCCAGTCCGAAGTTAACTTGGAGTAAGCTAGTGTCTTTAGTTGCTTAATAAGTGTGGTGTTCAAATCTGGACTAGGTCTCGGGGTTTTTCTGCATTTGCGGTTTCCTCGTTAACAAAATTTCTGGTGTCTGTGTTATTTGTTTTCCGCATTATATTTTGTTATATAATAGAAATATCACAGTTTGTGCGTAGTTCAATCAATTAGAGAGTCCAACCTTTGGTTGTTGATTATATTGATTGACACTTGAACATTGGTCTTTGGTACCGTTCAAGTTGTTTCACATAATAATCAGGCTCACGAATTTCTATCTGTTTGATTTGCTGATTATATTGTGAAACATAGATACAACTCTTGGATATACTTTTCTTGAGATTGAGTCTGACTGTCTAGTTGATTCTATCGAAAGTATATTGGAGTTTGTCCATACAGATTGCTAAGCGAAATATTCGGTATGGTTGTTGTACCCCCGCTTTTTCAATTGGTATCAGAGCAGGCAAACACGTTTAAGACCTCATAAGTCTGTGTTTGTAGCGATCTGACTATATGGACAGAGGAGCTATCTCTATAAACGTACCACCAGTATTCGATGGCTCAAATTACTTATGGTGGAAAACTTTTATGCGTTCTTTTCTTCAAACGCGTGATTTCTAACATGGGTTTATGTTGTTAATGGCTATGATCTTCCAATGGTTACAGTATATGGTGTATCTATTGCTAAGGATATTGGTGGATATGAACCTAACGAGATTCTCGCTGCAAAGCAAAATTCTGACGGTTTAAATGCTATCATACATGCCATTACCCCGGATCTTCAGCACCATGTGACTACGTGCACTAAGTCTAAAGATGCGTGGGATATCTTAGAAACTGTATTTGAAGGAAATTCCTCTAAGAAAGAAGCTAGGCTTCAAAACCTATGTTCTGATTGGGAAAACCTTCGTATGGCTAATGGGGATTCATTTGATTAGTTTAATCACAAAGTGTTTGAAATTGTTAATGCATCTTTTGCATTGGGTAAGACTTCCTGAAAAGGACATTGTGATGAAAATTCTCAGATCCTTGCCATCCAAATACGATTCTAAGAAGCATGCCATCGTTGAATGAAATAACCTTAATATTCTTTCTACAAACACCTTGGTCGAGAAGTTAAAGATCTTTTATCACGAGCATACATCCAAATCTGGAAAGGATGTTGCTTTCGAGGAACAAAATAACACCTAAATTACTTGATAAAAGTAAGAGTGTTGGCATATCTGAAGATGATCCTTCTCAGACTGATTCATCAGATGGAGATCTTGACATGTCAGTCTCTTTGATCACAAGACAGTTTAGAGATCTTCTTTTGAAGAGAAGTAAACGGTTTACCAGAGAAAAACCTAAGTCATTAGTTAAACCTCATAATCTTGTTCCTCCTAAAAACAGGGATACTAATGTTACTGATGACGAGGATATACCACAGTGCTTCATGTGTAAAGGCTTTGGTCATTTTTCAAATGAGTGTCCAAATCGTAAAAAATACACTGGAAACAATGGTCTTGCTGCAACTCTTGATGAAATTTCTGATCACTATGATTCTAATGAAGACGGAAAATCAAGTGTTGTACTCCTCTGTGAAAATATTGATTTTGATAATTGTAGCAATACGTACATCAACCTCGATATTCTTCCGGGAGAGAATTCAACCACTTTGGAGGATAAAATGGATTTCTTCTTTTAATGTTTCAGATTCTACCGTGTGTCTAGCAGCTTGCACAGCCATGGCGTCTGAATCATCCTCGTCATTGACATGTTCTTATTGTACTCTCAAGGGTCATGAACTCTCCAATTGTTTCAAATACACACATAAGTTGGGATATGTCAATAAACTACAACGGATAGAAAATCGATTAGTTTAGAAATCGACTGAGGTACGTACTATGATCTCCTCTCCAAAGAAGTTAATTTCCAAAGAAAAAATTAGACCACTAGAGAAAAGTATACGGTCTAAACAGTCTGTGGAACAGGGTTCTAGGAACATTCAAGAAGGGTATGGTGGAAAGATTATTGTTCACCCCAGCACAACTTAATTTGTGTTGGCTATGTATCTTGTCTCATGTGCCTGATTCAAAAAGAGACAAGGGTTTACACTCTTCAGGCTTTAGGAAAAGAGAGAAAAAAATTGTTGTTTTCTTTTCATGTTTCTTGGAATTCTTCCATCTTTTCATATCGGATTGATATTGAAAGGAGTTTACTCTGTTCAAATAATAAAGGAGGGTTCATATCGACAATTCTGCATTCTTTAGGGTTGTGAGTTGTGCATATGTGAATCCTTTTTAGTGAATAAAGGTTCCGTAACCCTACATTCCTTTTTCCTTCTCTGAAAAACCTTTTTTATAACAAGACTGCTTGTTGAGTCTAATTTGTGAATTCCTCTCACAATCTCATACTGGTATGGAGAATCCAACCATTATGTGTTCTGATGGAAAAGTTGTTAATATGATTGTTAAGCCATCAATCATGAAGGTAAAAGGATAAATCTCCTGTACCTTCAACTTTGAAAAGAAAAAGGAGGAATGTGAGAAAACCAAGAGCTGTTCCGTCTAATCAACAAAAGTTCTCTGGGGTTCTTGAAGAGTTGAAGGAAACAAGAAGGAGATTCAGGAAATAAAGGCTATTATTTGTAGGACTCTAGAAATTTAGGAGGCCCTGGTTCGGCATCAGTCTAAAAGGTTTGTTGGAATTAACTCATTTCTTCATGAACCTTATGTTCTTATGGATGTTGACGAAAAGGAGTTCGGGGACGATAAAGAATATTTTTAGAGGTCTTAATGTCTAGGAAAATTCTTATGAGAATTTATTCTTGTGTTTTAAGAAGGATAACTAGGGTTTGGAATAACCACTATTGTGAGTACACATAGCTATTTCCAACGATTTTCATCTTGCAATGTTTTAGATTTATTTATTTAAATTTTAAAGTTTATTTGGAAGATGATTTTGCAGTATTAATCTTTATGATTTTATATATTGCAACTTGTTACGGGATATGTGTGTTTGCTTCCGTGAACTATGATTGTCCCATATATGTCAAAAGTTAAGTCTTTCAAATGTCATTATTGATAAAAGATTGAATGAACTTTTGACAACAAAAGTTAAGCCTATTATGTCATTTTGCAAATATTGATGGAAGATAGGATAAACTTTTGTTTACAAAGATTAAGTCTATTATGTCTTTATGCAAATAGTGATGAAAGATAGAATGAATCTTTGTTTATTCCGCAGTATTGGTCTTCCCTGATCCACATCGTTGTGTAAATACCGTGCGGCTCTGTAAGTTCTCTTATGTGAGCATTTCCGACTAAATTAAACATGGGTTCTCTTGTGGTTAATTTAATTGAGTATTTTGGATACAAATTCATGTTTCATGTGATTTGTTAATGTCCAAAGAAATCCTTCTTTTCTTGTGAAAGTAAGGTCGCTCTTGTTGTTCTTTCGGGAATGACATTTTATGGGGGGAAGTTCTTAATTGAACTTGTGCTTAATTGCCAAATCTTTGTGGAGAGTGCGGCTGTGGAATATTGTAGGAGTTATCTTGTATCTTTATAAACTCCTTGATGAATGTATTTAGTTTCGGCTATATGATTACATCTAAACAAAGTTGATATGTTGTACTCTTTTGGTCATGAAGTATCTCTATGGAAATTTCATTAGGATCCCACTAGTTTTCGTACCTTTGCCAATTTTACTGACAAAAAGGGGGAGAATTAATGTGTGGTTCACACTACAAATACATATGGTTTACGGATCATTATGTGAGGGGGAGTGGTTTTCATGTGAGGTGAAGTATTGACTAGGGGGGGGGGGGTGATACATATCAGCATAGTATTGTTGTCAAAGTTGTGATACAATTGAACTTTGATGATGTGTAATAATACTATGACACTGTATAACAATGATCGAAAGCAACTGTTTTCTCATTGTTATGGCTAAGGATCTTCAACAACTATGATGTTGAGTTGAACACGTTGAGAATCATTGGAGTACTTGGAAGTGAAGAAGATTTCGATTAATGTTGAAGAACCAAGGAAATCAAGCATTTGGATTGAGAGCTACAAAGTCTATCTATTTTGTATTTCGTATGTATTGATAGTTTTGTCACTAAAATTGACAAAAGGGGAGATTGTTAGAGCACTGCTCGGTCAAACTCGCAAGCGTTGCTATCTTAAGCTTGTTTTCAAGTTTAGTTGCCAAAACTATAAGTCTTGATTTCTAGTCTACTTATAGCTAAGTCTCGGATTAAGATCGAAAGTGTAGTTGAGCATTAGACTTCACGGCGTTCATCGATTGAAGACGAAGAACTACGAAGGGGAGCTTGTGGAACTTCATCAACAAAAGGTATGTGGAGACTTGAACTCATCTATCACTCAAAATTATATCGACTCTATCTCCTATTTGAGACAAAAGTTGTATAGCTATATGATGAGTGCCAAATAGTGCATATTTATACACCTTTTTATTGGCATTTTACTCATTTTTGCGCTTAGAAATCGGATATTATCCCAGTTTCTGTGTTTTCTTTGTTTTCAAGAATAAATATTTGTATTAATTAATTTTGTGTTTTTAGGTAATAAATAAAGTTCGGAGAAAGGAGCCAAAAGAGCGAAGAATTGGGAGTCGAGCATCCATGGAGCGAAAGCCAAAGCGCGGCAGCTGCAACCAACGAGTAGCAACTCATCTCAAGACATGGGCTTGAGCTGGGCCCGACCCACGACCGGGATCCAAGCCCGTCATTTCTGACCGTTGACCGTAGGATGTAGCTGAGGGAGATCTCAACGGTCAGAAATGACGGGCTTGGATCCGGGTCGTGGGTCGGGTCTAGCTCAAGCCCATGTCTTGAGATGAGTTGCTACTTGTTGGGTTGCAACTGCTTTGGCTTTGGCTTTGGCTCGCTCCATGGATGCTCGACTCCACTCTTCGCTCTTTTGCTCTCCGCCTCTCCGAACTTTATTTATTACCTAAAAACACAAAATTAATTAATACAAATATTTATTCTTGAAAACAAAGAAAACACAGAATCTGGGATAATATCTGATTTCTAAGCACAAAAAATGAGTAAAATGCCAATAAAAAGGTGTATAAATATGCACTATTTGGCACTCATCACTATATAGACTTCATTTATACACATTTGATATTTCTAGCTGAGTTTAACTCGCTTACATATTTCTCGAAATATGTGTTGGTAAGCTTTCGCTTTAACCGAGTTCATCTTATACTCTTGACGAAAGTCAAAAGATGATCATGTGAAAAGCGCCTGGTAACATCTTACATGATTTGTGTGAGACAGTCATTTGACTTAGACTCGGAATATTTCGTATTAATCATTCAATCACTTGAAAATTGCTTTGAAGCTAATAGTTTGTGTGAGACAGTTATTCCCGTCTTCCAAGAATGTTTCAATGGTTGAAATGAGAGTTTAGAAAAATTGGATTTAAGCATAGCGTGCGTACTTGCATATATGTAATCCATGTCCGGGTACCATGGTATGCATACCCGTATGCGTACTGGTTGGTTTGTGAAGTCCAGAACTGGTATGCGTCTGCATGCTGTCTTTTAGCGTAAGGTTCAGGTCCGGAATTTTCTGCTGAGTTTGGATGATATGCGTATCAGTTCGCGTACTGGCGAAACCCAAACTTGTTTCGGCTACTTAGATACGCGTACCCGTATGCATACCTAAGTGGATGATGTTTTAAAATCGGTTTGTTCATGAACTAATACATTTATATAATAATGAATGCAATCTTTTGCAAACCGTGGTTATAATGTTCATGACTTGATTTGAGTGAATCAAAATCGATTTTGCTTCAATTATATCTTGTATATTTCTATGAGAATATAAACAATTGAACAACTCTAGAATTAGTTTCATTTGAGTCATTTGAACTAGTTATGGTTAAGATGAATGAGGTTGATATGAAAGTGTTCATATGGCTAACTTCGGTTAACTATTGTTGAGCCAACAAGGTGTACAGTGTGGTGTTCAAATCTGGACTAGGTCCCAGGGTTTTTCTGCATTTGCGGTTTCCTCGTTAACAAAATTTATGGTGTATGTGTTATTTCTTTTCCGCATTATATTTTATTATATAATAGAAATATCATAGTTTGTGCGTAGTTCAATCAATTAGAGAGTCCAACCTTTGGTTGTTGATTATATTGATTGACACTTGAACATTGGTCTTTGGTATCGTTCAAGTTGTTTCACATAATAATCAGGCTCACGGATTTCTATCTGTTTGATTTGCTGATTACATTTTGAAACAGAGATACAATTCTTGGATATACGTTTCTTGAGATTGAGTCTGACTGTCTAGTTGATTCTCTCGAAAGTATATTGGAGTTCGTCCATACAGATTGCTAAGCGAAATATTGGGTGTGGTTGTTGTACCCACGCTTTTTCATTCCTGGTAAAACAAAATTCAGCCGTTGCACTGAAGGTAGTTGACTTGATGAGCAACTTAACATCAGATGGAATTACGAGTTCAGTTATGGGTCGATCTGCACTAGCTTATATGTCCATCTTATTTACTTGGTGTTCGACTTGAATTGGATGTGCATTTCTTGGTAAGTTTTCAACACAAACTTCATAAAATAATGCTCATATTTCATAATATATAACCATTGTTTTCGAAACCTAACAACTAATATGTGTCAAATGCAAGAAATTTGATGGAAAATAAACGTTGGGAAAATTTGACCAAAGAAAATTACGATGACAAACAAAATTATCAAAACTCGATATTATGAAATTCTTTTTAGTCATCCAATAAAAAATGTCAGAGAAATTTCGTTGATGGAAGAAAAAAAAATAAACCGGAGAAAACAAAATCTAGCCATTTCAATTTTGCTATATGGAAAAAATTAGCGATCAAAAACTATGACGTGGAGCACAAATCAAGACAAGAATTACATATGAATAACTAAATAACAATATCGTAATAGCACTTTAAACAAAAACATTGCCTACAATGGCAGAATTAGAAAATGCGTATGGGACGGACTTGCCCAGCTTTTACATCGGGCTAAAACCTAAGTTTTCAACCGAACTTAGAATAGGTAATAAAAACTTAAAATTCTCGGACTTTAGGGTCTGACTTAAACCACAAAAAACTAAATTGTAATTTCATTCCTAACTACCTAAATCATTACTCATGAGAGCTTCGCAATAGGTGGCACTTGTGTCATGCCTGCTAATGGAGATGCTAATTTTCTTGGGGTACCGATTTAATGGTGAAGGTGTTTGTCTCATGTCACTCTCCAAACAGATGACAAACATCATCTCACCGGAACTCTCACTTTCTCAGATCTGGTCCGTTTTAGGCCGGATCTAAGCGGGATTTTCATCTTTCTTCTTTATTTTAACTAGTTCTTTGTTTTAGCTAGCTATATTTATGTTTATTTCTTACTGTCTGGTAGGTTTTGTACACCATCACTATGGTTTTGTCTCCTTTACTAAGAGGTATATCTCGGCTTTATTAGTCGTTCTTGATACCTATGGGTTTTAAGATCACTAGTGGTGCTCTCCATCGATAAAATCTTCATTTTTTTGTTTTTGTCTCCGACAACAGAATCTTCATCTTTGAATCATTAGGCGATGAGATTTTCATCGGAATCTTCATCAAAGATAATTTTGATGACGAAAACTTTATCACAAGTTTTAAGAGATTTGAATCACTCCAATTTTATGATCATTTCTTTACGAAAAAGAAAAACAAACAATTCGAGAAAATCCATTATTCCACGGATATAATCGGTTCTTATTCATGCTTGTATTCGTCATGTTCGGTTAATTCTTTTCTTTTTCTTGTCGAATTTGTTAATTCTTTTCTTTCTCTAGTCGAATTTGTTGGTATTGTACTTGTATTAATGAAAAGGTTCAAAACAAAAATAATAAAAAAAAAATCACTCCAAAACGTAGTTTAGGAGGAACATTCTCACTTTACGTATACCATGACGAATAGAGAAGAAAGACGGTGACTATAGTGGTGGGACTGGCGAGGCTAGCAAACGCGTGGTAAAAGATAATTGGCTCGCCGGCGGACAGCTGGTGGATAGAGTTATTTGATGGATTACAAAATTATTTAGAGAATATTAAGAGAAAGAGAGAAGGCTTTCGAGGTTGAGTTACTTGAGTACAGTGCGTAGCTATTGCTCGATTGTTAAAGGAAGTACAAGTCCATCAACATGGACAACGGCGTGTGTTCCCTACCCCTTTCCGTTCTTCTTCCCATCTTATTTTTAATTTCAGCCGTCTTATTTTACCAACGCTCTTGGAAATGATTAAGGAGGGAAGGAATCAATTCCAGCCATCAAATTTTACCATAGTGTACTCTTGTTTTAGATTGGAATCTGTCTTTGGCGTAGATTAGCATGCAACAACCAAAATCAAGCTACTTTCATGTGGATAAAAATTAAGGTTCCATCTTCCAACTTTTCACTCCTTTTAGGAGTTCCAAATTTCAAGCTACCAAAATGCTTACAATCATGATAAAAATTAAGGTTGCATCTTCCAAATTTGGCACCATCTCAATATTTGTAAACCACGGGGCTTCCTCTTAGTCGATGGACATACATTCCAGCAGTCATCTTATGGAGTCTTTGGAAAGAAAGAAACTCAAGAGCCTTTAATGGAAAACAACACAGTGTTACTACGGTCATTCGTAAAGCTGAGTACGAAATATTTACTTGGTGTTTAGTTTTTACAAAGACTGTGAGAATCTTACTTTTAATGATGTCATTGATAATTGGCCGATAGCTTATTTCAATCCTCATTAGCTACGGTTTTGTAAGTGCTATATGTCTAGTTAGGAGAGTTTTTCTTCTTTCTTTTCTTGGATAGTAGCATGTTACTTGTCCTTTCCTCGTAGCTCTCCGGGTAGTACGAGTCTCTTTGTACTCTTGCTTTTTGATCAATAAATTTTTTTCTTTACCGATCATAAAAAATAAAATAAATATAATATGCTTCAAAAAAATATATATATAATAAAAAAAAGGATACACATAACTTACAACATTGTTAATGGATATCTATTTGTTTGCCTACAAAAAGTATAAGACAACATTTTCAAGGCTCATATTAATACCCCAAGCAAAATAATACCCCAACTAGCAGCCATGCATAACTTAACCATCGTAAAATGGTTTTCATTTGGAAACTCTAATGGTTTGGAAACTCTTACACCAAGTTGGGATCATATGTCAACAACTTCCGAGACTTTTTTTCTTTGTTTCAAGATAGTCCAAATTACAAGGGTGTTAAATACTACGCATCAAATCCACTCCATGGAAAGGGGCATAGTCCTCCCCGACTCCTGTACGGTGTTTGGATGCTAGAAGTCGAAAAATTAGAAATCAGTTTGTCAATACTTTTTCAGAACGACTTCTAGAAGCAGAAAAGTTAACTTTTTGTAAAGCAAAATAGTTTTGCTTCCGACTTTTACTTTTGGAAAAACAAAAATCAAAAACAAATTTATATCCAAACACATTAATTGGTGACTTTTTTCCATAGTAAGAGCCCTACAACTCGATCGCACTACTAAGTAGTACCTCAGTTTTGGAGACTCCATTTATTCTAAGGTACTTAGAGTTTCTCCAAGAGTTATCAAAATTTCTAGTAAAACCAATTTAAACTCGTTTGAAGAAATCAATGTAGACGTTTTATTTTCTTTTTAACAGTATGAACTTAATTAGGAAAATGCTGCATTATTCTTTCCAATGTGTACACAAAATTTCGAATCCTACATCGTAATGCTTAATTTTCTCAAATTAAGTATTCCACCCCAAAAAAGTTTTATTTTTCTTTGTCAAATTCAATGCCTCAAGGCTTAAACCTGTCCCCAAAAATTAGATTCTGTAAAAGAAGTCGCACCAAGTTCTCAAGAAGTACTACAAAAACCCAATAAGTCAGATAATAAAAACACAATTCAAAGTACTTAATTAATGGGATTAACCTTATTTCCATCTGAGTACTCACTTAAACAACACTTTAACACACTTAAATAGAAATTAACAAGTAATATGATTAGGCATAAAACACCCAGATACCCGACAGTATGAGCCGTCGATATATGGATTTGCCCAAATTTTGCCACACACGTTTCTCATACCTCACATGAGAACTAGACCCCATTGTCTGCGCTGCTCATGATTGTGGTGGCCTACCAAGTACCAAGAATCACTGAAATAACCGATGAAATGTAATCGAGTTGGTGGTGATTTTACTAGCATTTCTTTACATTTTCACATGATATCATCTGTGATTATTGTTTTGTGGTCTAAATTCTAACACACCTCATGTTCAAAACTTCGAAAATTATATGTAGACATTGAGTGACTTTGGCGTAAAATTTTGGTAGAAAGAAAAAGTGATTTGATGCCTTATATTGTCGGGGAATATCCACTATTTGATTTTATAGTGTGTTAAATGTGTCAATAGTCTTATTTTTGCAATTCGCTTCTCCAGTTTGTTGGATTCCGGCATTTCCACGTATATATATAAAGAATATGGAAACCAAACACAACTATTTGGTACACGATCTAGCTAGCTTAAGGGTTTGGATGTGTGGTTGAGATAAGAGTTAGATTCAAAAACGCAATGAACATTTTGGAAATGACATCTACAGTAATGCAGGAGGAGAATGTAATTACGTGCACTAAATTGCTAGACCTACTAGCCTGCAGTCCCTAACCCCCTACAATTTTAGACCACTATTACTAGCTAAGTGTAGCGCTGATCAACGCGCAATTAGTAGTGTATGAAAATTGCACGGTCCACCTATCATTTTGCTGATCTTTTGAGGTCCTACCCCGTTCTGTCCCGTTTATAATCAAGTGATATGAAGAGATGGTTTTAATTCCCAACGATATTAAAATCTCCAGAATCCCAAAACTTTTCAGACTACACCTAGAGCTGCCTACCCCTAGTTATTAAATATTAAATCGCAATTATTAGTAGTTTTATTATACTGTTCCTGCTCATCGGAGATTCCAAGAAATTCCCGTTCCCGGAGCTTGTTAGCTGATGGAACTAAAAGTGCAACCAGGAAGTCGTTACAATTAAGTTCATACAGGAACTAGTTTCCAACGGCTAACCTTCTTTCAACTGAAAAGCAACAATAATTCTTGACACTTTGGCCAAAAAATTGGGAGAGGAAAAGTGTCCACTGACGAGAAAGGATGGCATACTAATTTTCCTTTCTGAAATTTGGGGATTTGCAACAATAGAGTTGACAGTACACTTCCTCGACACATTTTCAACTCCATTGTCATCATAGCTCCTCCCTCTTCAATGCTAACTACAAGCTTTAAACCAAAAAGGCAATTTGACGCCAGCATCACAACAACAACATCCAATGATCCAAGCAGTCAAAGCCCGACGATCACCATTTTAGTCAAATTATGTGACCCCCAAAGCAATTTTTGTGCAACAACATTAATGCAGTGCAGTAGTAGCCTAATGAGAACAATATTATCATTTTTTTTTTTTTTGCTTCTGGATATATGACATCATGTTAATCTACAACCACAGCTACATATTTATACGTAACATCAAACTAAAACCTAAGAATTCAAAGCTTACACAGAGGAAGAGAAAAACAATAAAAGTCCTAGAAGCTATAAGTCTAAATTACACTGTTTCCTTCAAGCTAGAGTTATTAACCACTGTAACTAGTACTGGTGGCAAAAACAGTCAAACATCATCATACTAATGGCTAGCCATTTGTCAGTAAAAAACTAGTATTTTTTTACTAAAAGAAGTCAAACCCCGTTGACTGGTTCTTCTTGACACTCGCATTTTGACAGGAAGACGTTGAGATTCTAGCAGCGGTTGGCTTCAGTGATGGAATCCCGGGAGGTGGGTATGACCGGACTAATGCAAAATTCAAGCCTTTGAAAAATGGATGTGTTTTCACCTCAGCTGAACCTCTTTTCACACCCAATCTTTTCTCAGGATCTTTAACCAATAACTCAGAAATCAGTTCCCGAGCGTGTAATTCAGACATGCTCGCCGGAGATTCAGTCGGAAAGGTTAACTTTTTCTTGACAATGTTTCTCAATGTCATCTCATTAGTTTCACCGGCAAATGGAGTGAACCCATAAATCAACTCATATATAAAAATGCCATACGCCCACCAATCAACAGCATTGCCGTGTGATTTCCCACTAGCTACTTCTGGCGATACATATTCGTGGGTCCCAACAAATGAACATGATCTTGCTGATACTGGTTCAGCTACAAATTGTCTGTTCGTTGTTGCTGTGATTGTCCGTACTTTTCTTGACGACCGGAATGACCTGTTTTTTCCGCCGAAACAGAACAATGATTTGGTTGTAGATGGTTTTTGATAGAGATTGATGGCTGTGCAGGAATTAGACGATGAATTGAAAGGTGATGAAGCAGGTGATTCAACGGCTGGGATTGCATTTGAACATAAAGAAAGATCAAAATCTGATAACATGATATGACCATCTGATCTGACTAAAATGTTCTCCGGCTTCAAATCTCTGTAAATGATTCCTAACATATGAAGGTATTCTAATGCAACAAGAACTTCCGCCGCATAAAACCTGAAATCAATCAATCACAACATTACAAAATCATCAGTTTGAGTAACTTGGGGCTTTGAATCAAATGATGATGATTTCATAGAGCAAGAAAACAAGTAATGAGAAAACAAAATTATAAACTTGACTAAAATCAAGAAACCAAACTCACGATAAACAATTTTTTTCTGAAGCATAAAAAGTAGAGCTTTACGCAATTTTAAATAGTATCTCTCAGAGGCCCTTTTTAGTTTTTACTGACCTTGCGGAGCTCAAAGAGAAACGTTTTCCTGGTTGTTTGTGACGGAGAGAATGCAAATCACCACCAGAACAATACTCCATGACAACGCAAGAGAAATGTGAAGCTTCAAATTCAGCATAAAGAGTTGGAAGAAATGGATGATCTAACATTTTTAATATCCTCTTCTCTGTTTCAGCTCTTGTTAGTTTCTTTTTCACTGCTAATGCTTCTTTGTCAACTACTTTCATTGCATAGTAATTGCTGTTTTCATCATCTTCTTTTTCATTAATTCCTTTGAGACGACAGAGATAAACATGCCCAATATCACCACTTCCAATCCGACGAACTAATTTAAAATCTTTGAAATTCAGGGCATTTTTGTTTCGGAATATAACTGAACGAATAACTTCCCAAGCTACATCTGATGATCTGTGTGGTTTTAATGATGAACAATACTCTGGGGATGATGAAGAATATGGAGTTTTGATTGTTTGATTTTCTAATGTATCAAATGAGAAATTGCTGAAACTACTGCAACTTTCACAACTCATTGAGCTTTGACTTGATGATGTTAAGGTGGTTTCAGAACCTTCTGAATCTGGAGGAAAATCAAACATTTTTTTGAAGATGATGAAACTAATGACTTCTGAAGGGACTATTTAAAGTGACATTTTTTAAACTCTCAGAATAATTAAAAGGATTGTTGTTTTTTTAAGATACTTTACTTTGAATATAAATCTTTCTTTTCTAGAACTTATAAAACTTAAACCTCTGAAATGACTAGTGAAAAGATGAAGAACCTGGAATATTAATAAACTGTTTGAGAATCAGAAAATGATAAAAAGAAGAAGAAGACTAGACAGACTGAGAGAGAAGATTTGAGCTGGATTTGGTTTAAGACGTTATTTTGTAATTTTTCTTTCTGAAAATGAATCAGATACTAAGATGAAAAATCCAAAATACCGAAAGTGATATAACCCAGAAAAAAAAAGAGAACAAACAAAAAAGAAAAATGATTCTCTCCTCCACAGTAAATTTGAAGAAGACGAAGAAGAGAATAATCGCCTGCTACACCTTCAGCTCAAATTCTCGACAATATAACATGAAAAAATAAGATTCGTTTTTTTCAATAAACACCCGTCACTTTCGCCATTAAACACTGCATTCTGTTTAGAACAACCTCAACACAGCAATATACATTGAAACTTGAAATGAATCCCTCCCACCACCACCATTAAAAGACCTTTTAATTTGCTTCCTGTATACACTTAACATTAACTATTTCTAGGGTTTATGAACTGAGCTGAGAGATGAGATGAGAGTTGTCCTCACCTCACAGAGTGTTAGTCTTTTTATACTAGTTATCTCAATCTCAGTCTGTCTTAGTTTTTGAAGGAAGTGAAGAAAATAAAATAAAATCCAGCTTTGTTTTAGGCTCTGTGGTTGTTTCTTTATTTGATGTGTTTGTTGGGAAGGACAGTTGGTGTAAATATTTCTAGATGCTTATTATTTTAAGATTTTTTTTAATAGGTTGTACGGTCGTTTAACTAAACTAAGGTTTATTTATTAATTTATTTAAGTTGGATGGATAATACTAATAGTAATAATTTAATTTAATTTAATTTAACTAGGGTTAAAAGTAGAGCAGAGTAGACTGTAGAGTATGACTTTTGGTTGACTTGACACGTGAGGTAACAGTTCAGTTCACTCGTGTACATCTTGTACAGGTAAAAATAAAAGAGTTACAGGCTTTATCAGATGCACGTACCAGTTGGTTTACAGTGTTTTAACTATTCTTACAAGTGTCATAAGCGGTAAGTGGATATTATCAGTTGAGATGAAGGAGGGTAAAATTTTGTTACTTTTTCTACTTTGGTGAAACAAAAACCTTTTTGACTTCTTTTGATTGAGCAACTCTTTTTTAACCACTTGAAGTCAGTAAACATTACTGTGGTTGATTTTGATGTATCAATGATTCATGCTGGATTAAAGTCATGGGATAGAGTGTAAAAATTCTTATAATTTTCCGGGTGGCATGTTGATGGATGCAATCCCGGGGGTGTTATGAGTTGGTTTAAGGTTTTTTGCTCTTCCAATTTGGCTTAATACAATAGAAAACTGTTATACTAGTTTTCCGCCCATGAGTCTGAAAGAGTCTCAAGTGCAAGTTTTCGTACCCCTTAGTTATCTTTGAACCAAAATGACACTCGTAAAATGAACAGTTGAAAACATATCATTCTGCGGTTAGCAAGTAATTAGCATCGTTTCTGTTCTGGAATCATTTTTGATTATGTTAACAACGGAAATATAAGAAATGATTGGCAATGAGAAAACTAATACTATAATTTTGGTTTTATGGATTTCGGAGAAAAAGAGAAACAAAAATGAATAATCCCAAATAGATGATTACCTATACTTGAATGAGCAAGTGGTTCCCTTTCCTTTCAATCATTTTCTCTTAACTAGATTTGTACCAAATACAACTGTAAATTGAAGTATATAGACTTAGAAATTTTTGTTAATTAGCAACATGTGCAGATTATTAGATATTCTCCAACAACCATCTAAAAAAAATTTAAAAAAAAATAAACAAAACAAATTCAAGCATATCTATCTAATTTCAGTTCATTCATATTCTCCAACGAGCCATCTGGAAAATATCTACACAGGAGATATGTAAAATATAGTCGTTATGTTTCGCAAAATCTAACAGTTGGGTCATCCAAATCTGAGCCTATGCGCATGGTCCTAGAAGCAATAAGATTTTTGCATAACACGCGTGTCGATCTGAAGCTCGCTGATATATATTGTTCTAGAATGATGCGTCTGTCCTTATGTACAGCGCCCTGTACAGACAACCATATTCGAGGACACCTCATAACTCAGCAATCAGAAATAGGACAACATGAGGTAGCGGCCATGGTTGTTCTCATTTATCATTCTCACAACGCTTGGCGGTGTGAGTGCTAAACGGTGCACAACTCTGGCGTACCACAACTTGCATTCTTTGGTGATGTGGCATGTTCTAGGCCCTTAGTTACCTTCGCAATTTGTATTTACCCAACTTTTTTTTTCACCCACTAGTGATTAGGGTATCGTTATTTGCATTGGAGTGTGCATGTACTCGTCTGGACCGATTTCTTTACTGATCAGTAATTCTATTTCTTTTTTTTGGCTAAGAAAATGACGTAATATTGATCAGTAATTCAATTTCACTCAATAATAATAATTAGGATGTCTGTTGATGAGTGTGCATGTAAGTGAATCGAAATATGCCTGCATGCTCTTACAATTAAGAAACAAAGACCGTCGGTTGATTTATGTTTTGTATCAAAAAAAAATAAAAAAAAATAAGCCTTACAAATAGTTTTTTCTGAAAAAAATCTTTTATCGACGTGGCTTCAAATTGACCGTTTTCAGAATCAACGGCCAAATTGACTTTGGGAGTCTTTTTTTTCCCCTTCCGTGGGTTAATGATTTTTGTTTTGGTTAAGAAGGAAACCTTATCAACAATGAATTGATGCATGTCGATATGTATCATCTTGGAAATAACTCTTGACAATATTGTTACGTCCAATCCAATCAAATTTTTCACGTCATTGTTACAAAAACTAATCCCATCTTTGGTGGGGTGATCCGTTGATCTTTCAAAGAACTTAGATATCCAAGTTGGATGTTTCTCCTCTAGCCAACAGACAAGAACACGCATTACATGTCATCGCCAAAAACAGAAAGCAAAATCAATCAATAATAATAATAAGTTGATTGAAAAGTTGGTATTTCAATGGTTGCGAGTTGGTCATTACAACTTTACTTGATTTGACTCCTTATGTCCCCACTTCAACGTGTCTGGTTTACTACTGATTTCATCACTTTTCCGAGCTTTTTCCTTGGTTTGTTTCTTTCATAATAATAAAGTGATAATAATAAAGTGATAATAATAAAGAAAGAAATGGAGGCCCATTTGAGAAATGAAGTATAGATGGCCCGATATTGTTCTATAAAGTGGCAACCAAAAGTACGTAAATTGGATCCCACCACCATCAACCTCAAATTCTTCCAAAAAAGTGATATGGTGGTAATGCTAATGCCAAATTGCCAAATTTAATATGAGTCTGTTTCGTTGTTAGCTTCACCTAAGACAAATCTCATGCCTTTCACTCTCCTTATATTATCTTGTTTTATCTATGTGTTGGCTCATTAAATTGTAGGCATAGACAATATTTTGAGATTGATTGATACATAAGTATTGCACCGAGCATGTCTCCAGTGCCTGAATTTTAACCGGTGGATGATAAAGTTACACGTAATCAACTGCATTTGTGTTAGTTACAGAAATATTACATCGAACATATCTGATATCTTGATTATCACGATCAATCATTTTGCTAAGAAGGAGATGAGAATTACGATAGTGGAAGAAGCTGAATTATGCCTTTGTCATTGTAGTACAGTGATAAAGTCACTGGATGATGATATCACTGACCTGAGTCTAAAACTCACCAGTACCAAATTTTTAACCGATCAAAAAAAAAAAGGAGGCTGAATTATCTGCATGGGCTGAACAATGGAAAACTAGGTGATATGCAAAAATATCCATCATTATGTTTTAGATATGTGTCGGTTTTCTTTTTTTGAACTTCAAAAGTTATATCGGTAAAGAAATTGAAATCAATTGCTAGTGCATGAAGAGTTGCGCATCTCAAAGACAATATTCACTGGAGCTTAACAAGAAATGAATGTGCGTTGTGTAATCTACATGCAGGGCTCTGATTCAAGATTCAAATGGCTCTAACATAAGCAAATAGGATCAAAAATTCTGGCTAACATCTCAAACATATTATGCAATGGTGATGCCATATTTTTAGCTATTCTTTCAGAAGCTATGCACTCACATCAGAATTTCAACTCCCTGCAATGGTGGATAAATTCTGGGAATCAATGTTAAAGTGTCATCTCTTTCAAGAATGAGGAAAGTATCCTTTTAGCCACTGTCGTCGTATATGCTTAAAAGTCTTTAAAACAAGTAGGAAATACCAATAGGTCCTAGAAATAATATATTAGAGAGAGTCTAGTCCAGTTGACCCAGTCAACTGTCTGTTTGGTCATATTTGGAAATATAAATTATAGTTTGATCCTAAATTTTATGGTTTGGTCCTAGGGTGATGTCATTGATGATGTAATTGTCATTGTGTGGTGGCAAAACACCCTTTTGGGACCACATATATAGATAAAAAACCTAGAAAATATCTTATTTTCAGATTTACTTTCTCTCTCCACATGTTTTCAAATCTAGTTTCTTTTCTCAATTTTTTTTTCTTTTTCTTTCTGCTACTGTTTTTGTTGTTGTTGTTAATGATGATGAAGAAGAAGAAAACAATGACGACGATTTTTCATGGATCTTTTGCTGTTTTTGATGTCGTTGTTGATGAAGAAGAAGAAGAAGAAAAACGATTGCGACGATTTCATGGATCTCGCATCGTTTTGATGTTTGTTGTTGATGATGATGAAGAAGAAGAAAACGATTTACGCGATTTCATGGATCTCGTCAATTTTTGATGTTGTTTGTTGATGATGAAGATGAACTCGTGTTTGAAGACGATGATGTTTTGCTTCATTGCGCAATTGAAGACGACGAAGATGATGTTGCTGCTGGTGTTTGAAGACGTCAAAAAAGATGAAGATGATGATGAACTCTGTTTTTATATGGAGTTCATTTCTGGAATGAACTCTGTTTTTTTTTTTTTTTTTAGGTTTATATATGGAGTTCATTTAGGTAAACTTTTTTTTAGGTTTTATATGGAGTTCATTTCTGAATGAACTCGCTTTTTTAGGTTTTTATATGGAGTTCATTTCTGAATGAACTCGTTTTTTTAGGTTTTTATATGGAGTTCATTTCCTCGGAATGAACTCGTTTTTTAGGTTTTTATATGGAGTTCATTTATGGAATGAACTCTGTTTTTTTTTTTTAGGTTTTTATATGGAGTTCATTTCTGGAATGAACTCTGGTTTTTTTAGGTTTCTATATGGAGTTCATTTCTGGAACGAACTCTGTGTTTTTAGGTTTTTTTTATGGAGTTCATTTCTGGAAATGAACTCTGGCTTTTTAGGTGATTTCTGAAAAAATAAGTAGAAATTAACAGGAGTTCATTTTGAACAATGAACTGCTGTAAAAAAATAAGTAGAAATTAACACGGAAGGGTACTTTTGTCCATTTAATATTTTTAAATAATTATGGACCAAACAGTAAAGACGTTTTCCCAAAGGACCAAACTGACATGGGCCCACCTAAAAAAGGACCAAACGATATTTTTCCCTTAAAACAACGTTATCATCTGCATTTTGCTCTAAATACAATATCTCTATCATGGCTACTAACTATATGTGTAAGTCTCAAGTCAACAAAATCAGGCCAAGATGGGAAAAAAAAAATCACCCGAAAATGGTGTATAACTCAAAATCAACAAAAATAGATTAATATTAAGAGATTATGCAAGAAGATGCATGGAGACAATGGTGAAATTAACTAAAGGTTTAACGTTATTCGAAGATATAGAATGGAATAAAGTAAAGGTTGGAATAACAACACCATAGAAGGAGGAGACTGTAAATTTGTCATTGAAGCTATGTCTTCAAATTTTGTAAATTCTAATTGGCAGGATCATAATCTCCTCTCAGATATTATTATAATTTTAGAACTCATTAGTAATGTTAAGTGTGTTTTCTTTTCTAAACCAGGTAATGAAACAACCGATAGATTAGCCAAAAATGCTAAGTATGAAACGAACCAAGTGTGGTATGAAAATCCACCAAGTTCCATCCTCTCTGTTTTCGAGAAGGATATCCCTACATAATCTCTTTCTTTTAGTAATACTCAAATAGAAAAAGAAAAAAAAATACATTAAGATTATTTTAGTCCAATTGGTAACTACAATCAACCTTAGATATTGAGTTGGTTAGGAATCTCATAATCTTATTTTGCTCTCCCTCTTACAATCTAAATTACCGACATAAAGAGAACTTAAAAATCAAAATGCAAGTGTGATGCATTGACAAAGTTGGATGACTACTATTTTAAGTCACGGACAACATTCGTGAAAAGACTTGATAAAATACATGTAGATACCTGTGACGAGACCTTATCACCTTAAGCTGCTTCTTTTCCCTACTTTAATGAAATTATTGGATACAAATGCTAAACAGGGGGAACAAATCGTATAAATTGAGCTAATGATAAAAAGTATCACAGATGATAAGCTCGATAAATTCACAACCAACTCAAAATATATAGTATAATTCTTTTTATGATGGATATTTAAGAATACGTGTGAATGAAAAATGAAGAAATGGGACCAAACCAAGTGAAGACAACCCACCATTATTCTTGCTGTTTTGACAGGGAGACAAAATAAACACTAAACATGTCTTTCTTTTTCTCTCCCCCCAAAATAATGGAACTAAATTCCATATATATCATGATTGTTGGTAGTATTATTTACTTACATTAGGACAGTCAACTTGTTTGAGATTAAATATGATATGGTCATTAAATTAATCTATCAGATTAACAGATATGCTTAGTTAGCAATGGTTAATAGTAGTATCATTTTATGAACACCTGAGTTGAGTTGATTAGGACAATACTTTGAGTTATAACTACCTAATTAAGACAACAATTTGAGTTAGTTAGTTAGTTAATCATTTGTTATTAATTACCGATGCTGATTAACTGATAATAGTAGATTGTTTACAGCTTAAAGCCTTAAACTTGGGATCTAGAGTCTAGACAGCTAAGCCAAATCCAACAATGACTTGGGAAATGGGAGTATCATGATCTTTGTTTGTAAGAATCTATCTTCAGTTTTTGTTATCTCGGAGTTGCTTTTACAATTCAAGTTTTGATCCTCTTTGTCTGGACATATAGATACGCAAGTATGATCCGGACATTAATTTACCTATTTGTGATTTGGCTTTCACTAATACCAACTTCGATCATACCGAAATGAAAAAGAGTAAGAGTGAAACTTGGAATGATTTTTTTTTTTATCACTAAAGAATCGGTGTCCGAAGAATTCGAATTCAAGTCAGTAGTATCATCATCAAGCGACGTTATCACTCTGATAGCCCTGTGAGAAACTAAAATTGGACGCTAAGGTGAATGGTACTCTTGGGCCTCTTGGAGACCCTTGACCCTTTTTAATTATGGCCAAGCTAGGCCCGTTATCGAACGGATGTATTCCCATATTGGGTTTTTTTGTGAAAAGTATTCTTACTTTTCACATTACACTGAAAAAGTGCCCCCGTTTTTTTTAGAAATTTGCTAAAGTGCCCTTTCCTTGGTCGTTTTACTCAAAAAAACGGTAAACGGCAGTTAGCAGACGTTAACGCTTAGGTGGCAGCGTCAAAAAATCTGAAAAGCCCTTCCTACTGAGTAAAGCTGAATCTACTTGTATCACCGATTTGAAACGCAAGTCGAGTCGAGTCAAGGCCATTTGCACAGAGTCGCGTCACGATGGCTCCTTACTCTTCTTCATCGCTTCAAATCCATAAATAGGTTCCAATCACCACAATCAAAACAACTAGAGCTATTAGAAATGCAACATCAACTCATATTACCTCCAAAGATTGAAATTGATCTCCAAATTTCCAAAAAAAAAGAAAAAGAAAAGAAAAGGAACTAAAACATATATCTCATCTAATTACGGGTACAACTCCATTTCTTTTCCAAATTCTCCCAATACCCATTTGTTTGTGGGTGAAAACCGTTTCTGCTGATTTTGGTAATTTCGTGTGTGTGGATGATAAACAAATCTAAACCCTAAACAATGCACTGCACGGGAGTACTTTTGATTCGAGAGATCAATCTATACAATCCTGGCCTAAACCAAGAAATGGCCGTTCCAGGCTTGCTTCGGTCACAAAGTGAAGGAGAACGGTTGGTCTTAGGGAGGGAAGCAAAGAGAGTGTTGAGACCAGAATCGTTGATTATGATTGTGTGGTTGTTTATGACTTGTATCTGAAAGTAGAACATGCTAGCATGATGGAAAGCTACCAGGTGATTTCTAGATACTATGTTTTTGCCGACCAAAACTTGTGTTTCGTGGTAAATAGGTGAAACCTATTTATACAAGTCATATTGAAACGTACCATGGTCTCGTAGAAAATGGAAACGGTTGAGTGGTGGAAGAATAGAGTAACGTGTAACCATCAGGCTTTATGCTTTCATGATGAAGGAAGTGAATTAGTTTACACCGTTACTTTCATCACCACTAATTGTCCCACTTCATGACACTTTCTTATAACGGGCGTATTGCACCCCGCACGCTGTAAACCGCCAGATCAATACCCTGATGAGTATCCCCCAGTTTGTGACATGTTTGATGTCTCGAGTGTTTTCGTGGAAAACATGTAGCAGGTTGCTATGTGTGGCAAGTCAAAGTCAAGAGACTTGCCATAAGAAAATAACATGTGATGCTATTAGGCTTGCCTTGGCCGGCGTCCTAAAACTTGCCACAAGTCCGTCAGTTTGGTGGCGAACTTGAATGGCTGAGATTGCATCTCATAAAGAAGGGTAGCCGTTGATTATGGCTACCTTCTGTTGGCGCCTGGTAATGTCACAAAGGCATTTTTGGTGTACGCCGGTGGCATTGCAAAGATGACCGGCATATCCCGTGCATGCCAATGGCACGATGGTGTAAGTGGCGCCCGGCGAGCCATGTCCACTAGTCCGGTTGCCTAGAACTTGCCGCAAGTCCGCTCGGCCTGGGCGAACTTGGATGGATGAGATTGCATCTCATGAGGAAGGGTAGCCGTTGATTATGGACACATCTTTTTGTGTAGCAAAGTGGCGCCATTAGCATAGTGGCGCCCGCGTAGCGTAGTGCCAGTGGCGTAGCCGTGGCCTTTTTTGGCATATTGGTGTTAGACCCAATATGGCTCTGGCAACATTGGCCATGTTGCCACATCGATCCCAACGCTCTGGGAAACGTTATTTGGCTTGGTTGGCGCAGCAATTTTGCCCAAATTAGGGTTTGGCATGTCGAAACCCTAATTAGTGCGTGTGGCATGGCCACACCTGTGGCGTTGTGGTATGGCCAAAGCTAGGACTTGACTCTGTGGCCAAAGTTAGGGCTTGGTGTGGCCAAGGCTAGGATTTGGCGCCGTGGCCAAAGTTATGGCTTGGCGGCATGGCCAAGGCTAAGTGGCTCGTGGCATGTTATTACGGTAGATTGGTATGCCGGCATGCCGATGTTGTTGTGGCAGGGCGCGTTTGGCTTCCCAGTTAGTATGGTGGTGCGGTAGGGTGTGTTTGGCCTTTAATGTATGGAGGCGAGTTTAGAGCGACTTGATTGGTCAAGAAAAGGGGCCGGCCAAACATGAGCCGCGGCTGCACCTCTAGTGCTCGTGGCGCATTTAAAGTGGCCTAATTGGTCGGTAGGAAAGAGAGGGGCCGGCCAAGCATGGGCGTGGCTATACTTCCGGTGTGAGTGTGGCGGCTTTAGAGCGACCTGATTGGTCGATGGAAAAGGGCCGGCAAGTATGGGCCCATCCACAACTTATGTGCGCGTGGAAAGTTTAAGGCGACCTGATTAGTCGAGGGAAATAGGGCCGGCAAGTATGGGCCCAGCCACAACTCATGGGAGTGTGGCAGGTTTAAAGCGACATGATTGGTCGACAAAGGAGTAAGGGCCGGTTTGGGTAGCATGGGGCGTGGCCAAGTGGCACCGGCTGGCCTATGGCATGGCCACGCTTCCTCTCATTGTTGCTCCTTATCCGCGGCTCCTTTATTCTTTGCTTTCTGATTTTGGGTAGGACTTTGCACTTATTAATCCATGGCGGATTGTTGCTTACATGCATCAGTCTGGATAAATTTCATGTGAACATATTGAGTTACTCAATAAATAAGCCAGTGGAGAGGTTGAACACTCATCACTTTACATGGCTCCGTTTCTTTGCAGAGTGACGACACATTAAATGTGAGGTTTTACAATTTTGCCCCTGAACTAAAAACCACCATCAACATTAAGTCCCCTGCTTAGCACGTAACAGTGGCATTGTTGCGGGTAAGCATGAGATGGTGACATATGAGGATAAAATCGAAAGGGAAGACATTAAGAGATTGCGAGGAAGATTCGACTAACCTTTGGCAGGAGGCATGAGTAGTCTATGATCCTTGTGTTGGCATACTTCTGTCTTGTCCACAGGGTGTTGATGCCATGGAGTGTTGGCGCGGTGATCCTTAACACAAAGATGAGTGTTGAGGTGGTGAAGCCACAAGATATGATAACAAAGAAGTGAGTGTTGAGGAGTTTGAACGTCTCAACACTAGGAGGAAAGATGTGTTGAGGTAGTATGCCTAACAACATAGTGGTGAGTGTTGAGGAATTTGCAATCTCAACACTAAGGAAAAGGTATGTGTTGAGGCAGTTTTCCTGGCAACACATTGGTGAGTGTTGAGGAAATTTCCACGTCTCAACACTAAGGAAATATATCTGTCGGGGCAGTTTGCCTAGAAACACAGATGATGAGTGTTGAGTAAATTTCCATGTCTCAACACTAAGGAAAAATATGTGTTGAGGCAGTTTGCCTGGCAACACGGATGGTGAGTGTTGAGGAGTTTGAATGTCTCAACACTAAGAGGAAAAATGTGTTGAGGCAGTTTGCCTGGCAACACAGTGGTGAGTGTTGAGGAATTTACACGTCTCAACACTAAGAAGAAGGATGTGTTGAGGAAGCATGCCTAGCAACACAGTAGTGAGTGTTAAGGAATTTACACGTCTCAACACTAAGAGGAAAGGTGTGTTGTGGAACCATGCCTGACAACACAGTAGTGAGTGTTGAGTAATTTACACGTCTCAACACTAAGAGGAAATATGTGTTGAGGAAGCATGCCTAGCAACACAACACTAAGAGGAAGGATGTGTTGAGGAAGCATGAGTGTTGAGGAATTTACACGTCTCAACACTAAGAGGAAGGATGTGTTTAGGAAGCATGCCTAGCAACACAGTAGTGAGTGTTGAGGAATTTACACGTCTCAACACTAAGAGGAAAGGTGTGTGTGAGGAATGGCACCAAGAGGAGAGTGTGTTGAGGCATGCTTGGAGTGTCAACACATCTTAACACGAAGAGGAAAGGTGAGTGCTTGAGGAATTTACACGTCTCAACACTAAGAGGAAGGATGTGTTTAGGAAGCATGCCTAGCAACACAGTAGTGAGTGTTGAGGAATTTACACGTCTCAACACTAAGAGATTTAAAACTTACTTGATATGCCTAATAGATATAACATATTAGTTTAAGGATAGTTACTTAGCTCTGTCTCCGCTAGGCATGTCATTCGCGTATGACTTGGGCTTTAGGTGTATCAGGCTCTCCCGTGAGTAAGCAGCGTGATAAAAGTCCCCATGTGTAATTATCCTGAGCTTATTTCCTCGTGGAAGATGTGCTTCCATTGCATTTGGTGGTAAGGCGGTGACTGCGTTTAAACTTCTAAACCTGAAGGAGGCTTCAGTCCCCAAGTGTAGCTTACTTTGATTGTACCACCTTGAATCCATGCCTCTTGGTAGGAAGGAGTGGCGACTTCTGGAGAGAACGTTGAAGCGGCTTCTGGAGCGAAACGTTGAAGAGGAGCGGCTTCTAGAGGTGAGACGTTGAAGCGGCTCTTGGAGCGAAACGTTGAAGCGGAGCGGCTTCTGGGGAGAACGTTGAAGCGGCTCCTGGAGTGAAACGTGGAAGCGGAGCGGCTTCTGGAGCGAAATGTTGAAGAGGAGCGGCTTCTGGAGGTGAGACGTTGAAGCGGCTCCTGGAGCGAAACGTTGAAGCGGAGCGACTTCTGGGGAGAACGTTGAAGCGGCTCTTGGAGTGAAACGTGGAAGCAGAGTGGCTTCTGGAGCGAAACTTTGAAGAGGAGCGGCTTCTGGAGGTGAGACGTTGAAGCGGCTCCTGGAGCGAAACGTTGAAGCAGAGCGACTTCTGGGGAGAACGTTGAAGCGGCTCCTGGAGTGAAACGTGGAAGCGGAGCGGCTTCTGGAGCGAAACGTTGAAGAGGAGCAGCTTCTGGAGGTGAGACGTTGAAGCGGCTCCTGGAGCGAAACGTTGAAGCAGAGCGGCTTCTGGGGAGAACGTTGAAGCGGAGCGGCTTCTGGAACGAAAATTTGAAGTAGCTCCTGGAGCAAATTTCGAAGCGCCAACGCAACACGGATGAGAGCTTGAAAATATATCTCGGCGCTGCACCTTGGTGAAATAAAAAATAATCTCACACACATGCTCCATCATAGATTACATGGTTTTGTGAACAGAGTCCCCAGAAAGCATTAATGCACAACTCCACCAATTGATGTTCGGTCACATTTGGTTTATGACAATTGAACGCCCGAATTCTGGAACCCTTGACTAATCATTCGGATGTTCATTGTTTCGCTCCTTTTAAGTTGTGGCCATGTCCGTCGAGCCTTAGCAAAAACTTCTTGTATTTCCATCAAATCAAGAATGGTAATAGGGGGTGGCTTCCTCCGGCTCCTCGTCCCGATGGTGGAGTGACAACATCTCTGGTGATGACTGGGAGCGTCACACTTTAAGAAACAATGGGGATGGCGGCAGCGGCTCTGGCTATGGTTATCGGAGGTGTAACGCCCGAGGGAACGTTTCCTACGTCGTTGGTGTTGGTGGTAGAGTCTGCGTCGCCGCGGGTGTTGATCATGCCGACGTGGTACATTAATGTCACTCGAAGGAATGTTGATATCAAGGGCGTTTTTCGGCCACGGTGGCATCGTGGTTTGTTGTCAACCTTGACTTGAGCTCTACCATCTTGAAATTAGGATTGAAAAATGAAATTGGAAATTAGTATTGCAACCGAGAGATTAATCTCCCACCGTGGTCGCCAATTGTTTGTGGGTGAAAACCGTTTCTGCTGATTTGGTAATTTTGGGTGTGTGGATGAGAAACGAATCTAAACCCTAAACAATGCACTACACGGGCGTATTTTTGATTTGAGAGATCAATCTGTACAATCCTGGCCTAAACCAAGAAATGGCCGTTCCAGGCTTGCTTCGGTAACAAAGTGAAGGAGAAGGGTTGGTCTTAGGGAGGGAAGCGAAGAGAGTGTTGATACCAGAATCGTGTATTCTGATGGTGTGGTTGTTTATGACTTGTATCTGAAATTAGAACTGGATAGCAGGATGGAAAGCTACCAGGTGATTTCTAGATACTGTGTTTTTGCCGACCAAAACTTGTGTTTCGTGGTAAATAGGTGAAACCTATTTATACAAGTCATATTGAAACGTACCATGGTCTCGTAGGAAATGGAAACGATTGAGTGGTGGAAGAATAGAGTAACGTGTAACCGTCGGGCATTATGCTTCCATGATGAAGGAAGTAAATTAGTTTACACCGTTACTTTCATCACCACTAATTGTCCCACTTCATGACACTTTCTTATAACGGGCGTATTGCACGCTGATAGGTGTCATAAAATACCTAATTTTATATCTAGTATTTATGATTTCTTTGCGAGTTTTCTTGTAAATTATGTATCTTATGTGTGCTTTTGAGTATATTAGGTGCAATGGAGTCGTTTGGAGCGAAAGAAGGAGAAAACATCCATTTTGAGCATAAAGAGGAGATCGTCATTTTGGAGGCGGAGCTGAGTCGAGCCAAGCCCATGATTGAAGACAACCAGTGCAGCTTAGTCTAGAGAAGCATGGGGCAGACCTTGGTGGAACCTATCTAACGAGTGGGTTTCTAGGTTGGTTAACCCTTATCTACCTCATGAGGGTGCATATATCCAAAATTATTCCTACACAAGACCTGAAATTCAGAGTCTATCCTATCATTGGTTTCATCTGAGATGAATTTGGGAGAGAGGTGAGAAAATGGCTGCTGTTATTGTTGAGAGAAATAGAGAAGCAGAATCATAGAAGAGAGGAGAAGAGATGACGAACCATGGATCGACGATGGTTGTTCTCAAAAGATGAATGAAGGATCTGTTGCTGTGAAGACCCGAATAAGAAAGAAAATGGAGATCGAATTGGAGTCATAGAGAGGATTTGTTATCACTGTTGTTACATATCGAGAGCTTATGAGGAATCACTCGATGGGTCTGGGTTTGATCTTGAGTAGGGTTTGTTGGTAAATATAGGAAGAACTGAAGACAGATCTGGGTTTTACTTGGGTTCGATTTTGAGATGGATAAATCAAGTTTTCGTGATGAGATGGGTCTCACAAATCGAAGAGAATACAAGGAATTCTACGGTGGTATCGTATTTCAGAGAGATCAAGAAATTGGAGCCGTGGAAGATGATGATCGAGATGCTGTGTGATGTTGGCTAAAGAATCAATTGAGAAGAAATTGGGGATTGTTCTTGATTTGAAGTTCTATGAGTAATGGGTTCGAGTTTGTGTGTTCACTGAAGAAGAAGAAGAAGATCACAGATTAGCAGATGAGAAGAAATTAGAGATGTTCTTGGTATCCGAAATCACTCCCATCGATTCACCATCGTGTTTTGTTACAAAAACCTTACGTATATGAAGATGGTGATGCGGTTCTTGAGTTAAGATGTGAAAGTTGTTAGGGTTCGAGTTCAAATGAGGAATTAGGTGTTGAACAATAATTCAAGATGAAGATGGGTTTCTATGACTCGTATTTAGGTCAGGATGTGTGGTTTGGAGCAAGAATGGATGGCAAATGCAAGTAGATGAGCATCGCTTGAGCCAAGCAATTGCTTGGTGTTCTTGGGTGCGATCCTTGTCTGGTTGGATTATGAAGCTCATTTGAGCTGAGAAACTGGAGCTGGTAATTGTGTATGTTGCAGAAAATGGATGCCAAGACTTCCGTGTTGAATACTTGGTGGTAGTGGAGCACTGTCAGGGGAAGAAGCTATAGAGTATAGATGGAATTGCAGTTGGAACTGGTGCCAAGTTGTTCACAATGAAGTCATGGTGTTGCAGGTGATATTTGCAGCTGCAGGTGAATGAATGTGTTGAGATTGTGGTGGACTGAAATGGGAAAGAATGAGTTTGTCTTGAATTGCAGGTTATGAAGTTGACCCTGAGCTTGTGATGAGCATTTGGAGATGAATTGCAATGTGAAAGGAAGCTGGAGTACAGGCTGATACAGATGGAGATTCAGATGCAGTTCTGGTGGATGCTTAGATGAATGCTAGGACAGGATTGTATGAAGCTGTTGAAATTTTGAAAGGCTGAGCAATTGCAGGTTATGAAGTTTTGAAAGGCTGAGAAGAGGGTTATGAGCTCAGTTTTGAACCTGAGTTGTGGCTGAAGTGAAGCAAAGGAAATGGCTGAGCTGCAGTTCAATGAGGTTATGAAGGAATGGCTCAATTTATGTGTTGTTATGAAGATTAGTGGGCTGGAATTACAGGGAATGACATTGAAGTTGTGGCAGCAGCTTGGAGTTGAAGTTGTAGAGAAGCTACAACTGGTGGTAAATGGGGTTGCTCACAGATGCAGTTAGAAGTGGTGTAGCTGAGAAGAAAGAAAGGGTATAGCAGGTGCTGATGCAGTCATGGATTAGATGTATGTTTAGGTGTCAAGAGGTTTTGAATTCAAGATTAGCTGCAACAGATGGTGGCTATGATGTGAATGAGTGAACTGTGGTTTTGGTAATGAAATGGAGAGAATTGAACAACCATCTTGGCTAGAGTTAACTGGGGAAGCACAATGATGGTGCAACAGAAGATATGGCATGTGCAACAGCCTTGGCCTAGACCTTATTAAGACCAGTTAGACTCTGACTCAGCTGAGTTGCCTTGATTCATCCTCAGACAGAGTTGACTCGGTTTGACTCGGTGCTTGACCCGAGTTCACTGAGTTGACCCGGTTGACTCGTTGACCGGTGACCATGTGGACTTTGCCGGTCACCTGAGCTATTTTCCGGTGACTCTTCCGGGCAATTTCCGGCCATAATACCAGATTTCCGGCGATCACTTTTGGGGTATATTTTCTATATGGGTATTTGCACACACATGGGCTTGGTGGACCACATGGGCTTTGGGCTATGAAGACCTAATTTTAGAAGTTGGAAAGAGAAAAGGCTACAAAAAGGGAAAGTCTTCTACTTCTTTGGGGTATCACGTTTTATTCTTGGAACTTGGAGAGAGCCGCTTTTGTTTACGCTTCTAGGGTTTGCTTTTGTTCATCTTCTTCTATTCAATTAATATTTTTATGATGAACTCCATAGCTATGAGTAGCTAAACAATTATTATTGGTTATGGGATAAAGTTGATTTCTCAACATGTTATTTGAATCTATGAATTAGTTTTGTCTCAATAATTTATTGTTTGTGATTCACAATTAATAGTGTTATATGATTTGAATACTTGTTAGGTTGAGTCCTAATCAATCCGATTTGCATTCATCTCTAAAGCTATATTAGGGTTTTCAATACGAAAAAGTTGTTTATCCCTGATTCTAAGTAGCATAATTGTGGGTAGTGCTTGTAGTGATATATCCTACTAGTCACAAGTGAATCATAACTTTTGTTAAAACGGATTAGTGCTTTTACACATTTTGATTGCATTGATTAGTCTTATTCCATAGAACTTATTGCTTTTAGGGAGTTAAATCTAATTGTGCTTTTACACTTTAGGTTGCTTTCTAGGAAGAATTCACATATACATCTTTTAATGTGGTTGTGATGAAATCAGGGAATTAGTGGGGTATTCTTGCGATCAAGGTATCCTAGGACTTTTAGTAAATAAGAGATTAAAATACCAATTCTAGTCATTGATAATAATACATGTTTGTGAATGATACTATCCCGTGACCAATATCTTCTCTCTATTGATTATTCCAATTATTTACTTTGCTTTATTTTATTTTTACTTTAGTATTTCGCTAAAACAACAAAAATCCCCCCCTTGGTCACCTTAGAAACTGAAAATCGCATAACAACAATTGCCTCTCTGTGGAAACGAACTCTTCCTTACCTTGTACTTCATTTATATCTAGTGAGTAAGAAAGTGAAATTATTTTTGCTCGGCTGACAACCGGTCAAATTTTGGCGCCGTTGCCGGGGAGCATACGGCTTGTTATTAAGTTTTTAGTTTTTTTTTATAATTTCTGCTTTTATCTTTGCTTTTTGTTTCTTGTCTTGTTTCTCACTTGTTTGCGAGAATTGTTTTCAGGTACCTAATCCCTGGCTTCTAAAGATTGGAACTACCCAAGGTGCGGGATAGCTACTCGAAGAGGCACAATACTCCAACCAAGTCAAGACACAACAGAAAATCAAGAGTTAGAAGTGGGAGAAGAGTTACAACTAGAAGGAGAACAAGAGGTTCCATTCGTAGACGAACCACAAGTTGAAGAAGAAGAAACAATGGGTGATGCAAATCGTTTACTCAAGGAGTTAGCTTCTCATAGGCTTGATACACAACAGGGGTGTATTCAAACAAACTCTACTTTTGAGATCAAGCCGGGGTTGCTTAGAGAATTACCAAAGTTCCATGGCATGGTGAATGAATACCCAAACAAGCATCTTATGTACTTCCACACCATTGTCACGGCCATGCTTCCAGCGGATGGTGCAATGTTAAAAGTTTTTCGTTTCTCTTTGATGGATAGTGCTAAGGATTGGTTGTACTATTTACCTCCCTAAGTGTCACGACATGGAATGGGCTGAAGAAACTCTTTTATTTTCCCGCATCAAAGGCTACTCAAATTCGAAAGGATATTTGTGGGATGAAGCAAAATGTGGGAGAATCCTTATATGAATGTTGGGAACGATACAAGAGATTGGTGGCAAGCTGCCCTCACCACCAATTCAGTGACGCTATGATCATCCAATACTTCTATGAAGGCCTCCAATCAAGTGATAGGAATCTTATTGACGCTGCGGGTGGTGGTGCACTAGTGAGTAAGACGGTGGCACAAGCTAGAGAGTTGATTGAAAACATGGCAGCGAACTCCCAACAATTCTTGAGTCGTGGTTCGGATGTGCTTCTTAGGAAAGTGAATGAAGTGATCAAGGTCGAGGAACTTCGTCAACAAATGGGTAACATGACCGAAATGATGCAACAAGTTGCAGCCGCGGTGATACCAAGTTCCTCTCAATCTTATGAGGACGAGCAAGCTAATGCGGTCTTTCCAAATCAACAAAGACGGTATGATCCCTACTCTAACACTTACAATCCGGGATGGAGAGATCACCCCAATTTTAGCTATGCCAACAAGCAAGGAGCGGTTCAACAACCTACCTTCAACTTTCCGAGTGGATTTCAACCTCAACAACAACAATTCCAGCCGAGACAACAATTTCAGCAACCACAAGCACAATAATCAATGCAAAATCAAGGTTCCGATATTGATTCAAAGCTTCAAACAATGATGCAAGGCATTTCCACCATGTTTAAAGAAAGTCATCAAGAAACTAAGAGTGCTATCAAGGAGTTGCAAACATAAATGGGCTCCATGGCTATTGAGTTGAACCAATTGAAGGCACAAAATAGTGGGAAACTCCCTTCTCAACCTATTAACCCAAAAGAGGGTGTCAATGCTATTACGTTGAGAAGTGGTACACAACTTGTGCAACCCAAAGTTTCTGATTTGGGCAAGGTGGAAGCACCAAAGGAACCTGTTTTGGAGGAAAAGAATGAGGATTCTCCCCAAACTTCTGAGGTACCTATTCCTAACTCTAAAACTCCGGTTTCTACTTATGTTCCTCCTTTACCTTTTCCTCGCAGATTTGCAAGTTCTAAGAAGGCGGAACTAGAAAAGGAGATTTTAGACGTTCTAAAGAAGATCCATGTGAACATACCACTCATTGATGCTATTAAGCAAGTTCCAAAGTATGCAAAGGTGTTAAAGGACTTGTGTACCAATAAGCAAAGGCTAAAAGGTAATGAATTTCTTAGTGTGGGGGAGAATGCTTCGGCAATCTTACAACACAAACTCCCACTTAAGTGCAAGGATCCCGGTAGTTTTGACTTTCCCGTCACAATTGGTAACACTACATTTAACAAAGCTATGTTGGATTTAGGTGCATCCGTTAATGTTATGCCTGCATCAATGTATAATTCACTTGATCTTGGTCCTCTTAAAAAGGATGAAATTGTATTGCAATTAGCCGATCGCTCTAATGTCTACCCATGGGTATTGTTGAGGATGTTCTTGTGCAGGTTAATCAACTTGTATTTCCAGCTGACTTTTGTGTGTTAGAGATGAATGAAGGGTCACCGGACTCGTCTCTTCCATTGCTACTTGGACGTCCATTCATGAAAACGGCGAAAACCATAATTGATGTGGACAAGGGAACGTTGACCATGGAGTTTGATGGAGAAACAATACGTTTCAACATTTTCGAGACGATGAGATATCCTAGTGATGTCCACTCTTGTTTATCCATTGATGTTATGGATACATTGGCACAACAAATGTTTGAATTAAATGGTGATGATGCTTTGGAAACCGTGTTAACTACATCCATGGATAATGGTGTAGAGTGTGGTAATGAAGTCAAGGAAGCCCTTGGTGATCTTAATTCACTACAAGGATGCCAGGAAACTCATAATGTCTCTTTTATTTATTTACCATGCAGTGATGAAAATCTTGTACCTTCAACTGTTAAATCTCCAATTTTAGAATTGAAACCTCTTCCCGATCACCTAAAGTACTTGTACTTGGGTGATAATAAAGAGTTACCTGTGATTGTTTCTAATGAGCTTAGTGATTTATAGGAGCAAAAACTTCTAAGGGTGCTAAGGAAGTACAAGACGGCCATAGGATGGACAATCGCCGATATCAAGGGTATAAGCCATGCCGTTTGTATGCACAAGATTCGTTTGGAGGACGATGCAAAGCCTATAAGGGAAGCACAACGTCGTTTGAACCCTCCCATGATGGAAGTTGTGAAAAAGGAGATACTCAAGCTTTTGGAAGTGGGTGTTATCTACCCCATATCCGATAGCAAGTGGGTAAGCCCGGGACAAGTAGTACCAAAGAAATCAGGTGTGACAGTGGTGGAGAATGATAAGAACGAACTTGTCCCAACTCGTGTGCAAACCGGTTGGAGGGTTTGTATTGATTATAGAAAATTGAATGCCACCACTAGAAAAGATCATTTTCCATTACCTTTTATTGATCAAATGCTTGAACGTTTAGATGGGCACTCTTACTATTGCTTCCTTGATGGCTATTCAAAGTTATAATCGATTGTGATAGCGCCGGAGGACCAAGAGAAAACTACTTTAACTTGTCCTTTCGGTACTTTTGCTTATAGAAGGATGCCTTTTGGCTTATGCAATGCTCCAGCTACTTTTCAAAGGTGTATGGTAAGTATCTTTTCAGAATATGTTGAAAACATAATCGAAGTGTTCATGGACGATTTTAGTGTCTTTGGTGATTCATTTGACCTTTGCTTGAACAATTTATCACTAATCCTTGAACGATGTGTTGAAACAAATCTTGTGCTAAATTGGGAGAAGTGTCATTTTATGGTAACTCATGGCATAGTTTTAGGCCATATAATATCTTCTAAAGGCTTGGAAGTCGATAAATCTAAGATAGATCTTATTCGTGCTTTAACCCCTCCCACTACGGTGAGGGAGATACGCTCTTTTCTTGGTCATGCAGGTTTCTATCGAAGATTCATCAAGGATTTTTCCAAGATAGCATCACCACTTTGTAATTTATTGCAAAAAGATGTGGTTTTTAACTTTGATGAAAAATGTATGGTGGCATTCAATCGTTTGAAAGAAATTTTGATTTCAGCCCCTATCATTAAACCACCAGATTGGAGCAAGCCTTTTGAGATCATGTGTGATGCAAGTGACTATGCGGTTGGTGCGGTGCTTGGGCAACGTGTGGGGAAGATTCCTCATGCTATTTATTATGCTTCTAGAACGTTAAATGAGGCCCAACAAAACTACACAACCACTGAAAAGAGTTGTTAGCCATTGTTTTTGCTTTAGAAAAGTTTCGCTCTTATCTAATTGGTACAAAAGTTGTTGTCTTTTCTCGATCATGCAGCGCTTTAAGTACTTGCTTACAAAGAAAGAGGCGAAACCGAGGCTCATACGATGGATTTTACTCTTGCAAGAGTTTGATATTGAAATCAAGGACAAGAAAGGGATTGAGAACACCGTTGCGGATCACTTGAGCCATCTTGTTGTGGACAATGAAGCTATCCCATTGCGTGAAAGTTTCCCGGATGAGCAACTATTCTCAATTGCCTTTGGAGAACCATGGTATGCCGATATTGTCAATTACTTGGTGTCTAAACAAATCCCAAAGAACTTGTCTCGTGCTGAGAGGGACAAACTTAAGAAGTTGGGGAACCAATACATATGGGATGATCCATACTTATGGAAACATTGTAGTGACCAAGTAATAAGAAGGTGCGTTCCCGAATCTGAATTTAATTCTATCTTGTCTTTTTGTCACTCTTATGCTTGCGGAGGACATTTTGGGAGTAAGAGAACCGCTCACAAGGTACTTGAAAGTGGTTTCTATTGGCCAACTTTGTTTAAGGATGCACATATATTTTGTACAACTTGTGATAGGTGCCAAAGAACAGGCAATCTAGGTGCCCCGAAATCAAATGCCACAAACTTTTATTCAATTTATTGAAGTTTTTGATGTATGGGGTATTGATTTTATGGGGCCTTTTGTCAACTCCCATGGGAATTTTCATATCTTACTTGCGGTTGATTATGTCTCGAAATGGGTGGAAGCTAAGGCCACCACAACTAATGATTCTAAAGTAGTTTCAGATTTTGTGCAAGCTAATATTTTTGCAAGGTTTGGAATTCCAAGAGCCATAATTAGCGATGGGGTTCTCACTTCAAAAACAGGATTTTACAAAGCTTGTTGACGAAGTACAATGTGTCGCACAAGATTGCAACACCTTATCATCCCCAAACAAATGGACAAGCCGAGGTTTCTAACCGGGAGGTGAAATCCATTCTAGAGAAGACGGTGAATCCAACAAGGAAGGATTGGAGCATGCGACTTAATGATGCTTTGTGGGCATATAGAACCGCATACAAGACACCTATCGGGATGTCTCCTTTTAGGCTTGTGTATGGTAAACCTTGTCATTTACCCGTTGAAATTGAGCATAAGGCGTTTTGGGCTATTAAGCAATGCAATATGGAGATGGATGGGGCTGGAAAGCAAAGGAAGTTACAATTCCAAGAGCTAGAGGAGCTTCGCAATGATGCATTTGAAAGCTCACGCATTTATAAGGAAAAGACGAAAGCATTTCATGATAACATGATTTCTAGGAAACAATTTTGCATTGGGCAGAAAGTGCTTTTGTTTAATTCTCGCTTGCATTTATTTCCGGGTAAATTAAGGTCACGATGGATTGGACCTTTTATTGTTACTAATGTGTTTTCTCATGGTGTAGTGGAAATTCGTAGCATAGCTACAGGAAAAGAACTTAAAGTTAATGGGCACCGGTTGAAACCATATTATGAGAATTTCACTTCCGAAGTGGTGGAAGGAGTTAACTTTGTGGATGTGCTCCTCCGGAGGAGTCATAGAAAGCAAGGAGATAGTCGGGCTGACGACTTTAAACCAAGCGCTAAATGGGAGGCAACCCATCGGATGAGTATTTCTTGTCTTGTATTTATTTCTTGTTTTGTTTTTAGTTTTTCTTGTCTTGTTTTTTATTTTTTTCTGATTTCTTGTCATATCATGTTAGAATTTCCCACCTTGACTTACTTTGGACGATTCAATTTACATTGAGGACAATGTAAAGTTTAAGTGTGGGGGAGTGGTTAAGCATTTGCGTTGTAAATTTTTGAAATTTTCAACTTTTGTGTAAAATAGTGAATAAGAAAACTCCAACTTGTGGTTAGTTTAGAGTCACATAGTATACATGTCGCTAAGATTACATCGAGATTCTCATAAGAGTGACTGAACTTAGAGATGACAGAGAACATGATCGGGTTTCTTAATTGTATGAGAGTTAAAGTTGGATTTAACCATGCCAAAGGGCAAATAAGGTGCGGATCGAATTCGTTATTAGAGTAGTGATCCCCTATAGTGGAGACTACCCATGTTACATAATGTGAGGCACCGACCTTCAATTCTTTGTACCTGTCTAAATATGTGCTTTTAGAGTGTGTGTCACCGTACGTAAATTCCGGGCAGAATGGTGAGCTGCCCAACCTCCCACCATAGAAGCACTACTTTGATCTCTTGTGTGCTATTTTTATCAACCATGATGGTGACATCGAATTGCTAACTTACATTCCACTTGTAATCTTGTTCGCAGTTAGCACCATCCACCTTATCTCTCTCTACACCAACAGATCCATGGAAACACCATCATCATCAACAAGAGGAGCATCACAAATTTGAAGGAAAGTTGAAGACGTTCAAGGTTTACAAGCAACAGTACAGAATTGAGCAGATTTTAGATTCAAGTATAGCAACAAAACAAGGAGCAGAATTTTTATAAGTTGAAGACTATTGTACAAGAATGACAATTATCAAGGATGAGAGTTCGAGAAGTTTATGATATCGAGACATACAAGTTGTGAAGAATCAAGCGGTAAAGTACTTACACCATGGCCTTTGTACTTACATTTTTATTTTATTTGTATTTTACTTTCTCTTGTCTTAAAAAAAAAAAAAAAAAAAAAAAAAAAAAAAAATAATTACTAGTTTTATTGTTTTGTTTTCATTTTTGAGACTTGTCTCAATTCAAAAAAAAATCCAAAAAAAAGTATCATATTTTGGTTTGTATAGTTCGTTTTTAGTTTTATATTCTTTCAATAAAGCCAATGGAAGAAGGAATATCTACAATGAAGTTTCAAGCAACAAGGAATTAGAGGAAAGAATCACATTGTCAAGATTCTACGAAGTTCAAGAGTTATCATCAAGAGTTGAAGACCGAAGACGAAGATGAAGACACCGATTGAAGACCGAAGACGTTTCTATGGATGCTATGAGAGTGGTGCTAGCTGCACGTCGAACGGATAACGAGGTAAGTAAGCATATTCCCACATTCGTTAAGTGGTTGATTTCCTTTCGTAGAGATCGTCAGAAAAATGGGTTTTCAAAAATTATAAAAGATGTGGGTTTTCAAAACAATTCGGAAGGTTTGCCTTCCTACCATTCAACGTGTCGCAGGATTCTCTCTTCATTCCAACCTGGACACATGTGTGACCCATAAAAAGTTGTTTATTATTGAGAGCAACTTCATAAAACCCTTTCTTGTGAGGCAGAGTCGAGACTTTTGATCACTCCGAACCCGAATTTCTTTCGAGAAGGGATGGTTATTTCTCTCTCAACTTTTAAGGATGAGATTGTGTTCATTTATGTGTCTAACTTCTTATGACTAGTGTGCAGAATTTCTATGTCTTCTTAGCGCGTTGGATGCTATCATTACGGAGAACTAGTAAGTTGGAAATATAAGTTTTGTGGGTATATCTCTAGTAAACCCTCACGAGACTATAACTCGTCCGCTAGGGACACCTAGGGGTTTAAAGGCTTGTTATACGTGCTAAGTGTGACCGTAGCCTCGACGACACGGAGTTGTATGTATCTTTTTGAATTGTTTTATTTGATTTGCTCGAGGACTAGCAAAGTCTAAGTGTGGGGGAATCTGATAGGTGTCGTAAAACACCTAATTTTATATCTAGTATTTATGCTTTCTTTGCGAGTTTTCTTGTAAATTATGTATCTTATGTGTGCTTTTGAGTATATTAGGTGCAATGGAGTCGTTTGGAGCGAAAGAAGGAGAAAACATCCATTTTGAGCATAAAGAGGAGATCGTCATTTTGGAGGCGGAGCTGAGTCGAGCCAAGCCCATGATTGAAGACAACTAGTGCAGCTTAGTCTAGAGAAGCATGGGGCAGACCTTGGTGGCCCCTATCTAACTAGTGGGTTTCTAGATTGGTTGACCCTTATCTACCTCATGAGGGTGCATATATCCAAAATTATTCCTACACAAGACCTAAAATTCAGAGTCTATCCTATCATTGGTTTCATCTGAGATGAATTTGGGAGAAAGGTGAGAAAATGGCTGCTGTTATTGTTGAGAGAGATAGAGAAGCAGAATCAGAGAAGAGAGGAGAAGAGATGACGAACCATGGATCGACGATGGTTGTTCTCAAAAGATGAATGAAGGCTCTGTTGCTGTGAAGACCCGAATAAGAAAGAAAATGGAGATCGAATTGGAGTCATAGAGAGGATTTGTTATCACTGTTGTTACATATCGAGAGCTTATGAGGAATCACTCGATGGGTCTGGGTTTGATCTTGAGTAGGGTTTGCTGGTAAAGATAGGAAGAACTGAAGACAGATCTGGGTTTTACTGGGTTTGATTTTGAGATGGATAAATCAAGTTTCTGTGATGAGATGGGTCTGTCAAATCGAAGAGAATACAAGGAATTCTACGGTGGTATCGTATTTCAGAGAGATCAAGAAATTGGAGCCGTGGAAGATGATGATCGAGATGTTGTGTGATGTTGGCTAAAGAATCAATTGAGAAGAAATTGGGGATTGTTCTTGATTTGAATTTCTATGAGTAATGGGTTCGAGTTTGTGTGTTCACTGAAGAAGAAGAAGCTCACAGATTAGCGGATGAGAAGAAATTAGAGATGTTCTTGGTATCTGAAATCACTCCCATCGATTCACCATCAGGTTTTGTTACAAAAACCTTACAGATATGAAGATGGTGATGCAGTTCTTGAGTTAAGATGTGAAAGCTGTTAGGGTTCGAGTTCAAATGAGGAATTAGGTGTTAAACAATAATTCAAGATGAAGATGGGTTTCTATGACTCAGATTTAGGTTGGATCGGTGTGGTTTGGAGCAGCAATGGATGGCAGCTGCAAGTAGATGAGCATCAGTTGGAGCTGAAGCAATTGCTTGGTGTTCTTGGGTGCAGTCACTGGTGCTGGTTGGATTATGAAGCTCATTTGAGCTGAGAAACTGGAGCTGGTAATTGTGTATGTTGCAGAAAATGGATGCCAAGACTTCTGTGTTGAATACTGGTGGTAGTGGAGCACTGTCAGGGGAAGAAGCTATAGAGTATAGATGGAATTGCAGTTGGAACTGGTGCCAAGTTGTTCACAATGAAGTCATGGTGTTGCAGGTGATATTTGCAGCTGCAGGTGACTGAATGTGTTGAGATTGTGGTGGACTGAAATGGGAAAGAATGAGTTTGTCTTGAATTGCAGGTTATGAAGTTGACCCTGAGCTTGTGATGAGCATTTGGAGATGAATTGCAATGTGAAAGTAAGCTGGAGTACAGGCTGATACAGATGGATATTCAGATGCAGTTCTGGTGGATTCTTAGATGAATGCTAGGACAGGATTGTATGAAGCTGTTGAAATTTTGAAAGGCTGAGCAATTACAGGTTATGAAGTTTTGAAAGGCTGAGAAGAGGGTTATGAGCTCAGTTTTGAACCTGAGTTGTGGCTGAAGTGAAGCAAAGGAAATGACTGAGCTGCAGTTCAGTGAGGTTATGAAGGAATGGCTCAATTTATGTGCTGTTATGAAGATTAGTGGGCTGGAATTACAGGGAATGACATTGAAGTTGTGGCAGCAGCTTGGAGTTGAAGTTGTAGAGAAGCTACAACTGGTGGTAAATGGGGTTGCTCACAGATGCAGTCAGAAGTGGTGTAGCTGAGAAGAAAGAAAGGGTATAGCAGGTGTTGATGCAGTCATGGATTAGATGTATGTTTAGGTGTCAAGAGGTTTTGAATTCAAGAGTAGCTGCAACAGATGGTGGCTATGATGTGAATGAGTGAACTGTGGTTTTGGTAATGAACTGGGAGAATTGAACAACCATCTTGGCTAGAGTTAACCGGGAAGCACAATGATGGTGCAGCAGAAGATATGGCCTGTGCAACAGCCTTGGCCTAGACCTTATTAAGACCAGTTAGACTCTGACTCAGCTGAGTTGCCTTGATTCAGCCTCAGACAGAGTTGACTCGGTTTGACTCGGTGCTTGACCCGAGTTCACTGAGTTGACCCGGTTGACTCGTTGACCGGTGACCGGGTGGACTTTGCCGGTCACCTGAGCTATTTTCCGGTGACTCTTCCGGCCAATTTCCGGCCATAATACCAGATTTCCGGCGATCACTTTTGGGGTATATTTTCTATATGGGTATTTGCACACACATGGGCTTGGTGGACCACATGGGCTTTGGGCTATGAAGACCTAATTTTAGAAGTTGGAAAGAGAAAAGGCTACAAAAAGGGAAAGTCTTCTACTTCTTTGGGGTATCACGTTTTATTCTTGGAACTTGGAGAGAGCCGCTTTTGTTTACGCTTCTAGGGTTTGCTTTTGTTCATCTCCTTCTATTCAATTAATATTTTTATGATGAACTCCATAGCTATGAGTAGCTAAACAATTATTATTGGTTATGGGATAAAATTGATTTCTCAACATGTTATTTGAATCTATGAATTAGTTTTGTCTCAATAATTTATTGTTTGTGATTCATTATTAATATGTTATATGATTTGAATACTTGTTTGGTTGAGTCCGGAATCAATCCGATTTGCATTCATCTCTAAAGCTATATTAGGGTTTTCAATACGAAAAAGTTGTTTATCCCTGATTCTAAGTAGCATAATTGTGGGTAGTGCTTGTAGTGATATATCCTACTAGTCACAAGTGAATCATAACTTTTGTTAAAACGGAATTAGTGCTTTTACATTCGTTTGCATTGATTAGTCTTATTCCATAGAACTTATTGCTTTTAGGGAGTTAAATCTAATTGTGCTTTTACACTTTAGGTTGCTTTCTAGGAAGAATTCACATATACATCTTTTAATGTGGTTGTGATGAAATCAGGGAATTAATGGGGTATTCTTGCGATCAAGGTATCCTAGGACTTTTAGTAAATAAGAGATTAAAATACCAATTTTAGTCATTGATAATAATACATGTTTGTGAATGATACTATCCCGTGACCAATATCTTCTCTCTATTGATTATTCCAATTATTTACTTTGCTTTATTTTATTTTTACTTTAGTATTTCGCTAAAACAACAAAAATCCCCCCTTGGTCACCTTAGAAACTGAAAATCGCATAACAACAATTGCCTCTCTGTGGAAACGAACTCTTCCTTACCTGTACTTCATTTATATCTAGTGAGTAAGAAAGTGAAATTATTTTTGCTCGGCTGACAACCGGTCACGCGCCGCACGCTATAAACCGCCAGACCAATACTCTGATGAGTATCCCCCAGTTTGTGACATGTTTGATGTCTCGAGTGTTTTCGTGGAAAACATGTAGCAGGTTGCTATGTGTGGCAAGTCAAATTCAAGAGACTTGCCATAGGAAAATAGCCTGTGATGCTATTAGGCTTTCCTTGGCCGGCCGCCTAAAACTTTCCACAAATCCGTCAGTTTGGTGGCGAACTTGAAAGGCTGAGATTGCATCCCATGAAGAAGGGTAGTTGTTGATTATGGCTACCTTCTGTTGGCGCCTGGTAATGTCACAGTGGCGTTTTTGGTGTACGCTAGTGGCATTGCAAAGATGATCGGCATATCCGTGCATGTCGGTGGCACGGTGGTGTAAGTGGCACCTGGCGTAGCCATGGCCACTAGCTGGTTGCCTGGAACTTGCCGCAAGTCTGTCAGTTCAGTGGCGAACTTGGATGGCTGAGATTGCATCTCATGAGGAAGGGTAGCCATTGATTATGGCCACATATTTTTTTGTGTAGCAAAGTGGCGCCATTAGCATAGTGGCGCCTAGCGTAGCCGTGGCATAGCGGCAAGCCAGTGGCGTAGCTGTGGCATAGCGACATGCCAGTGGCGTAGCCGTGGCAGCTTTTTTGGCATATTGGTGTTAGACCCAAATATGGCTCTGGCAACATTGGCCATGTTGCCACATCGATCCCAACGCTATGGGAAACGTTATTTGGCTTGGTTGGAGTAGAAATTTTGCCCAAATTAGGGTTTGGCATGTCGAAATCCTAATTATTGCGTGTGGCATGGCCTCACCTATGGCGTTGTGGTATGGCCAAAGCTAGGACTTGACTCTTTGGCCAAAGTTAGGGCTTGACGGCGTGGCCAAGGCTAGGATTTGGCGTCGTGGCCAAAGTTAGGGCTTGGCGGCATGGCCAAGGCTAAGTGGCTCGTTACATGTTACTGCGGCAGAGTGGTATGCTGGCATGCCGATGTTGTTGTGGCAGGGCGCGTTTGGCTTGCTAGTTAGTATGGTGGTGCGGCAGAGTGCGTTTGGCCTTTAATGTATGGTGGCGAGTTTAGAGCGACTTGATTGGTCAAGAAAAGGGGTCGGCCAAACATGAGGCGCGACTGCACCTCTAGTGCTTGTGGCGCATTTAAAGTGGTAATTGATCGGTAGGAAAGAGAGGGGCCGTCCAAGCATGGGTGTGGCTACACTTCCAGTGTGACTGTGGCGGCTTTAGAGCGAACTGATTGGTCGATGGAAAAGGGTCCGGCAAGTATGGGCCCAGCCACAACTTATGTGCGCGTGGAAAGTTTAAGGCGACTTGATTGGTCGAGGGAAATAGGGCTGGCAAGTATGGGCCCAGCCACAACTCATGGGAGTGTGGCAGGTTTAAAGCGACCTGATTGGTCGACAAAGGAGTAAGGGCCGGTTTGGGTAGCATGGGGCGTGGCCAAGTGGCGCCGGCTGGCCTATGGCATGGCCACGCTTCCTCTCATTGTTGCTCCTTCTCCGCGGCTCCTTTATTCTTTGCTTTCTGATTTTGGGTAGGACTTTGCACTTATTAATCAATGGCGGATTGTTGCTTACATGCATCAGTCTGGATAAATTTCATGTGAACATATTGAGTTTCTCAATAAATACGCCAGTGGAGAGGTTGAACACTCATCACTTTACATGGCTCCGTTTCTTTGCAGAGTGACGGCACATTAAATGTGAGGTTTTAAAATTTTACCCCTAAACTAAAAACCACCACCAACACCATCAAATCGCCAAACTCTCCACCAAGATACCCACCAAGATGATCATACAGCGCATACCACAATCAACAACATCTCTCTGAATTCAATTTCTTCTTCAAATCCACACAACAACAAATATTCCTTCTAGTATCTCAAGAACACCAAAACCCTAACTTCTAAAATTATGTAATTCTCTCATATTAATCATCAATTTCTTCTCTCAAACCCTTATCTCGGCCATTTCCAACGAACCCATATTAATTCTACCCCCAATTTCCTCCATGATTTCATCACATATGCAACAATATCCACTACCCAACACTTCTAACAGATCCATGAATTTTTCCTTGTTCATGGCAGTAACAAATTCTTGCAACCTTCGTTCCTTTTATCATTAGCAGCAACCATCGTTTAATTCCACCTAACCCTTCTTCCATTCCTGTAACCGTAATTATCAAATTTACAAGTACCAAAAAACCCCAACACAGAATGATACGTATTGATCTCTGTACCTTGGTGACTGTTATTATAGAGGAGGAATTCAGAATAATAATAAACGAAAAATAGAAAACATAACACACTAGAAACCATATTCTCTAGATTATGAACAAGAAAACGATTACAATTCTCTCTTTGTTACGCTCACAATCTCTCTAAACAGTGGATCAACCTTAAACTATTTTGTTAAGCTTGCTTTTGCAATAATTAATTTCCTCACAAACTTATCTCTAGGTGTGCATGTTAAACCTCCTTTTTTAGGGGTAAAACCACAAACTCTAGATTGTTTTAGCTATGAGCTAAACATCTCTATTTATAGCTTTAACGGTTTCCCAAAACCTTATAGGAATCTATTTCCTTATCTAGGAATAATTCCTTTTCTGGGTATATTACCTTGTCTAGGAATATCCATTATCTAGGAATAATTCCTTTTATAAGTATACATTTCCTTATCTAGAAATATTACCTTGTATAGGAAACATTCTTTTTCTGGGTATATTTTCTTATCTTAGAATATTGCCTAAAAATCAGTATTCCTTCCTAAAATTACAATTCTATCCTCAATCGGTTTTTGAGGATCACTAGTTCCCGGGGAGAGGAAGATACACATGTATCATGCGCCCCCCCTCAAGAACTTGAACTCATGTGAAAGTTATACTTGGAGGTTAGGGAACTCGAGAGTTCCTTTCACCTGCTGAACCATCTCATCTTGCTGGGAACTTGACTTTGACTTCCAATTAGAAAAGCACCCTTATCTTCTTGTCTTGTCTTAGTCACTCTTCGCTCCATAACACAATCTTGTTCGAGTGGTTTTTCTTCTTCTTCTTCTTCTTATTTTTCCTCTTTTTTTTCTTCAAAAACACCAGATGAAAACGTAGTTTTTTTCTTCGTCTTCGGCTTGGGTGTATAAGACTTCATGTCTGTTTGTAGCGCATCTACCTTCTTTTCCGTAGTTTGTGGTTCGCTTTGCTTAGGATTATCAACTGAATTTCCCTTTTTTTGGTTCCCTTGTTCTTTAAACGTCTTCTTGCTTCTCGAGAACCTCACTAATATTTTTGTAGAGAGATCTAGTAAAGACCATAAACCACAAGAATCTTCCCTAAAATAAACGAACCTTGCTATGATACCAACTTGATACGTATTGATCTCTATACCTTGGTAGCTATTACTATAAAGGCGGAATTCAGAATAATAATAGACGAGAAACTTAGAAAACGGAACACAAGTAGTAATTCGAAGAAAATATCTTCTCTGGATTATGAACAAGAAAACGATTACAATTCTCTCTTTGTTATTCTCACAATCTTCTCTAACAGTGGATTAACCTTAAATTATTTTACTAAGCTTGCTTTTATAATAATTAATTGCCTCACAAACTTATCTCTAGGTGTGCATGTTAAACCTCCTTTTCTAGGGGTAAAACCACACACTCTAGATTGTCTTGGCTATGAGCTAAACATCTCTATTTATAGCTTTAACGGTTTCCCAAAACCTTCTAGGAATCTATTTCCTTATCTAGGAATAATTCCTTTTATGGGTATATTACCTTGTCTAGGAATATCCATTATCTAGGAATAATTCCTTTTCCAAGTATACATTTCCTTATCTAGAAATATTACCTTGTCTAGGAAACATTATTTTTCTAGGTATATTTCCTTATCTAGGATTATTACCTTGTCTTGGAATATTTCCTTATCTAAGAATATTGCCTAAAAATCAGTATTCCTTCCATTCTATCCTCAATCAGTTTTTGAGGATCACTAGTTCCCGTGGAGAGGAAGATACACATGTATCACAGAACCCCCCCAATAAAAACCTTCACAAGGAGCATTCTCTGTCGAACTTTGAGATTCAGGAACCCAAAATATCATATTTTTTTAAGCTCTCCACTTCACTGCTGAGTAATACTGAGAAAGATAGAAGAACCGAGAGACTTTTGAAACTGTTTTCGTAACCTCATTGCTACTCGAAAACAAATACGAGATGGATTTTCCAAAAATTAAAGTCAAAATCGAAAATACCACTCCAAGTGATACGGAATTGTTCATGATGACTTTAACGGAGAATTGTGATGCTTTCACATTCCCTGCTCCAAGTTCGTTTGACACTCGTACACTGTATACCTCATGTTAGAAGCACAAAGTCGGTGGACAAATGCTATAATTTCTCAACATCAAACAGAGAAGATCAAAGAGATATTTATACAAAGACAGGAAAGAAAATAGTCAGCAAGACTAGCCTTGACTAACAACTAATCATACTATCACTAATTACATCCTATAACAACTATTAATTGTCATGTGAGAAATATGTCTAAATAACAACTGACACTCTGCCTATATTTGACTCATTGGATGAACACCTCAAAACCATAAATGTCTTGAAAGAAAAATACAAATAAAAACCATCAAACTTGAC